>BDMV01000008.1:27293440-27724091 GCA_008326285.1 Oryza officinalis
CGTGCGGAAGGCCTGCCCGCACGCGCGAAAAGGTCTGGGAAAAGACCATTTTCGCGTGCGGTCGGCCCAACCGCACGGGAAGATCCATTATCCCGTGCGGGCCGCTTAAGCAGACCGCACGGGATAAGCGATCTTCCCGTGCGGTCGCGTTAAGTGGACCGCACGGCATTCGCTTATTCCGTGCGGTCCACTTAACGCGACCGCACGGGATAAGCGATCTGCCCATTTTTTTATGTGCATATAAAATAGTATTTTATATGTTGGTTTATTATTTTATGTGAATATATTACCTTATCTCTCCCCTCTCTCTCTCCGTCTCTCTCACTCTCAGTAATAGTATACATACACATGGCTCGTATTAAGAATATTGAACGTAATTAATTATTTTTTCATGGAATTAAGATATTAAATTTGTACGCATGCATCACATATGTATATAATATACGTATCATCGCGTATCGCAATTTACAGAAGTTTAAAAAAGCACATAAAATATATCCTTAATTAGAAATATTTGTACTAACTAGCTACTATACATATGTTCTTTTTCCCACTCTCTAAGTCGTTTGAAGGTATCCTCCGTCGCAAGCTGGCTCTCCGGATCGTAGAAATCGCCCAAATGGTTGCAGACATCGCGGCGGATGAAGCGGCAAATATCTGCACACAAGTTTAGTATGGTTCGATCGTCGAACCGGTTCGCTACAACTGGAACGGACGGGATCTGTTTCAGAAGGAATACACATTGTTATAGTTAGGAAAGTTATAAAAGATCTTATAATGTGTGAAAAGATATTTTCTCTCGACTTACTTCTTCAAACTTTGTAGTGTATCTCCCGTTGAGTCTAAGCATCTCGCATACGTAGTATCCGCATAAATTAGTCTGTGGTGGTTGCTTAAAACACTATGTTGAAAAAAATTGTATACTTCAATATTTTGAGTGAAACAAGTATATGTAAGAAATGTCGGAACAAGAGACATGTAATTACCGGCCATCTTGTCTTCACGAGAAGCTTCTTCTTTTGTGGATTATTGATTGGTCCACCGTGGTCTACGTAATATCTGTGTGCTCTATAAAGACAAAACAATTATTTGAGTCAATTATGTGTATTCGAGAGTACAATAGCCAACATTTAGTAAATGGTGCATAACAGGACTTACAAATTTAATATAACGAGAAACTCTGTAAATGTTTCCTCGCCATAGTGCGCCGGATCCAGCACTACGGCCAGGTGGTCCCGTGGATATATCAGAAAAAGTATGTAATGATCGCTGCAAAGAAGATATGTTAGTTGTATGTGATATCGTACTAAAACATAAGTACTACAGAAGAATCATAACGTACCGCAGCGCGTAAGGGACGAAGAGGACAGTTTTGTCTTTGTGCGCAACCATCGCTCTGCCCAAGTACAGTGCTACGCCGACCATCTTTTTCTTGTGCATTTTTTCGACGACCTCTTTTTTCTCGGACGTCGTTTTACCTTTGAGCTCAGCGGAATCTGCACGAATATTCACCGTGTGTTCCGTCCAGCAAACCCTTGTTGGGTTTATGTATCCTACTGGATGGTTGGCCTTTTCAGCGGCGTGGAATTGCATCCTAAGTAATAAAGCGGGTAATTTATCAGAAGTTAGTTAGCAAATGAATTAATATATGACATTAATTACGAATGACTTACAGGCAAAATGCAGCAACGAGATTTATATCCATTTTGTCCAGCTTGAATAATGCGTGAAGGTCGTTGAAATCGATTACCAACATCCCATTTGGGCCACTGGTGAAAGCGTTATCCGGGACCTTCACAGTAATCATGCCCAGGCCTTTTTTAGATGCCTTCAGATACCAGTCATGCATCAGCCTCATTTCCCAAGGCAGGCCTTCCATGAGCTTCGGGGGCAGGAACGGCTTCCCGTGCACGTACTTTGTTGGCACCTCGTCGGAAGTCCAGTTTTGCAGGTCCTCCATTTGATTTTTCACCGATTTTTGTGAATCCGACAAATGTGGAGTTTCATCCTGCTTCTTGTCAGTCGACGCTCTCCCCCTGAAAGCCTGGAATACTAACCTTTCCTCGTATACGGCCATTTTTTCCTTATCATAAGTTGACCTAATCATTGTCGGGATAAGCCGACGAGGTTCAAGCTTGGTCGGACTTGGAAGACTTGCGCTTCTCATAAGAGGCCTTTCAGGTAGCGCCAATGCAGACTGTGGTGTCAGAGGAGGTTGTTCTGCTTGGACTTCAGGGGCTGATAGATGTGGTGAACCTGGACCTAAAGGATTAGGGGAGGAGGGATGTGGGGAGGCAGGCCTATTAGTTGGCGAATCTTGCCCTGGTGGAGAAGGTGGTGCAGGCGCAGCAGCTATCTTTGGAGCCGGCGGGCGTGCCTATAATTGCATTTTTTTGGAGAGAGAAACACCAAGTTCAAATGGCACTGTCGGGGGGTGGGAGCTGTTTTATAGTGCATAATCGCGTGCGGTTCACCTAACGAACCGCACGGGATATAATCATTATCCCATGCGGGTTCTTAAGAGGACCGCACGGGATAAGCATTATCCCGTGCGGGTTCTTAAGCGGACCGCACGGGATAATCTTATCTCGTGCGGTCGGCTTAAGGAAGCCGCACGCGATAATGAGTTATCCCGTGCGGTCGGCTTAAGCCGACCGCACGGGATAACTTATTATCGCGTGCGGTTCAACAGCCGGCCCCCTCGGGACCGGTTTTTCCAGGCGCGGCCACTTATGGCCCGCCTGGAAACGGTTGGGGGCCTCGTCCAGAAAGCCCCTTTCTGTAGTAGTGTTTATGACTGAATTTTTCAGTCTCGGTCCTTTTTTTTTTCTCAATTTTGGTCATTTTTTTCACCCCTACTGGTTTAATGGTGATGTCCTACTTAGAGGTCTGTGTTCAGAGGTATAGGTTGGTTAGGAACCCATACCTCCATACATGCAAAACAAGAGGATGAATTAGTGCATAATTAACTACGTATTAACTTAAAGAACTCAAAAAATATATTAATATGATTTTTTAAAACAACTTACCTATAGATTTTTTTAAAAAAAAATATTGTTTAGCAGTTTGGGAAGCATGCGTGCAAAAAGCAAAGAAGAGAAAGTTGGGGACCTAGACAAAAGAATACAGCCTTAGGAAGCTGGCGATTTTGCAAAACAACATGTGAGTATCCACCTAGTAAGAATTGTTGAAGTTGGGTTGGTTACTAGATTATTTTTTTAGATTGTGTAGCTACTGCTCATTAGTCCTTTCATCCCAATTTGATCATTTCCTAAAATTTTTATGCTTTTTTCAAATTGATCATCATCTAACTAGTGCCTGTTTGTTTATGTGTGCAGAAGTAAATGCAATCATTACATGTCTATTCATTTATCTGTGCAGTAGTAAATGTCATCGTTGCATGCAATTGCACGTTTGCATGCCTATATACAGTAGTAAATGCCATCGTTGCATGCAATTGCACGTTTGCATGCCTATATACACGTCTCGCACAACACATTCATCGATGAGGTTTAATTACAAAAGGAATGAAGTTTTCTTGCCTTGGTCTCGATATCATTTGCAAATGTGATAATCAAATTGAAATGGAGAAAGTAGAATCTAATATTTTTTTGGAAGAGTTACAAATTCTGAAGGCACTCTCAGTGCAAGACACTATATCATCTACAAACTATTACTGGTCCAAACACTTCCAATACATATATTAATGATTCTATAAGCAAATAAATACTCTACAACTCATATTGCGTAGCAACTACTCCATCTATCTCAAAATAAACAAATCTAATACATGATACAATACATCATAGTACTATAAATCTAGACTGAACTTATCCAAATTTATAGTCACTAGTGCAGATCCTCTCATCTATGACGGGCTGTAACATAGCTGGATTTTGCGGGCCGTCATAAAGAATACATCTCAAACGGGCCTAAAAAGAGGCTGATTGAGATATGGCCGGAGAGACATGTTAAATGTGCATAGAACTGAAGCCCGTCACGGATGACACATATCTGTGACGGGACTAAACTAGGGCCCGATTGAGATAACCTTAAATATCTCAATCGGGCCATAGTTGGAGCCCGTCACAGATGACAATCATCTGTGACGGGCTCCAACTTAAGGCCCGATTGAGATAACCTTAAATATCTCATCGGGTTGTAATTGCAGCCCGTCACAGATGACAATCATCTGTGACGGGCCCCAAGTTAAGGCCCGTTTGAGATATCTACAAAGCCCGTCACAGATGGCACTCCTCTGTGACGGGCTTTTTTTTAGGCCCGATAAAGATACCTTATATGCCCGATAGTTAGTGCACACTATAAATAGCCGCAACCGTTAGAGTATCTGTATCTCACTGTTCACAAATCTGGTGGGAGGTTGGAGGGGGCGAAATTTTATTTTTTTCCCAAAGAAAACAGTAAATTCATAAAGGTAAGTGACAAATAATAATCATTAATTTAGAACATTCATCAATTCTCATGAATTTAGCAGTATTTATCTTATAAGATGTTTCTCTGATTCTTTTTTCATTTCTGTAGCGATGGATCGAAGTTGGATGTATGCGAAATCTGTGAAACGTCATAGTCAAGAGTATAGAAATGGGGTATTAAATTTTATAAGCACAGCGGAGGAGGATAGGAAAAGAAGAAACAGCGATTACATGTGTTGTCCATGTGCAGATTGCAAGAATGAGAATATGTTTGATAGCCGAATGGAGGTACACGCTCATCTGTTACAACGAGGATTCATGGAGGGCTACACATGTTGGGTTAAGCATGGAGAGCAGGAATCAGGAAGTGGTGCAGCTGCAGACAGTACTGGTGCGCAAAATCAGGAAGATGAAAATGAGCATGACATGTTTGTACCTTCTCCACTAGGCAGTGAAATGGTTGATGTTGATCATGATCTGCTGCAAGACATGTTACGTGACGTTGAGGATCCAGCTTACAACGAGAGAGATTTCGTAAAGTTCAGCAGGTTGGTCAGTGACTCGCAGACGCCTCTGTACGCCGGATGCAAAGCAAAGCACACCAAATTATCAGCTACCTTGGACCTAATGAAGCTGAAGGCAAGTAGTGGATGGACAGACAAGAGTTTCACAGAGCTTTTGAGAATTTTGAAGGCCATGCTGCCTGATGGGAACACATTGCCCGAGACGACATATGAAGCAAAGCAGGTTTTGTGTCCCCTGGGGTTAGAGGTCCGTAGAATTCACGCTTGTCCAAACGACTGCATATTGTACCACAAGCAATATGCGGAGTTAGATGCTTGTCCTCTATGCAAGGCTTCTCGATACAAACGTAAGAAAAGTCCTGACGAAGGAACAAAATCAAAGCGGGGTGGTCCCGCGAAGGTTGTGTGGTATCTACCTATCATTGATCGTTTCAAAAGAATATTTGCAAACCCCAAGGAGGCAAAATTAGTACGTTGGCATGCCACGGAGAGAAGGAACGACGGTATGCTAAGACACCCAGCGGATTCGATTCAATGGAGGAATATCGATCGAAAACACAAAGACTTTGCTGCCGACCCCAGAAACATGAGGCTATGTCTGTGTACAGATGGCATGAATCCTTTTGGAGACATAAGTAGTACTCATAGCACCTGGCCAGTTCTTATTTCAAACTTTAACCTACTGCCATGGTTGTGCTTTAAAAGAAAATATATTATGCTGTGCTTGCTAATCCAAGGACCGAAACAACCGGACAATGATATCGATGTGTTCTTGGAGCCTGTTATGGACAATCTTGAGATGCTCTGGAAAGAAGGTGTGGAAACTTGGGATGCATATGGTCAGAAGAATTTCAAGCTACGAGTTCTACTGTTCTGCACCATTAATGACTATCCCGCCCTCGGTAATCTTTCTAGCCAAACCGTGAAAGGAAAGAAGGCTTGCTCCCACTGCATGGAACATACACGCAGCCGGTGGTTGAAGAAATCACGAAAGATGGTTTATATGGGTCATAGGAGGTGGCTCCCGCTACGTCACGCATTTCGAAGGAAGAAGAATATTTTTAACGATAAGAGAACTTCAGCCTACTCCCAAGGATTTGTCCGGAGATGAGGTCCACAACTTGGTCAAGGACATAACCAACGAGTTTGGGAAGAAAAGAAAACGTAGTCAAGCAAAGGACAAGGGTATGTGGAAGAAAAAGTTCATATTTTGGCGATTACCTTATGTGGAAGAAAAAGTTCATATTTTGGCGATTACCTTACTGGAAAGATCTTGAGGTCCGTCATTGTATTGATCTCATGCATATAGAAAAGAATGTGTGTGAGAGTTTGGTTGGCCTGCTGTTGAATATTCCCGGCAAAACAAAGGACGGGGTTGAACGCGCGCCTTGATTTCAGTGAAATGAACATTCGTAGTGAACTCCAGCCCGTAACAGATGCAGAGATAGGTAGAGTATACCTCCCTCCAGCTTGCCACACACTGTCGAAGGATGAGAAGATCGCAATGTTATCATGCCTGAAAGATATTAAAGTTTCATCGGGCTATTCAGCGAGGATTAGTAAGTACGTCAAATCGGAAGACCTAAAACTGGTTGGAATGAAGTCGCATGATTGCCACGTGCTAATGACACAAATCTTGCCAGTTGCTATCAGAGGCATTCTTCCACCCAAAGTCTGTCATTCGATCCAACGTCTGTGCGCCTTTTTCAATGCCATCGGACAGAAAGTTATAGATCCCGAAGATCTAGATGGGTTGCAGACCGATATTGTCAATACTCTCTGCCACATGGAGATGTTTTTTCCACTGTCTTTCTTTGATATCATGGTTCATCTCCCTGTTCATCTTGTGAAGCAAACAAAACTATGTGGCCCGGCTTTTCTAAGAGAAATGTAGTCATTTGAGAGGTACATGGGAGTTCTGAAGGCATACGTTCGGAACAGAGCAAAACCGGAGGGGAGCATCATTGAAGGCTACACGACCGAGGAGGTCATTGAGTTCTGCGTGCATTACATGTCCGAGGCCGGGCCTATCGGAGTTCCAGCGTCTCGTCACGAAGGAAGGTTGTCAGGTGCTGGCACAATCGGGAGGAAAAGAATTAGGCCCGATCAAGCTTCCTACGGGCAGGCTCATTTTGCTGTGCTCCAACATATGGCAGAAGTTGGCCCATACTTGAGGAGCACTTAGCCAAAATCCGGCAGGAGAACATGGGTCGATCTGAGACGTGGATTAACAGAGAACATAACTCTCGGTTCAACGCATGGTTCAAGAATCGTGTCACCATGTCGACGGATATCCCAAATGAGACTGTACACTTGTTGGGAATGGGACCGTGTTGGGCCATAGACACATGGCAAGGATACGATATTAATGGATACACATTTTACACTGTCCAGCAAGATGACAAAAGCACAGTGCAAAACAGCGGAGTCCGTATAGATGCCTTCCAGGATCAAGTTGGGTCGAACACATACTACGGCCGCATTGAGCAGATCTGGGAGCTGAACTACGTGAAGTTCAAGGTTCCTTTGTTTCGATGCCGTTGGGTCAATATACGCACTGGTGTTAAAGTCGACAAGGAAGGCTTCACTTTAGTAGATCTATCCAAGATTGGATACGCCGACGAACCACTCGTACTTGCGAAACAAGTCGTGTAGATTTTCTACATAAAGGACCCCGCGAACAAGAAGATGCACATCGTGAGGGATGGCAAGCGCCGAATTGTTGATGTTGACAACATCGTCGACGAAGAAGAGTACAACCAGAATCTTCACGTACGACCTCAAATCGACCTTGACGATGATCCACAAGAGCCTGTGGCATATACTCGATCAGATCATATGGAAGGCATAACCTTGTGACCCATCCAGTTGTACACATGAAGTATTTTGTATTGGTGGAACTTGTAATAACTTTTATTGCGAATTTAGTAAATTTAGTGAATTATTGTACTTCACTTAATTATTTGGGATAATAAGTTAATTATTGTGAGTTTAGAAAAATTAGTGAATTATCATTGTGAAGTACTTTATTGCAGTTATTTATTTTCAGTTCAAGTCAATGATGAACAGGAGTCAAATGTCATCTGTGACGGGCTCTAGTGTAGGCCCGATATAGATGACTCAATCTCTATCGGGCATTAAAATATGGCCCGTCACGGATGTTTTCATCTGTGACGGGCCCTAGTGTAGGCCCGATAGAGATTGAGTCATCTATATTGGGCCTACACTAGAGCCCGTCACAGATGACTCATCCATGACGGGCTTTTGTTTACGCCCGATTGAGATGTTCACTCACTGCCCATACTAAGATATCCAAGCTGGATCTAGATCTGATTGAAAATTTTTCTAAGTCACATAACCCTAGCACCGAGAGCACTGAGAGCGCGAAAATTTTTCTAAGTCACAGAACAGCCACCGCCGCCGCCAGCTTCCTCGTCCGCCACCGCCGCCGGCCTCGTCGTCCGCAAGCGCCGCCGCCAGCCTCCTCGTCCGCAAGCGCCACCGCCGGCCTCCTCGTCCGCCACCGCCGCCGCCGGCCTCCTCGTTCGCAAGCGCCGCCGCCGAGGTTATTTTAGGGTTTTGGTTTTAGTGATTTTAGGGTTTTAGTGATTTTAGGTTTTAGTTAATTTAGGTTATTTTAGTGATTTTAGGTTTTAGTGATTTTAGGTTATTTTAGTGATTTTAGGTTATTTTAGTGATTTTAGGTTTTAGTGATTTTAGGTTATTTTAGTGATTTTAGGTTTTAGTGATTTTAGGTTATTTTAGTGATTTTAGGTTATTTTAATGATTTTAGGTTATTTTAGTGATTTTAGGTTTTAGTGATTTTAGGTTATTTTAGTGATTTTAGGTTATTTTAGTGATTTTAGGGTAAGTTAGGTTATTTTAGTGAACTTTAGTGATTTTAGTTCACTTTACTGATTTCAGTGAAATGTAAGTTATGTTATGCATATTTTAGGCTCTATTTTTTATGCATGTTCGTAATCTGTCATTCTTTGATAATTAAGAAACGATGTATAATACCATAGTTAGTACGTACAAACAAATTTGTTTACAAAATTAATTAACTTTGTTATTTTTTAAGTTATTTGGACGATGTCTCAGCAAGGTGAACCAATGTCGACGACAACTAGTGGGTCCTCAAGGGCACGGAGTTGTAGGACAGGGAATAGAATCCCTAAGGAACGGTACACCATAGCAGAGGTGAACCAGGTTGGACTGCCGACGCGTCCTCAGAATGTCCTGGCCAAGTTTAGGTCGACGTGCGGGGTCGTAGCGAGGGAAAACTTCACAATCCTTGTTGATGACATCAAGCATGTGCCCGAAGTGGAGAAGAACGCAGCTTGGCTCAAATTCAAGGAGAGCTTCGAGTATCCTGCAGTCGACGAGGATAGGCTCAAGCGGGCTGCTTTCAAAATTATGGGCAATGCTTGGAAGAACTTCAAGAGCAGGCTGGTCACGGAGTTTGTCTTAAATCCGACGACCCCTGATCCAACAGAGCAATGGCCCTTCATCACGGCTGAAGCTTGGGAGCAATTCTACGAGAAGAAGTCGACCCCAGAATCCCGGGCCAGAAGCGAAGCTTTTCGAGCACTGCAGGCCAGGAACGTGCACCCGCACCGGCTAGGCACCGCAGGATATGTCGGGAAGCTAGAGGAATGGCAGGATGAGGATGAAGCGGCAGCAGCAGCGAACACACCGCCGGTGTTTGCCGATATCCCACACCCACGTGCAAGGAATTGGGCCCGGGCGAGGTACCAGAAGAATGAAGATGGGACAGTTTCGCTTCCAAATCCCCAAGATCAACAAGTGTACGATAATATAGTAAGTGCCTAATCTCAATATTTGTTCGCACTGTTTCAGCCTGAACTTTTTATTGAATCTGAACTTAATTGAACTGCAGAAGGAGTTGGTTCCCTCCCAAGAAGCCTCGCAAGAGGTCAGCTCTCAAAGACGCGAGGACGACATCCTCAGTAAAGAGTTGGGCAACAAGGAACACCGTGGATGGACAAGGGGACTTGGCGCAAACGTACCATGGAAAGTTGGATTTCCGGACTACGCGTGGCAGTACAAGAAGCGGACACTCACGAAGGCGCAGAAAGATGCCCGCCTTGCCGCCCAGATCCGAGAGCAGGTCAGAGCCGAATTGAGCTCTGAATTCGACGAAAAGCTTGAATCGATGAGGGCCCGTATCAGGCAAGAGATTCGAGAAGAGCAACATCTCCCGGTGGCTGCCGCTGCTGCTACGCAACAAGATTTAGCTAGTCCCACACAGAGGCGCAGCAGTTGTGCATCAACTGAGGCGGGGGAAGATCCACCATCGGTCCCCGCCGCCGTCGACCAAATAACGGTACGATAATATAGTACGCATAGAGTTCTTAACGATACCATATGGTAAGTACTATTCTAACAATATTTATGAATCTATCGCAGGAACCAACTAGCTGCACCCTGACAGTAAGGGTGGTGCCGACCTTCTCTGTTCCTGCAGCTGAGGGCCTTGCTTTCAAGCCGACCCCGAAGACAAGAGTGCATGGGGTGCAACTTAGGGCTGATTATGCGAAAGTGCAAGTTGACTCAGTGAAGCCTGAATTCGATCATTTCCCCCTCCCTCTGGCACCAAACGACGAGGTCCTAACCCTTGGAAATGCACGTGGAACCTTCATCCAATGGCCCAAGGACCTCATTGAGATAAGGGTGATCCCGAGGCCAAGCACTGCACCAAGCGGTCGTCTGACAGTACAAACTACCCCTGCTCCTTCAGCCCCTCCAGCTCCCGGTCGTCATGAAATTGACGATGTCCAGTTACAGTACGACACGGACTTTGGGGGCTAGCCTATGGAGGTCGACAGCATGGCGATCACTAAACCCCCACCCATGAAGAAGAGCAGGAAGGCGCATTCTTCCCCCCAGAGAAGAGTTATCGAAAAACCTGCTGCAGGGGTGCGAGGAAAAGGAAAGCTGCACCTCTCACGTCTTGCTCCAACAAAGTTAGATCTAAGCAAGGGGCCCGTCACACATAGGAAGCCCGTACCTCCATCGTCCTACCAACTAGGCATGCCATTGGTTGGAGACGACATGCTAGCAACGATGGGCACCGCTTGCAAGGAGCTACACATGTACTACATGGAGAAATCTAACGTGAGGAGGAAGAATAGAGAAAATGATATAATAGGCGAACACGCCAGAGCGCCATTGCTTGGGCCATCAAATTTTATCGTGATAGACTTCAAGGATCTGTTCGACCTCTATAGGCTCCGCTCGGTGGACACAACCCTCCTCAAGTGCTACTCCTTGTAAGTACTCTTGCTCACGAAAATTATTCATCTCAATCCGTGTAACATGCTTATAAGAGCGTTTGGCTTGCGTGTAGGTATAGTTGGAAGTGGTGTCTCAAGAATGCACCGGAAGTTGCCTTCCTTGATCCTCAGGTAGTCAATGTCACAAATCTTCAAGGGGACCGTAGTGGAATGGTAAACTACTTGTTTGACACCTTCTGGGCCCGACAAGACAAGGAGTACATCATGTGCGCCTACAATCAATAGTAAGTGTGTTCCCTAAATACATTGCATTACACGTCTACCTTTAGTATTAAATTTAACTAATTTAATGCCGCAGTGGACATTGGATCCTATTGGTAATAACGCCTAAGTGGAGTACATGTCACTACTTAAACTCCAAAATTGACAAGCAACTGTACGATTGGACTCCGATTCAACTCGAAATAGATGAAGTGTGGGGCCAATATGTGCAAAAAGGAGGCCTTCGAAAGACAGGGCAGGACACTCTTATCCACAAGAAGGACTTCCCAGTCAAACAACAAATAGGCGACCAATGCGGATTTCATGTCTGCCACAACATGCGCCTTCTGTGCAAAGAAAAGATGAAGACTTTGGCTGAATTGGAGGTTTGTGGTCTCATTCCTGACATGTTGTAACTAAATTGAAGTATGTGTGTGTGTATATATATATATATATATATATATATATATATATATATATATATATATATATATATATGTATGTATGTATGTATGTATGTATGTATGTATGTATGTATGTATGTAAAGATCGTTCGATTAATTGCGAATTATGTACATGTAGGACAAATTTTCAAAGGATCCGGGTAGCAGCTTTGAGGATATTCGTGAGGAGATTGCTGACTTCGTCCTCCGCGAAATTATTCACCCTAAAGGAATGTTTAGGGTTCAGGTGTAAGTGATGAACATTTTTTAACGTCTTGTTTGAATTGTCAAACACATGTTATTATGTAATATTTATGTTTATTATATTTGTTATCTCTATGCATGTGACCAGTATGCATGTGTGAATATGGATGTTATTTCTGTAAAATATATGTGAATGGCATATGTGAATGGGGATGCTCGGATGTGTGAATATATGTGAATATATGTGAATGCTGGGATGGGGATGCTGGGATGTATTTCTGTTATTTTGCAGCGGGCATGGCTAGCACAGGCATGAGGCTAGCCAAAAAACAATATTTGTTTTTTTTGTGGTCATACTTATCGGTGACGGGCTATAAGTTAAAGCCCGATTGATTTATAGTCAACCGTGACGGGCTGTAACTTAAGGCTCGATTGAGAATACAGTAATCTGTGACGGGCTATAGTTGGGGCCCGATTGAGAACAATAGTCCTCTGTGACGGGCTTCTGTTTAGGCCCGTTCGAGAGAGACAGTCATCCGTGACGGGCGCTAGTTGTAGCCCGATTGAGATAGTCATCCGTGACGGGCTATAGTTTGACTGGTCGTCTCGGTCAAAGTTATCAATGACGGGTATTAGTTGAGGCCCGATTGAGATAGCTTCATCCGTGACGGACTTATGCCTGTTTGAGACGATTCCTCACATCACTGACCTTTGCGCTGTGTCGGGCGCCATACCCGACACAGATGTGGGTTGCAGCCCGACACAGATGAGGGGTACGTATCGTTGTAGTGAGTATTAAGATGTGTCATATTTTATATTAGTTTTTTTAACGGAGGGAGTAGGTCTCGAAAAAGCCCCAATTTCCTTTTTTTATTAAATGCATTGCAATGTTATCATAATACTGCGTAGCACCTTATTAATTTAATTTAATTATATAAAAAATATATTACGTGAAGCAATAAGATTGTTATAAGAGTAACCGCAGCTGATATAAGCATCTCAGAAAGTAGCGGGAGCTCTGGAAATGCATGCCGGATAATAATTGATATACACTACGTAGGACTGGTTGTCTGTCTCATCAGTTGACACATCAAAAATATGCTTATTTAATTTGTGTGCCCTACTAGAACGAGAGGACGTGAATTTAGCTTCCACCACTTAAAATATCTTTAGCAGATTGATAGCCCCTGCATATCAATAATTTATTTTAATCAAGGTTGGTGATAGTTATTTATTTACACTGTCTTAAAGATAGTGATGTGTCATTAGGCAGATGATACTGAAACCGCGCTGTTAGCCTGCCACAACACTACTATCCATCATCTCTCATTCAATTTTCAGTCATCTCACTTAATCTTTTTTGTTATCTTGATAAATATATAACCATAGACATCGACTAATGTCAATTATCAAGGACTAGTATAAACGTCGCCTTCTATATGCATTTACCGGTTTCGTATACACGTTTCTATCTTGTGTGTTTTGCACCACGAATTAGATTGCGCGATCGGATTTTTTCTTCCCCGATTATAAGACGTGAATGCATGTACACACTACACACTTGCGAGTGTGTCTTCAAGCACACGCTCAAAGAGACGGAGATCAGCTTGCTAATTAATTTGGTAGTAATTAATTAATTAAGACACAAAAATCTACGGCACTATTTCACACACTTTGAGATGTCACAGAAGCTCGACACGTCCAAAGCTAGCTAAGCCGCCGGCGGAGTGGTCGCCGCCGCCTCCGGCGAGCTCGCAGACGGCGTCGAACACCGCCCTCACCGGGCGGTGGTCGGAGAGCCGGTAGCCGCCGCAGCGCTCGTAGCTCACCTGCCTCATCCCCTTCCCTCGCCACAGTATCCTGTCACACCTGCAACATCGATCACTCGTCAGCTTGAATTCATGCATGGCGTCGATATTGGTCGGCCGGGGAAGATGTACGGACGACGGACTGACCATGCCGGCGCGCGCTGCTGCTGCTGCTGTTTGTCGCGGTTGCCGGCGGCGGCGGGGGTGGCGGCGCCGTCGATGGACCAGTAGAACATGTCGGAGTTGAGGTGGTACTTGTAGGTCGGGGAGAAGGTGACGAGGCCCTCGCGCCAGCCGTCGAAGCTCCCGCCATCCGCGAGCTCCAGCAGCAGCTCGTCGTTCTCCAGCAGCATGCTCCACTTCCTCGCGCGCACCAGCAGCCACGCCTCCGCGTCGTCCATGGCGATCCGGTAGTTCAGGTCGCCGAGCAGCACCACCCGGCTGCAAGAAAGAAACGACGGAGACGTACGTACACGCGGTGAGCAATGGCGGCGGCGCGCGTTGGCGGCGTCGGAAGGATTCAGGGAGGAGGGGGAGGGCACCAGTCACCTACTCGTGGTCGAGGATCTTCCTCGGCAACGGCAACTCCTGAACCGGCGCCGGCGACGCGGCGGCGGTGCGGCGGAAGATGGTTCTGGAGAGGATGTCCGCCGCGTCGGCATTGCGGAGCTGCGCGTCGCCGTCCTTGCCGCCGGAGGCGAGGTGGCAGCAGACGAAGCAGAAGCTTGTGCCGTGCAGCAAGAATCGGACCGACACCGCGCCCTGCAACGTCGCCATTCCACGGTCATGTCGAGCTGCTTGTTGCCCTCGCCGCCGCGCGCCATTGCTGGCTAGCTAACTAGCTAGCTAATCTAAGCTACGTACCTTGTTGCCGAGGCGGCCGAGGACGCCGGCGCCGACGCAGGACGCGGCGGTGTGGCGGATGTGGCGGCGGAGCCCGCTCCTCGCCCACACGGACACGAAGATTCCCACCATCTGCTCGCTCACCACGCACCTAAACGGCTGCTGCTGCTGACCACGCCGCTGCGCCCCCTCCTCGTCGTCGTCGTCGTCGTCTCGTCTTCTTACGGTGAACCTGTTCAGCGCGTCGCCGATGAGCGAGTTCCATTTCACGGCGGCCGAGCTCTTCGTCGGGCCGAGCACGTTCCTCGCATTCAGCGGCACGATCTCCTGCAATCTGACAGTCCCCCCAAACACACCACGAAATCAATCAATCTCACGGCAAGAACTCGACATCGCCATTGCTGACGTGATCAAGAAACCATCAGGGTTACGAACTTACCCAAGAACGTAGATGTCGTAGGAGTCGGCCTTGGCGTCCAGCCAGTCGTCGAGGTCTAGGTCGTCCGGCGGCGCCACGCCGGCGACGTTCCACGTGCCGGCGAACACCCTGCGTCATCAGCTTTCGTGTCAATCCTCCATTTTTTTCTCTCTCAAGCTCAGCTCAATGCAAATTCTGCAAGGAACACACAAACCTGTACTTGACGGTGTCACTCTGGTAGCTCTCGTGCAACGCGTCCTCCGCTACGGCGGCGAACTCGGAGACGAGCCGCCGGCGGCGGCGCAGCAGCTTTCCCGCCACCAATCCTGGCCGGAGAATCTGAACCAGAGGTACAAACAACAAGCTCGATAAACAACTGAACAATTATTACAGAGATGAACAACTCGGAATCGATCGATACAACGACGTTGCTGACCACTGAAAGCTTCGAGCCTGGATACTTCTCCCCCATAATGCAGCACTTGCAAGATAATTCTCTCTGAACTTTGAACTCTGAATTTCTCTTTTACAACTCTGAATTTTCTTTAGTGAGAAGGTAAGGAGAAAATATGAACAGCTGGTGCGAGATATATAGCGAGAGTGAGGCAGGTTGAAGCGACAAAGAGAAAGGCACTGGCTGCGATGTTGACAAGAACAGGAGATACTACTACTACATGTCAAGCATCCAACCACACATTCGGTGAGGGAGTTGTCAAGTCCCCTGCACCTGCAGGTTTAATTTCACTGTGTGTTTGATCTTGGACCTCACAAAAAACCAGCAGCTTCTCTTTCATGAAACATGACCAAACAAAGCCATGAACCAGCTTATGGTTTACTCGATCTCATCTCCCTGTCTCTTTCTCACATCATTACAGATTTACAGATTGACGGTGTAAACAGGAAAGACTTCAGGGGAAGCAATTTTCGTGTGGTGGTGGAGGCGTGAGTGTACGACTCTACCAACCAGGCTCAAATTCAGTGTTCATAAATATGGTTGTGTGCATATTTAGAGCCCGTTTGATGGAGATTTTTGGCTGAGATTATCTGGACTACACGAAACAAGGCACCTTAGAGATAGCAATAAAGCTTTTTCAGCAGTTTGTCATTCACAATTTAATCACGAAACACTCATATTTCAGCATGGAACAAAAATACATCTTAAGGTCATTAGAGTATGATTAATTAAATATTAACTATTATAAATTTGAAAAATATTTTTTAAGAAACATCTATATAGAAAGTTTTACACGTAATGTATCGTTTTAGTAGTTCGAGAAGTATGCTTACACAAAAACGAGGGACTAGCTCATCTCTCCATCTAAAACGAAGTCATACTTTTTTTTGTCAAGAAACCAACGAAGACTTCAAAAACGTACAATTGTCGATTGGCCATTGGTGCAATTTTCAGCATTAGATAGGTTCAGAGTTTGAGCAGGTAGTAAAGTGGGTCAGGAGAAATACAATCCAGAAAGTTCTTATGGGAATGTCTCATACTGTCAATTTGTCATGTGCAACATGTTTCAATGGTTTGTTTGGGGAAGTAGTAGTAGTAAACATAGGCCATCTTTAAAAACCTTTTTGAGTGATGGCTGGGTAAGGATGGGCAAAAGATTGTCAGTTTGTGCAACTTGGCTGCATAATGTGCATAGTTTTTGTTATCTGTTTGGTGTGCTACCTCTGGTTGTGGCAATGTTACCAACAAACCATGCAACTTGTGCCTGAATTTTCCCTCTTGTGACTGTATCTATATGTGCTTACTATTTCATATCTTAGCTAGAGATATCTGAAGGCTTTTTAGCAGCTTCTTTGCTGGAGATGACAGTTCTGTAGACATGTAGATAGATAGATTTTCAGATGCTGAAATTCTTATCAACCATTCAACCATCTGCAACTTTGGCACTACCATGTTATGCTTTTTTTTTTCTTTTGAGAATGCGCGAAATCTTTGCGCACCATCTCACTAAAGAGATAGATATATGGAAAATTGCTGTACTTCCTCTTCCAGATAAAGTAGAACCATTATGCAGGGAATGTGCAGTCAAAGTGGTAATTGGCCATATTATTGCTTCATTTCAGAAGCACGAGAAAATCATTCTGATTCGGCGTTTGAAGAGACTTTTGCATCGGTTCTGAACCACAAGTAGGGAATAACGTTAGGCAAGTTTCTCTGAATAATTCAGCTGTACGTCAGTTGCAAATTTTGACTGTCTTCCGCGGCACTACGTCAATGCTTTACTTTTATGATCTAACTTCCTATGATTGAAATGAATCCCCCAATTCATTTTGACTTGACATTTTTTTAATTATGTAGTTTATTTCATTCACTTTAGTGTACTTGTCGTTTGGGACATAGAAATAGCTTAGTAGCCGCATTAGCAGCGGTTGGGATGATGTGCGAGTCTCCGATACATATTTGATCCATATCATCATAGTCTCTAAAAAAAGTACACATGTTTGATAATTATTTTTTCTAGCTAATATCTATAAAAATCATTAAAAATACAACTAGCCGGGAGCATTTTCGTAACAAATTTACTGATGATGTTTTTGTATTCTTTGCTGAATAAAACATTATGTAATAATTGTCTTTGTTTGCATCTTAATAGATGCAGAGGCCTAGAGCTTCTTGCATTATCTAAAAAAGTGTCTCTCCCATCTTGACGGTACTGAACTCCAAATAAGTTAATAAAATTTTGAACAGACTTTCATATCACTCATACAAATATCTTGTATATTTTTCTAGTTTCTCACAATTGCTTTAAATTGTCGGGTACAGCACCACAAACCATGAAGAGTCTTTCCAAAAGTTGATGTGTATCAACATTATTGTTTAACAATCCTCTCAACAAAGGAGAAAAATCCCCAAAAGGAAAACCCCACTTGAGTCTGTAAATGGAACACAAAATCTCCAACTGTTGTGGGATATACAGGGACTTCACATCAAAATTATTGAAACATTTTCATGATTAAAAAGCTGTGAATAAAGAGATAAGATTAAATATATTTTCTATCATTTCCCCCCACTAACAGCACACACCAACACACAAAAAAAAATAGTAGTGGCAGGTTAATTATTCATCTGTGACAGCAACAGTAGTGGCAGGTTAATTAACTTACCCAAAACCAGTAAGAGACAAGAACAAGGCAGCAACTTGTTTTGGGAAAGACACAGAGCAGATGGCCAATAGTATCATGAAACCAGCTCCAATCAGCCGTGGGTTCAGAATTAATAGCTTATCATCTGTTAATTCCCTTATCTATTCTACATTATCTTTGTGCCTCAGGAATGGCCATGTTGTTGATTTAAAATTATAACTAGACACTAAGCAGCATCGGCCGCAATAGATCGAGTTGATGTTTTCCTGCTTCCTTGTCTTATCTCCAAGGGTGAAGTGCAGGGGAAAAAATACATTAAGAGAAAACTGAGGCAAGCCAGTAGAGAGTAGAGACAGGAAAGAATACTGAATTCAGGAGAGGAAAGCACACAAGACTGAATTTGGAGAATAACATTACTCCCTCCAGTTCCATGGTTCCTGACATTTTGAACGACATGACCTTCGCAACATATATTTGACTATAATTTTTTATTATAATATTTTAAAAACTAAATAAGTATTTAGTTTTATTAAAGTACTTTTTAAGACTAATCTAGGTATCATGTTCTAGTGTTTTCAGATAAAATATTTTAAAATATATCAAACTTCTAATTATTTTACTTTAACTTGTTCAAAACGTTGAGAATTACGAACAAAAAGGGTAACATGGTAGCAGGCATTAATTAACTGATAGCTATTGATCGACAAATAGTATTGCTAATTGACAGATAACTCTACGAAAAGGGGTAGCTCGATATTAGCCACCGATCTATACGTGTACTAATTGGGTTTCAGAGATGATATATATCCCTCATTTATTATTTTATTGTATGCATGCTTTTGGCTGGGCTAACCGTGAAGTAGAGAACGAAAAGGACACCTACTATAACATGGTTTCGGTAGAGAAGGAGTCACAATTTATGCAAACAGATGTGACGTCTATACTTGTACAGTGATGTGTTTTTTTTCAGTTTTTCAGAAAATGCATGAGAAGGATAAAATATTATTTATTTGTATGGTGGAACATCCACAGTACCTAATCAATCTGCCTAACTAACTTGAGGATAGTTGAAATTAAGCACTAATTTGTTTGAGGTCAACAAAATATTAATGTATTTGTTCTGTTCATTCATACACTTCTAACGGTAAAATGAAATATTCAGGTCTTTGTAATATATTCATGCATACCGATGATGTTTTTCCTATGTATTGAAAGGGAAAAACATGAGGAACAGCTAAATTGTTAATCACTGAAACCGCTTTGTTTGAAGAAAAAAATCATTGCAGAAACAGCAGACTATGTTGAACACAAGAAAGTAAGGAAAGTTTTTCTCCTACTTCCCTTAAAAAAATAGAGGAAGGAAGAAAAAGTAAACCTAACTGAGGACATGATTCCAGGGTCTATCCGAATAAAGAAAGAAGTTCGAAATTTCAAATGTATATTTGGAAGAGTTTCCAGGGTTCACTCAATTGATTAAAAAAGTTTCCGTGATTAAAAGAGTTCCCATATTTGATTGACTAATGCCATCCAAGGCCAGTTGCAAAAGAAACCAACAAATTCATTCAAACAAGAGCGATTTGTTGCTCATGAGGACTGCCTTAGTTTGGATGTGGTGTTGGGATGGGATTTTCGATGGCATGCAAAACAAAAAACTAACTATTAGTTATGATTGATGGAGTATTAATTATTATAAATTTTAAAAATAAACTTATTTGATTTTGGGATTATCTACATATCTGTCGATAAATTTTTTTTTCTAAAAATTTGTCAAATATAAATTTAGTATAATTACAGTGTAATTAAATTGTAATTTATATGTAAGTATGTAATTAAGAAGTAACTTTGAAAAGCATTGTTACTCGTGCTCAGTGGTTGTCACGGGAGATCTCTCATCCGTATTTACTTTCATTGTGCAGTGAAAAGGGAAAAAGATACATGCAAACAGTATTTTACTTCCAGCAGAAGCAGGGCTTTGCTGGGATAACGATGGCCCATTCAAGCTGGTCTTGAGCGGCCTCACGACTGCCGTACGGCCCACTAATCCATTATACAATTGGGCCGTAATGGTTTCGGCGGATGTGCGGCCCATCTTCGATACGGAGAAGCGAATCGGTGGGCTGGGTTGGGCTGGACGGCTTCTTCTCCTCCTGGTTTGGAGGCGGGCGGCGCCCGCTCCAAGAAGGAGATGGCGGAGACGTCACGTGATGTCACGCGCGGTCCACGAGCGAATCAGCCCATGATGGCGCCCACACCCGATAAGGAGGAATCCGAATCCATACTTGCCGCGCGAGAAATACCGTATTTATGGGCGCGCCGCGCACTCGCCGCCGCCACGAGCGCCGCGCGGGAAGAAGAAGCTTAAGCAAGCAAAGCAGCCGCTGTCATCTCGTCCATGGCGAGCCTGAGCGTGCCGCCGGCGCCGACGGACCCGCGGCGCGACGCGATCGACCTCCACAGGGCGTTCAAGGGGTTCGGCTGCGACAGCACGACGGTGATCGCCATCCTCGCCCACCGCGACGCGTCCCAGCGCGCGCTGATCCGGCACCAGTACGCGGCGGTCTACCACCAGGACCTCCTCCACCGCCTCGCCTCCGAGCTCTCCGGCCACCACAAGCGCGCCGTGCTGCTCTGGGTGCTCGACCCGGCGTCCCGCGACGCCGCCATCCTCCACCAGGCGCTCAACGGCGACGTCACCGACATGAGGGCGGCCACCGAGGTGGTGTGCTCCAGGACGCCGTCGCAGCTGCTCGTGGTGAGGCAGGCGTACCTCGCCAGGTTCGGCGGCGGCGGCCTCGAGCACCACGTCGCCGGCAGGGCATCCGGCGACCACCAGAGGCTGCTGCTGGCGTACCTGCGGTCACCGCGGTACGAGGGGCCCGAGGTGGTGGACCCGGCGGCGGCGGCGCGCGACGCCAGGGAGCTGTACAGGGCCGGCGAGAGGCGGCTCGGCACCGACGAGAGGACGTTCATCCGCGTCTTCGCCGAGCGCAGCGCCGCCCACATGGCGTCCGTCGCCGCCGCGTACCACCACATGTACGACCGCTCCCTCGAGAAGGTGATCTATCGATCATGCTTTGGCTTTGGTTCTTTTATTTTTCTTGATTTCATAGAAAACACGCATACGTGCACACACACCACTACGCACGGATTCATATGGTGCACCACATACACATTGTTGATCTACGAGTACGCCCCTTTAACATACGCTCGGGGAGACATAGTCTAGAGGCAAATTTCTAACCTCATTAAAATACTATTGAAGATGCACGAACGTATATGTAATATTCGTATAAACACAGATTTAGTTTGTGTTTTTAATTTATTTCTTGTGGAACAAAATTTTTGTGTGCGTTTAATTGTCAGGCTGTGAAGAGTGAAACTTCAGGGAACTTTGGGTTTGGCCTGCTGACAATCCTCAGGTGCGCCGAGAGCCCGGCCAAGTACTTCGCCAAGGTATGACACGGAACCCCGTTTTCTGAATTCTGTTAAAACTCATCAACATGTTTTTGTAAAATCAAAGGAACGGTAAAATTCATGTGAAATTACCGTTCGAAATTTATCTAGGTGCTGCACAAGGCGATGAAGGGGCTGGGCACCAACGACACGACGCTGATCAGGGTGGTGACGACGAGGGCGGAGGTCGACATGCAGTACATCAAGGCGGAGTACCACCGGAGCTACAAGCGCTCGCTCGCCGACGCCGTCCACTCCGAGACCTCCGGCAACTACCGGACCTTCCTCCTCTCCCTCGTCGGCCGCGACCGCTAACGTCAACTGGTCCTGATCTCTTTGAGAGCGTGTGTTAGAAGACGCACTCACGGGTATGTGCTTGTGTAGTGGTGTGTACGTACTGCGTTTTCCGTGTAATTGGAGAAAAGAAAGTTTGCTGTCTTAAAAAGATGCTGCTGCTGCTGTTCTTTCACTGTCTCTGCATTGCATACCCATTTCACAAACATTCATGTACATATGTGTGTGCTTGGTCATGTATGAATGATGAATCTATGTAATTTGATGATGATAATTTGCATCATTCGCGTGATGCGATTCCACAGTGATATATATGGTTGATCGATACTGGTTCCTTTCTTTCCTTTCTTTCATGGTTGGTTGTATTATTTGGCCCTAGATGCCAGTACTGTTGATGGTTTATTCAATACATTTCTTCAAACACTTTTAAGAAGTCATGGAGAACAAATGCATTGCAGCACCAGCACAGCTTATTCCATATCAACTAGGGCAAATATGGTGCCAAATCATACAAACTAAGAGAGGTTTCAGAGACGGTGCCTCACACTAAAAAGTACCAATATACAGAGAGATCCATAGCTGTATTCTACTACACAAACAAGTTCTATACACTCTTGAAAACTAGACAAGCCGTAATACTAAGAGGCATAGACCGAGCTTCAAACAGCACATAACTCAGATATGATATGGCAGCCACATTGAGCGATGATAGCTCACCTCAGTCAATAGGCTTCTTCGCATGGCGAGAAGCATTGTATGACTGGATAGCCGAATTCGTCACGCCGATTGAGTGCTTTGTAAGGTCCATGCTCTTCCTTGCAGCAAACCAAATCATCCAAAAAAACCCAAGCCAACCTGCAGGCAGCCAGGACATTAGTACAGGTGATGTAGACAGCTTGTTAAGATGTAAAAATCTATTGCCGTGGCCTGGCAAAGAATAGATCCGAAAGAGCAGCCTCATGCAGAGAAGTTGCTTTGTCAAAAAACAATAGCCCCCTTTTAGGGAAGGAATCAATATGTGTTCACATTTCTAGATCTGCAGCATCACAATCTTCATAGATTTCGAAAGCATTCGACCATTCACCATCAATATAGCTAGTTTTGCTAAAGTGGTACCTAATTGTTATGCCACTTTATTCCCGCTTATCGCAATCCACCCGTGTTCGTATCTATGTTACTCTTATTCTCCAGAAGCAAAAAGGTGCAAGATAGTGCCGTGGTGATTGATGTCTACCATTCCAAAAGTTAGGAAGGAATTGGCAACATATTCTACACTACCGGTCAAAAATACATTGCTTTTGGTAAAGTGTTGTATGGGAGTTGATTCTTAAAACCAAACTTGTAAATCATTGCTAAGTGGATGTAATTTGATCTCCTCATGCTACATATATTCACTCTACAATATAAGATTCAACGTTCCATGGTTGTGGGCATAACTTTCTAGTATGTCACTTATGCTAATGCGCCTGAGATTTACTAAAGCAGACATTATTAAACTGCCCCTTTACTTAGTTAACAGACTTTTCACCCATGGAATTCACTCTGTACACGTTGCAAGGGGATCTAACATGAAACATAATAGTGGTTAAGATGCCTCCAGATGGCATTCCTAGCTAATTAGAGAACACTATCAAGTGCATTAATGACCCACCAAAATTACGTAGCATTACTATAAACAGTTCACTTATTGGCTTGAGTAAGTTAACATGAAAAAATACTTCAAGTTGAAAAACTTGCTTCACAATTATAAAATACTGTAACAAAATTAAGAGAACCAGTGGATATAAATAACATTTGGTTCCTCTTAATTGCTGAGCAATTTATTACAAATAATTTCGTTGGATGTCAAGGGAAGCCCATAACAAACCAGTGGCCACTATCAAACTCGCACATGCAAAATTACTATGTTGACATTGTATTACGTGTACAAGATTGTGCCCAGTCAGACATGTCATCCTAGTACCAGTTCCCTTCTTTCAGCAAAAAATGTCTCTATTGTTACTTATCCTGCTCTATTACAGGTGCTGGTTATTTGGAAAAGAATAAGCAAACTTGGACTGTATAGTCACTCTTAACTCTCCCTAAAGCAGCAGCCACTGGCTAGCTGTTATCTTGGCGGTGCTTACCCCAAAACATACTAGTACATTACAAAATGACTAAGTGAACTGAAGACAGAATATTTTAAATACTTTATCTCAATGGACTTATTGTGACAGGATAGTTAATAATGACATATTTATATGTATAGTATTAATAAACATGACCAACCAGATATGTTAAAATGGTATGGGCAACAAAGGATAACTGTGTTAATAGTGCAAAACATGATATATTGGTGGCTATTAATGTGCTAACAGAAGAAGGTGTATGATTACAGATTAGATTACTAACGCTCCTAAAAACTAGTTCATAAATATGGACACCTCAAGGGATTTTATGGTTTTCATGACAAAAAGAGAGAGTGGGTTTGTACCAGTAGCAATCATGACACCGACAATTGCCGAGATGACTGTGGCGGAAATGACAAAAACAGCAACTGATACTACTCCAATATACACTGCAACCAAGCAAGCAAAGAACATAGCCAGGAATCCTCCAGCAGCTGCCAGCGACATCAGGACGGAAACAACAACAGCATTGGTGGTTGCAACCAGCAGGAAGAACATGAAGATGAGAAGGCCAGTCAATGCAATAAGTGTGATCGTTCCAACCTGCCACACCAGGAACAAATGAAATGAGGGTAGCTTAACTTAATGCATTTCACGTATTCTTAAACTAAATGGCAAAAGTAAAAGATGATCCAACCAATTAAGGAAATGGCATATGCAGTAAATGAGCTCATGCCCACATCCCACAGCAATACACTTCTGCAGTTATTGAACACAAAAAGAAAGCATGATCATCAAATTATCAACCATTCAATGAACACATCTCAAGTAGAGCCATTTGAAATTAGATTTTTATCCATACAAGATAAATCAGATTCTTTATGCTGATGCATGCTAGCCATGTGATCTAATGAATTTAATTGTAAATAAAAATCACATATCCTTCTCTGGATAGTGAAAACATACCCTATCATACCTGCTAACCGACCAGCAGCAGTAATCTATCACATGTTTTCGGTAAGATATGGTACAATTCATCCCATCCTTCCTTATTACACTACAGATTACAGAATTTTGTAAACACTGAAACTTAAAAAATCAAGTCATTGGAATTTTGTAAACAATGTGAGAATATTGTGGCCATTAGAGCTTGATAATCGAATTGCCACATGCTCACACGGCAATAAATCAAGTCCCAAATGCCAGCATGTATCAGTTATCGTGCATATACTTAATAATAAATGAGATAAGCCACAAATTAACACCATGGAAATCACTACGCGAGCATCTCT
Source organism: Oryza officinalis (assembly GCA_008326285.1). Taxonomy (NCBI): domain Eukaryota; kingdom Viridiplantae; phylum Streptophyta; class Magnoliopsida; order Poales; family Poaceae; genus Oryza; species Oryza officinalis. The sequence goes on from BDMV01000008.1 coordinate 27,318,875, forward strand.
ACGGGGATTAATCAAAAGAAACGCAGAAGATGACAAATGAATCCCATTTATACAAAGAAGGATCCAGAAGGCGTCCAAGCCGAGAGGGGAAAGGGAAGTGGGGGCGGCGCGCGGCCGGCGAGGTGGGGGGCTCGCTCACCGAGATGACGAGGATGGCGCGGAGGCCGCTGCCCCTTCTGGTCCACTCGAGCAGGTCCCGCGCCGAGTTCCTGGACGCCTCGCGCAGCCGCGGGGCGGTCTCGCAGGACGCCGCCCTGATCCTCCGCAGCAACGGCTCCCCGCCGTCGCCCTGGGAGCAGACGCCACCGACGAAGCTGCGGAGCACGCCCGGGAGCGTGTCCTCCTCCTCTCTGGAGGACACCTCCACCGGGCGGCCGCCGCCGCCGGATGCCTCGCCGTTGGGCGTCTTGGCGTTGGCGGCCTCCGCGTCGGATTCCTCCATACCTGGGCTGCAGCCGGCGGCGCGGACTGGTCGGCGGTGCTCGCCGGCGGCGAGAGAAGCGGATGGGGATAGGGAGGAGTTGCTGGTGACGACTACTACTCCTCCTAGATTTAAGAGGGGTTCGGTGACACGTGTCCCTCTTGACCGGGACCACTGACACGTGGGCTGCAGGTGAATCAGGTGGGCCCACCTGTCAGTGGCTATGCGTCGGCTTTCGGGTGAGGACTGACGAGGGGCGTGGACGGATCTCAAGTTATGAATGTATTTTTTAATTTTTTTTTTGAAAGAATGATTCGTTTGAGTAAATTTTCATGGAAACACGATAGCTCATTTGGTGTGTCCACGTCGAAGACAGTGTGTTTGTGGATGAGGAATGTGTCGCATTTTCATCGTTTTGCTTATAGTTATATTTATCCGCACCATACTTAATGATTTAAAATCAAATATAAATTTAAGGTATAATATTTAAAAACAAATGTTGTAAAATAAATTATGATGAAAAAACATAAAATTAACTTTAAAATTAAATTTTAATATTTAAATTTTAGCTTATAAACATAAGTGGTGAAATGATGGGCTATAAATCTCTCGATTATGACATTTTACCCCACAAAATCGTGGTGGCAACTTCCGATTGTTTCAAACTCTAGCGTCTCTATCACGTGATACAGAGTAGAAAGCAACAAGCAAATGTGTTTTTGCAACGTAGACATGGTGCTCGATCAAACTACTATGTACAAGTCTACAACGTAGCCACGTTAAACTGTATGTTGTGATTTTCCTTTTCTTTTTGCAAAATATAGAGAATTATATGTGCAAATTAGTTGGAAGCACACATTAATATCGTTTTGCATGTTGCATGATAATTCTTTGTACGGCGCCAAGGCATCTTTTGGGTACGAGGAATTTCATCCTTACCAATTTTCTTTAGGTAACACACATGGGTCTGCATCTCAATTGCAACGGAATTACAAAGTAGCTTCAAACCTTGTTTAATTAGCCTCTATTTATTGGAAAATAGACATGACGTAGTAGTGGAGGGTGTGATTGGAAGTCCGGTGGTTCGATTTTTAAAGACAAATCACAGGTGAGAAATTAAGAGCATCGTCTGGAAATATACATTTATCATGACGAGTGTCTTGAAAACTACCCCATATTGGTGTTATCTTAAGTGGTTCGCCTACGATATACATCTTATCACGTGTGGTCTTCTAAGACGTCCTTCTGTGTAAATTATTGTATTTTTTGCAGTCGTCTTAAGGCGTCGCTTGTGCTAATTTGTTTACACACGCAACCATAGACCCTCTCTCTATCAAAATTAATGTAGGTGGGTTTCTTTCAGCGTCACATGTAGTTAAAGGTGTGGGAGCCTGCGGAAAATCGTTTTTTTAATATTGTTTGCGGCTATATTAGATATTGATGTTTGAGGAATTGTCATGCCTTTATTCGGGCAAATGGTTAACTATATCATAACCTGCACCTGCAGCTAATGATTAGGAACACAAATCAGCGTGTCATACCTAAGCATTTTTTTACTTGTGTAGACTACAAGTGCATTCTGACACAAGCAAAGTGATGAAAAAAAAATACAATGAGCAGCAGTTGCTTCAGCAACAGATAATGAAAAACCTATACCCATTTTTTCATCTTTGTAAAGTTTGGCATGATCCATACAGGTGCCAGCCAGTTCAACCACCGTTGAGAAAAGACTATGCCATGGAAGCTATTAGTGTCCAAACTGAAGATTCCTATATCTTGACGACCACCTTTAGAGTCGTACATATATTCATCATCATTAGTAAAATAGACATGATTTAGCAGCAAAGTAGGGTAATCCTTCGTGGAAAGACAAAGGGTGTCATTATGCCCAATGAGCAATGCCTCATCTCCTAAGGTATGAACAAACACGATATCTTGGCTGTCAAAGTCAGCCTTGTATACATGAACTCCAACTATACGTAACTCGTTCGGATTAGTAGCATCATCCTCATCTTCTGGCAAATGCATCAACCTTCAGATCTGCAACACGTCTAACATCCAGGCCATGTACATATGGTGTGCCGTGTATCCCAATGTGTCGTCAAAAACCACCGTGCGTGTGGCGTGGGAACCTTGGATGTCGTAGCGGTGGATCTCGCTTAGGAGGTTCATCGCGTAGAAGGCGCCATCGCGGTAGGTGATGTCAGAGTATGGCGACTTATAGTAGGAGGAGGTGGTGATCCAGTGCCACTGCTTGTCCCCAACCCTCGGGAATGAGAGCTACTAGTAGATATGGTAGATGAGCAAGACGATGCAACCTCCTTCTTCGCCGCCGCGTGATGGGTCGTACGACAGGATGGCCTTAATGTTGAGCAGGTCACGAAGCTTGTCAGGCTGGTAGATGCTGGGAGCTCAGTACTCCCTCAAGTCAACATCGTAGAAGGAAACTTCGTACTTGTGGAGATCGCCAGCATAGTTGATGATCGGCCTCACCTACTCCAGCGTGGCGATGGACGGCAGCTCGATCTGCTCGCGGGTGGCCGGGTTCAGGAGGTACAGCTCCGAGCAGGCGTCAGCGGTAACGAGCCACCCATGTAATGACCCAACAATGCTGCATTCCACGATCGGCGGGTCCAGGAGGGAGACCGTGTAGGGCTTATTGTCGGCGAGGCAGTAGAGCTCGGCAGAGCACGTGCTTCTGCTGCCATTGGTGGCGGAGATGTAGAAGAGGCATGAGGTTTGAGGGAACGAGTAGACGCTAAGGCGGCAGAGGTCGAGGGCCGCGGCGCGCTAGTACGTGTAGACGGCGGCGGTGCGAATGAAATCGGGGAGCTTGAGCTTGCATAGGACGGTGGCTACCATGTAGGTCGGCAGGTTGGACCAATCGTGGCCGGCTGCCGGTGACGGCGGTGGCAACTCCATTAGATTTTATTAGTTTAATCCCTAATAGATTTTATGATAGATGTGAAATAAATTCTTTTTAAATTCTCTGTGGGAAGGATTAGGCGTTACGGAATTTGAATGATGGCCGGCAGCGGTATAGCAGATCGTGCAGCCGGGGCGCTGATCTGTAGTGGTTTCTCCCGTTGGAATTGGAATTGGTGTACGAACAGGAGTACGAGTCGAGAGTCGGCTGTTGTTTCACCAGCGATAAGGCGTGCGCGAGAAATTCGTGGGCTTTGTTCGGTATACGGGTCAAAAGGATCCAGGCCTATAAGTAATGAACAGGATTCGTGGGCTCTGAGGAATTGAATTGGGTCGAATTGAAGCAGCGGGTTGGGCCCAATATGCCTTGTGGTATTTATTCTGGCCCGGTAGTTTCGTGCTGTTAATTAATTTCAATCGCTCCTCTGTCTCTATGTCAGTGTGTATAGTACTAGATTTATCAGAAAAAGCATGTGTTATTGTCTGATTAGGGAAGAAGCATCAAGCACGTAAGCCATTCAAGGGGCCTTAACGATGTGGCTTTGTATTTTTTTAAAAGAAGCTACGTGGCTTTACAAGATTATTACGGCATACTCCCTCTTAGGTGTAACTATCTTTTTCCAATGGTTTATAATACAAAACCCGCGCATTCATACATACATGCAAATAACTAGTGTATTTACCTTTTCTAAATTACTTTTTAAAAAATCCTTCACCATCAAGATTTTTAATTTTATTAGGTGCATGCATATTATATTTATTGGGTTGGTCCAAACAAGGAATTGATAATATTTTTTTCTTGTTTTTTGTGTTAGTGGTAGTTAATCCTTATATTTTAAAATGAAGAAAATATATTATAGAGGAAGTATATTATGGATGCATGTGTGTCTATAGTAAGTGCAGGCAAGCAGGTAGTGCCACAGCTAAATTAACAACCAAATCAAAAGCAGGCCCTGTTACTCCGAATCTCCAGTTCACCCTTCATCTATTTCAAAATAAACTAATTTAATATAAAATATAACACAACGCATTATTATAAATTTAAAATGACCTTCTATTCAAATTTATACGTAGTATTAAATATATGTTACATCTCATGTTATAATGATTTATTTTAGGAATAAGAAAAAATATATACACTGTGGTCCATCCATACGGTGTATATAATAATCCGATGGAACCTCTCACTCAATTCGCCGTTTCCATCAACACGGCATCGTCGGTATCAGTAAGCTGTTAACTCGGTCGGAGTGGTGGATAAGACGACAATGCCCCTATGGAAATGTACCTAATATCTCTTTGTTGCCATTCCGCTTAACTTATCCCATTTATTAGTCCTGCTCTTTCTTAGGACACCTGCAGCACGGCAGATGATAAGGAGGGGCTTAGCTGGTGAGAACTACCAATATTTGGTGAGGGCGAGGGCTGTGGATAAGCAGTTTGCGCTAGGCGATCGAACAGTGAAAATAAAATAGTGCGCTGAATTTTTTTTATATTTGAATTCATGCCACCAATATGTTTAATGATTTATTGTTCCATTTTTAAAAAGTTCCGATCTTCCTCCTTTATTGATTTGGTTAGAATGGGATTGTTGTGTTCAGCTCTTATAAGTGTTCGATAATAATTACGGCCACCTCTGAGAACTATGACTTATGATGATGATGTGAACGTACATTCCAAGTATAAAGGGTTTTATCATTTTTTCTACTTAATAAAAAATAACTGCATCAAGGCACAATTTTTCTTGGGTTAAGTGAAAAAGTGAGTTTATTGGCGATGGGAAAATTATCGGTTGTATTTTAAATCAATAATTTGCAAAATAATAAATTAGTATGCTAAAATGGACTTAACTTTGTAACAGGGTTCATATCTCATCTGAACTAAACCTATGTTGGAACCTTGTGATATTTCATATATATAAAACCCACATGTGCATGGAACATGCAATGGTGGATCCAGGCTTTAGGACACCCGGGCCACATATCCCAAGGCCTGCGAATGAAAGTTCATTTCATTATTATTATTTTGTTCAACATGTTGCTTGGAATGTCTCCTATTTCATGGTGGGCTGGGCTTGGGTGTATGGCCCATACATAGATCTGCTCCTGCAAATACGCATCGTTGAAATCTATATCAAAATAAAACTATTTCTTCTCACCTACCTTCTTAATTCTCGTGAAAACCTTCAAGAATCCTTATATTCTGGGATGGAGGGAATATGAAGCCTCTCCTAATGTTCACAAACAATGAGGTTTGACTAAGATTTCACAATGCAACTTGGTGCAAATTTAGTCAAATTTATTTTTCTATACCCTAGTGTCATATAAAAGTAGTATGTGCTAAATTTGGTGCAGAGGGAAACTAATTTATGTTAATGATGATAAATCGTCCATCCATAGTACTTATTTGCCAACTCTAAAATATTTCTAGACATAATATATGATATCATAACGTGCAAAAAAAAATATTTCTAGACAAACTCTAAAAATGCACTTTTCATGAGGCTCACATGTCACACCAAACATCACAATTCCTGAAGAGTTCCCCAATACACACACATACTTCTATATAAAAACCAATGATGAAAAGCACACCTAAAAAATATTAAGCCACATCTTTTGTCGGCTGATCTGACCGTACATCCGATGATAAGGATAACTCATATCAAAATCACGTGTATGTATGCATAAAGAAAAGTGTGTTAATTTCCATGGTCGATCGATCCAGGAGGAGCTAGCACTGAACAAAGATAGGAAGAGAGAGAGAGAAAGAGACCAAGAGGTGGTTGCATGCACAGTGAACTGGTCCCTGGGTCCCAACACCTCTGTCCTTTGTAAAAGAGAGGAGAGAGAGTTGTGCCCATGCAGCAGTGCCCATATCATGAGGCCATCATCATGGCCGATCTTTTGCGTCAGTGGCATAGCCACACATGCAAAAAAATGAATGGAGGCAGTAGAGAGAGAAAGCTAAAGGGGGCAGGGAGGGGTATAAGATGTAGTCAGCGGGTATGGACCGACATCACTCGTCGTGTATCTCATATATCCCGGTGACCAGACTAGCTAAATTTTGTAGAGACCCTTCGTAAATTATTTTTGTTCTCTTTCATTTTCGTTTGTCTCAAAATAAGTTTATTTTTATATAATCATTGAATTAAAGTTTGTAAAAGTAGAGGATAAACAAATTGGGGATAGATAACGTCCAGAACAATTGTACTAAAATCTGATAAAGTGAGGGTATTGTAATATTTCTGGTTTTGTATTATTATATGTTGGATGGGTGAAAAATTAATTTATTTTGAAAGAGAGAGAGTGTAGCGTTATATATGTTAACCGTAAGACACTAACATGGGTTATTTATAGTGTTGTGTGGCCATCGATAACCATCAAGCTGTGATTTCATAATTTGCAGTCTTTCGATCTGTATCCTTTGAAATAATTCGTTGTAGCTTTTTGAAGGCAAAGACTAAAATAAATTCTATTATATAAAAAAACGACGAGCCTGGGCGATTGCTCCGGTGGTAGGGCTTTGGGTCCACCCATATTGTAGTATCCTATCTGGTTATATTCGAGATGCACTCGATGATAGTGGTGCAGATGGGCTACGTTATAATTAAGATGGTGATGAATAAACTGCACTCTATATATAATGCATGTTTACTTGCACATGAAGGCACATCTTCCTCATGTTGCCGATATTTAAGCATATATAGTTAAACTGCATCCATTTTTTATACATGTCCTATTTTTTTACTAAGGCAGAATCAAAATCAGATATAGAAACTGTTGAAAAAATATGCCTATATTATTTTATTAAAAATGGATAAACTCTGGCCTTTGTTTATCAAAAGTTACAACCACTTATTATATAGCTCTTGGCTTGAAACCAGATATAAAAGTATCTAACAATAGATGAAGAGAAAACACATTAAAGACACTAGTACAGAAACGGTTTTTCCGTGCGGGCCGAAAGGCATCTTCCCGTGCGGAAGGCCTGCCCGCACGCGCGAGAAGGTCTGGGAAAAGACCATTTTCGCGTGCGGGCGGTCTAACCGCACGGGAAGATCGGTTATCCCGTGCGGTCGGCTTAAGCGGCCCGCACGGAAAGATCCATTATCCCGTGCGGGCCGCTTAATCCGACCGCACGGGATAATCGATCTTCCCGTGCGGTCGCGTTAAGCCGTCCGCACGCGAAAATGAAAAATCGCAAAAAAAAAATTCCCAAAATCAAAACCTAACCCTAACCCTAACCCGCCTCCTCCTTGCAAATTGATTTAAAAATTAATTTCAAATCATCACAATTTTTCAACAAATTTCACATGTTATTACAACAATTTTACAACAAATTTCACATCATCACAAATTTTACAACAAATTTTGGAAGGAGGAGGCGGCCGCAGTCGGTGGTGACGGCGGCCACGGTCGGTGGAGGCGGCGGTAGAGGCCGGCCGTGGAGGAGGCGGTCGTGGTCGGTGGAGGCGGCGGGGGACGAGGCGGCCGAGGCCGGTGGAGGAGGCGGCCGCGGTCGGTGCAGGCGGCGGTCGGTAAGGAGTCGGCGGCGGTGGAGGCATGGAGGAGGCGGCCATGGGGGACGAGGCGGCCGTGATCGGAGCTAGAGGGGGAGGGGAGCCGAGGGAGGCCGCCACCGTCGCCCGCCGCTGCCGTCGCCCTCCGCCACCGACGCCCCTCCCCTCCGCCGGAACTGGGAGGGAAGGGAAGGTGGAGGGAAGCCGAGGGAGGCCGCTGCCATCGCCTGCCGCCGTCGCCGCCCCTCTTCCGCGGCGGATCTGGGATGGGAGGGAAGGGGGAGGGGAGTGGAGGGGAGCGGCGGTGGTTGATCTAGGGTTTGTCGGGACTTAGAAATTTTCGGAGCCCGCGCACCCTATATAGGCGGTGGTAATCATCGTGTGCGGGCGGCTTAAGGGCCCGCACGGAAAGATTATCTTTCCGTGCGGGCGGCTTAAGAGGCCCGCACGAAAATCCAGTTCAACCTTTTTATTTTTCTCTCTGGATTTCTCTCTCTAGTGTAGAGGAGAGAGAAAACAACTTTTTTATTTTTATTTTATTTTGCTAATATTTTTTTCACACATAGGAGCACGCAGGAACCAACCACAGAAAATTTAAGCTCGAACGGACGAAATATGTGGTCCGTAGAATTTTTCAAAGTTCTATCAAAAAGGGTCCCGAAGCTTCTCACCTCAAAAACACAATCTTGCAAGCGGAATTTCGAGATTTTGATTTCGCCGAACCCGCAAAGTGGGGGAGCAACGGATGTAACTTTTTCTGTAGATGTCCGTCGATATATTATATGTCTGATTTCGAATCCGTATGAAAAAGATATGGCTGTTTTATCGAAGGACACTCGAGTTATGACCGTTTGACGACAGACTCAAAGATAAGCTTAGTGAATTGTTAAAACTAATTGGTGTAAGATAAAATCATGGAAAAATTCATGTGGATGCTACTCAATATGTTAGACTCACTGGAATTTTGGCATGATTTTATCTTTACATCTAGATCCCCAATTAAATTGGTCAAAACCCTAAACCCTAAACCCTAATCGGCAAAACTCGTAACTCATCCAAAAAAGCATTAAATTATATGAAAGTGTATAAGGAACATAATTTATTAAAATACTATCTTATTTATAATGAATTAATATAATTTTTCCATAATTTATTTTATTAGTTTTGACCCCCTAAAAATTCAATCTAATTTCAGACAGGCCAATTTTCTTTATTTTGCTGAGAATAAAATATAAGGAATTTTTGTGTGAAACCAAGGAAAATGGAAACTAGGTGTTTTTATATATCTTCACAAAAATCCACTTTATTTTATCCAGCCCACAATATAAATTATAGCATTATAAAGAAGAAGAGAAGGAAAATAAGTAGGAAAAATCCTGAAAATGTCACATTGTCCAACAGTAGCGGGCCCTTTCCGTGCGGGCGGCTTAAGTGGACCGCACGGAAAAATCCATATTTCCGTGCGGTCGCTTAAGTGGGCCGCATGGAATAGTGCGGCATTATCCCGTGCGGTCCACTTAAGGGACCGCACGGAAATATGGATTTTCCCGTGCGGTCCACTTAAACCGCCCGCACGGGATAATGCCGCATCGGTTTTTTCAGGCGCGGCCACTTATGACCCGTCTGAAATCTATCGGAAGCCTCGTCCAGAAAAATCGTTTTTTTAGTAGTGAGAGCTGCCAACAGTAAGAAAGAGATACAAATTAATCAGAGAGCAACTTTAATTTGCCTCTATTAATTTTCTCCATGCAACTTTGCTCGTTCAAACTATAGAGATCCACTCCAATTTGTATCCCTATATGTGTGTGAGCGGTGACTAGGGGCCTAGGGGACAGCAGTGAAGTGAGGAGGGGAAAAGCTCATCAATCATAAAGCAATGGATTACAGAATCATTTTCATGTCATTTGCTGGTCCTTTCATCCCTGTGTTAACATCTGAGATCTTGCCCTTTACTCCTGCCTCAAGGCAGCAGGCAAGCAGCAGTCTGTGGCCTCTGTGTATCTATCTGTGACAAGTCCACAGGAGTCCACACATATATGCATATGCATCAATGCATCCATGATTCATTATCACAATATACTACTGTCTATCTTTCTGAAAAAGTAAAGTCATGATCAAGGAAAAGCAGTAAAATGCCCCTTTGGTGGATGACAGGAACTTTAGTGCTCCCCTGGCTTTTACTTTGTGTGACCATCCTGCAAAAATCTTGGACAATGAATTTTCTCACTGCACTTTTACTGTGGCTCCATCTGTTACAAACCGCCCTAATGTCTAAAGTTTTTTGACCACTACTGCTGCTTACAACCAGTACTGGTCACTGGCCAGTCATGTAGACTGTGAACAACTCCGGATGCAGAGGATTTTAGGCTCCTACAATCTATGATTTTCTTTGACGGAAAATAGTAGGAGAGGCAATGTCTTATATGTATAACACAAATTAAAAAGGAAAAAGTACGAATTACCCCTCCAAAATATTACGGTCGACTGAATTACCCCCTAAGCCCGAAAACCAGACAACTTTCACCCTCAACTACTAATACCGGACAAATTACCCCCCTACTCAATAAGGAGTAGTTTTGGTCCTACATGGCAGTCTAGTCAACATTTTCTTAAAAATAAATTGGTGGGACCCACTTGTCATATCTCTCCCTCACCCCTCTCTTTCTTCTCCCTCCCTATCTATCAATCGGCAGGGCTAGGGGCAGCGAGCGGCGGGGCGGAGGAGCTCGAGTGGCAAGCGACGAAGGCAACTGGGGGCGACGAGTGGCGGAGGCGGCTCCTCCTCGGCCTCTGCCGGTGCACGCCTCCTCGACGGCCGCGTGGCTTCTCCTTAGCCTCCGTCGATGCTTGAAGAGGACGACAGCAATGAGGTGGGATGAGCTCGAGCAACGAAGGCAGTTGGAGGAGGCGAATGGCGGAGATGGCTCCTCCTCGGCCTCTGCCGGCGCTCGTTTCCTCGATGACCCCATGGCTTCTCCTCGGCCTCCACTGGTGCGTGAAAAGGACGACAGCGGTGGCGTGGAGGAGCTCGAGCGGCGGAGGCAGCTGGGGGGCGGCGAGCAGCGGAGGCTGCTAGGGGGCGGTGAGCGGCGAAGGCGGCTCCTCCTCGGCCTCTGCTGGTGCGTGAAGAGAACGACAGTGGCGAGACGGAGGAGCTCGAGCGACGGAGGCGGCTAGGGGCAACAAAGAAAGAGATCAGGTTATTTATGATCGGAGAAAAAGAAGGGGCGTGGTTGATGTGTCACTGGGGAACCCGTAGGAAGGGGAGACGACCGGTTTGAGATCAAAGGAATAGCTAAGCATTTGGGTTGAAGTGAGTAAAGATCTGAAGCCAAGGTAAATAATAGGTTGAAACAGAAGAATGATAAGAATAAAGTACCTCTTTGAATAGCTACTTTCTTACTTGACTTTCTGATCAATAGAAAAAGACTTGCTCTCCTCAAGTTCAAGGCCTTAGAGTGAGAAGGGAGTTACGTGGTACGAGTTGTTCTATTATTGATTGGTCGAGCCCGGATCCAGAGTAGGACAATAGGAGATTTGCAACGCTTCTGGAACTACTATACCCATTTCAGATGGCAATGCTAAAGTACAATACAAGAAAGCACATTGAAAAGAAACATCTAGTTAATACCTGTTACTCTACCAAGGCCTTTCAATGACTTTGCTTTAAGCAATATGGCCTCTAGAAGCAAGCTTACAGAATGCATTGACAATAGGAAGCACTTCTTTCAACACGTAGGAGAACATACCTACCTTTACGTGCGCTTTGATAAGTAGGTCGACAAAGTATTTAAATAAGACATCCACTGGTAAGGACAAACGAAAGGAGAGTGAAGTTGAGGCAAAAGCTCTTTATCTCAGCTTGAGAATGCTACTCTATTCCTGGAATTAGCCATCCCCTTCTTTGACTATTCGACCTGCTCCTCGAAGTAAGGAAGGGAATGAAGATGGCATTGAATGCCCTTTCCGCAAGAAGGATAGGAGTTGGCTTACTGCATCTACCTTCTCATCGCGGGATAAGGGCTGAGGCTAACTTAAGTACTAAAGCTATGGGAGCGGTTGCCTTCATTGATTCCCCACGAAGGAATCGGAATATCGCTACTTCCCCTTACTGTCCTAAGCGGGGGAGATGGATTAAAAACCTTGTGTGAAGGAAAGGCTGTCAAAGTCGTTGACCATTAATCCGGTTGAAGGACAAATGGACAGTGAATCAACAGAATTGAGTTGTTCTAAGGATAAGGATTCGGCAGTCGAGACATCTATATCTATGGAATTTGAAAAGAGAGAAAAGGCTCCGATTATCTATATCCATTCTCTATACTACTCATTCCATTCTCTTTGTCTTTCTCCAACAAGTTAATCCTAGCATCTAATCCCTTACCAATTAGGGAATTATGTATTTGGGTTTGTCTTAAAGTATTTATCCCGGTAAATAAGGGAAATGAATTGTTTCATTCCTCACAGCTTTCCCTCCTTGCTATTCTTACCTTTTACCTGTAATAGGTGTGATGCTATACCAAATTATCTATCTGTGGATAGTGTTTTTTTTCAGATATGAGTATCTCACATACTTTTTTTTCCAAAGGGTTCTATTTTTGGTACCATCAAGGGGTTGTTCACGTATTAACTTTCCAATTATGCTCTTTTGTATCTCCATATGTATCTTTTAGGCCTGTATTCAACTTACTGAATAAGTAAGAATCCCAACTTACTCTCTAGCTTGAAGCACTCTTTAGGAATTTCTAAGAGGGGGAAAGAAGTCAAACTCAAGCCTATCCGTCCCCTCCTCTGGGAAAGAGGTGCCCGGGTTTAATACAACCTCTAGGGTAGGCCGTGAATCACACTGTCAAAGAGTGGTTTATACACTCCAACAAGGAAGAAATGGACTGGACTGCCACTTAGGACCAACACCACTTCAAATTGAGTCAGGGGGATAATTCGTCCGATATTAGTAGTTGAGGATGAAAGATGTCTGATTTTTGGGTTAATTCGGTCGACCGTAATAGTTTAGGGGGTACTTCGTACTTTTTCCAATTAAAAATGCCTTTAGGTACAAGCTAGCAGCATGTAAAATTATAGTATGGTTTTAGGATTTATATCTAATCGAACTACCTAAAAAAAAGTAGAAGAGGCGGTTGAGCCCTTATGCGCATAAAAAATATAAAAAATATTCATATATATGCATGGAACATGTCATATTGTTTGGGTGGAATTCAGCATGAAAATACAATAATGCACAAACAAGATATGGAATCTAAAACGAAAACAAACAAGGCACAACATCTTTACTCAAATTCCAGTATTTTTTCTGTGGTCTGTCAAAATAGTCATTCATATATATTTCTTCTATATTTTAATCCTTTATTTTGCACCTACATTCACATCAGAATTCATTTTTTTAAAAAATATTCGTACATTTTTCTTAATCCTGTCCTTAAGAAGCCTAACAGATATATTCGTACATTTTTCTTAATCCTGTCCCTAAGAAGCCTAAGAGATACAAGTTTGGAGATCAAGATGACGAGACATTCTGATCTCTAGAAAACATACACTGTTTGCCATGAATGGATACTCCCTTTCGCAGGTCAGTACCATGCAATTGACATGGCTATCAGTTATATGAGCAGTGAGGCTCAGAGACAAGAAAAGGTACCATGCATCCGTGTCTAGTGAACAGTGTACACCATATGTGTGTGCCACATCTATCTATCTATAATAAAAGCTAACAAATTACGGACTAAAGTTAGATGGTGCCTATTGTATATACTCCTTCAGTCCACAAATATAAAGAATTTTATATATATTGGAGAGATTAAAGATAAAAAAAAGAATATATGTCTCTCCTTAAATAATGTGCCGTGAAATGTTAGAGCGTAGAAGGAAATTTAAATAGACTGTAATTGATGGGATTTATAGTATTTAAAATCCCTAGGACTAAGCTGAGCTCGGGAGGCTAAGTTCCTCATGCACAGTACTTTTTTTCACGCGCACGCTTTTCAAACTACTAAACAGTGTATTTTTTTAAAAAAAGTTTCTATACAAAAGTTGCTTAAAAAATCAAATTAATCTATTTTTGAAAAAAAAATTTAGCTAATACTTAATTAATCACGCGTTAATGGATCGTTTCGTTTTCCGTGTGCACTGTGCGCGCTGGAAAAACAGCCCAACGAACACAGCCTAAAATCCTTATATTTGTTGATGAAGGGAGTATATAGCAGCTACTATACTAATGTGTTGAAATCAAAGATTTCTAAAAGAAATATCTCGAGCAAGCAATTGTCAACTTTGTCGTACACAAACATGACATGACTAGGTTATTAATGTGTGGTGTGACTAATCTCGACGATCCACATGTTTCATAGGTGCGTACATATATGTGCGTGATTGATCATTTCCTGATTAATATCGACTTTAAATAAATTTCATAGGTTCAGCTATATTCATGCTCGATTGGAAAGCTTTCGCTATTTGGGCTTTACTTTCTATATGTACCACATAAATTTTGTGTCAACTTTTTAAACTAAATTAATGGATGTACTCTTCTGGCTGGGAAGTACCATACGTGTTTAGGAGGCAGAGATATAATTTTTAGTGTTTTTGGTACATCTTATTAGTACCTACTTTTTTCGTAAAAAAATATATTCTTAGGATTAGTTTTTTTTGATGAAGGGAGTATCTATAAACATATTTAATAGAATAAAATGGTTGTGGTGTCAGTTAATCTGCCATTCTACCTATTTTGATTGTAAATTTTATAAATTACTATGTACTTCTTAGTATTAAAAACAATCAAATCTAATAAATAAATAGTAATATGCTGCCGGTCGAGTTTTTCTAAAATATAAATTAAATTAGCATGAATATTTCCTATGGTAAAAACATAAGTAACACATTTCATGCAAAATATATTTTTATAACGTATATATTTTCTTCTATCGATCTGTAACAAATTAAAGAACGGGTATTCAGTGAGTAGCTCAAAGTTCGAAAAGAAGTGTACATAAGTAGAATTTATTATAACTGGTTTGCATAAACACAAGTCCTAGCGGTCCCTTCCTTAATTGATGCCGGGTAATATTACAATTCGGTACATTCAATACTAGTACTAGTTACTCTACCTCTTGGAGCAAGTTTAATACTAGTTCTATAACCCAATATAAACGTACATGGAGAAAAAAGAATTTAAAAAATAAAAAAGATTGGTCCTCGTGCAAAAGGCTAGCTATTAACATACTTCAAAATAAATACATTATTAAATGCATAGGTAAGAGACAGAGACGAGAAAAAAAATAAAGATAACCTTATAACTCATCTATTGTACTTGTTAACTCTAATATAACCTATATGAGAGGTCATAGTTAGCTCTAGTATTAAACTTGCTTGCTCTTGGTCTCGATCCTCTACTCTTTGTTTTAATTCTACTAGTTAGTTTCATGCCCCAGCAAATTCAATCGATCATCAACCACAAAAATGAACCAAGAAAACAAGCAATAAGTCGATCATGGTACGCTGGATTTGAATTTTTATATATGCATGGCGTGGTGGATACAATAATCTGTTGATGAACTACTTTAAGAGTGTGTTAAGCATATCATGCATGACATGGTACTATGATACTCCTTAGCCCTAAAACATAAATATCAGGATTTCTGGAGTTTTACACGGAGAATAAAGAAGCATATGAAATTAAAGTAATAATTGCGATTGATTGAGAAGGATAAATGGTAGAAAAATTAAATTAGAGATGATTACGATTGGCTGATATTACATTACTAAAAAAGTATTTTTGCAAGCAGGCAAAACATGTTTTCAGAAGCGGCCAACAATGCCGCATGTACCTCAACGCCTGTAAAAATAGTGTATTTTCCTAGGCAGACAACTGGTCCGATTGCGAAGAGGTTTTGCAGCGCTAAAAAAAAACACAGCCGATGCCGTTTCGACCGGCCGCAGCTTCCCGTTCCCAATCCAATCCAATCCACTTCCCATTCCCCATCCAATCCAATCCAATCCAATCAAATCAAATTCACAGAAGCATCATAAATTCATAGAACAAAACAAATTCATAGCATCACAGCATTCCTTGTCGCAGTCGTCGCTGTTGGCCGTTGTCAGTGGAGCTAGCAGTCACTGCCGCCGTGCAGAGAGGGATGGTCGCCATAGCCGAGCCACCGCCACCTTCCCCTTTGTCGCCGTTGCTGGCCTCCTCCACTCCGGAGGATCTGGGAAAGGGAGGGGAGGGGAGGGGAGAGAAGGGGAAGGGAGGAGAGGGGAGCCGCCACGGCATCCCCTCCTCTCTCTACCGCATGCCGCCGCCAACACCACCCTCCCTTTGTTGCCGTCGGCTGCCACAGACCATGACCTCCTCCTCTCTGACCAGATCTAGAAGAGGGATGGGAGGGGATAGAAGAGGAGGGGATGAGAGCTTCT
Source organism: Oryza officinalis (assembly GCA_008326285.1). Taxonomy (NCBI): domain Eukaryota; kingdom Viridiplantae; phylum Streptophyta; class Magnoliopsida; order Poales; family Poaceae; genus Oryza; species Oryza officinalis. The sequence continues at coordinate 27,335,170 of BDMV01000008.1, forward strand.
GCCGCCACCCCTCCTTCCCCTTATAGCCGGCGGATGCTACAGGATGCAGCTGATCTGGGAGTATTGCCGACCACACCTCCGGCTAGGGAGAGGGAGAGGAGGAGATGGGAGGGGATAGAGAAGAGGGGAGGGGAGCCTCCACTGCCGCCCCTCCTCTTCCCTATCGCTGGGCGCTGCCGACCTACCTCCGGCTAGATCCAGAGGGAAGGAGCCGTCGCCGCCGCGCCGCCCTGCTGTCGGGAAGAGGAGTGGAGGATAGGGGAATCGGGGAGAGGAGTGGAGGCATGGTGAGAGAGGGAAGAGGAACTAGTGGAGGAGGCGTGCTGAGGGAGGAGGAGAGCGCAAGACTTAGGCGAATTTGAATAACGTCCCACACTTCGCAAGCAGACGTCTTTAGACCCCACCTACGAAAATCGATTTTTATTTTCGTAGGCAGACGTCTTTAGACCTCGCTTGTAAAAATCGATTTTCGCAAGTGGGGCTAATTTGATGGGGTTTCTTGGTATTTTCACAAACCGTAAAAACCATGAATGCTTTTAGTCCGCCTGAAAAAATTAAACCCAATATTGGAAAAATGCTTTTTCTAGTAGTGTTAAGGTGTATAGGTTTTAGGGTTTAGTAGATGAAGAAATTGCTGTATTATGTGACAAATTACTACTATAAAAATGATTTTTGCGAACAAACCTTTTTTTTACAAAATGGACTAAAAGAACAACCGTATGTACAAATATTTGGATTGCGCGAAGTAAAGACCCGTATGCAAAAATCTATTTTCACAGACGGACCACTTAAGAGGCCAGCCTGCAAAAATAGGTCTGTTTTCGCAGGCGGGCTTGTCAAGAGGCCCGTCTACAAAACTTGTCTTCATCATCTTAAAAGTTTACTAAATCTTCTCTCATCCATCCTCTCCCTCAGCTCCACGTCTCCACCTCATTCTTCTCCTCACCTTCCCTCTCACCTCCTCAGCTCCACAGCAGAGTCGCACTCCGCGAACACGGGTCAGCGGCGGTGCAGAGCGATCCGACGGCGGCCTCGGCAATGACGCCCTCTCTCGCTCGCGTGGTGGTGCAACGCAATTTGACAGTGGCCTTGGCAGTGGCGCCTGCTTCGCTCGCAAGGCGGTGCGGCGTGATCTGACGATGATGACGATGGCGGCCTCAAAGGCGACGGATCTAGCACCGCCATCCTTGGAAGGGGTGGTCCGCCGCAGGACTCTCCCTCTCTCTCGCACGTGGATCCACCGATGACAGCAATAGGAGGGACAAATCCGGCGGCCTCTTGCCCTTTCGCGCGCGGATCCAACAGCAGTGGTGACAGGAGGTGTGGATCTGGCGGCCTCTCCCCTACCCGCACACTGATCCGCCGATGGCCTCCCTCCTCCAGCGCACGGATCTGTTGGCGGCCTCTCCCTCTCCCACGCACAGATCTCTGCCGGCAGCGCCGATAGGAGGGGTTGAGCCAACGATCACTCCTACGGTAACGACAGCGATGGGTGGATCCGGTGGTGGGGAGGGCGGCGATAGGTAGATCCCTATCAAGGGTTTGATTTTTCTTTTTGAATTTTTTTATTTTTTGGCAAAAAATGATTTTTTTTCAGTCAGGCAGCGTAGCGCTCCATGCGAAAATTCCGTGCAATTTTCACGTGTAGTTAAACTACCCGCTTGAAAAAATCACTATTTCTATATATACCTGGGAAAGCAGGTGCTACACCCATCTACAAAAATGTATTTTAGCCGTTTAAAAAATATTTATAAATTATATCTGTAGTTGTGAATTTTAAACGACTAGCGATCGAGGACCGGTGGCACCCAAGCTCACTCACAGTATAGCAAGTAGCGACAGACATGCATCCACGTACGTACGTCGTACATGTACTTATCAACCACACATAGTATATTGTCCTTAAAGGCAACAGTTTATCTGAATGAGTGAATCAATCAAAAGCCAGTTACAGAGAGCTAGCTTGCTACATGTATAGGCCGGCCATGAGAGAATGCTCGTTCCATACATGCACACATAATCTCTATACATCCAAACCCTCATGTTCATGTGTGCCGTGGTATAGTAGTGGTAGCAGCGTGCCTCTCAGCTCTGCTGGTAGCTACTTCATCCGTCTCTTAAAATATAAATACTTATTCACCTGCTTATTTAAATCAATCATAATTATCTTAACCAATCATAATCAAACTATCATCGTCTATTTTCGCCTCTCTCGTTCCTTAATCTTCATAAAAAAACTCTAGTAATATTTATATTTTAAAACAAAGGAAACAAATATATATTTCTTGTTTAATTTTCACTCTTTTTAATCCATATTAAAAATCTCTTGAAACCATTATATTCTGAGACAGATAAAGCACAGCTAAGCTGCAAGCCTGCACAGCAACTGCAAGCCTGCTCCTCCTGCTACTGATCACCGCGATGGGTACATCTGCATCGATGGCCAGGGCGGAAGCAAAGTGAATGAAGCGAACAGTGCATGCACTCTCTGGGTGCAAATGCCGTGCCATGCCATGATGGCATCAATAATTTGCATGCCGGTGGAGGATCGGAGGATCATATATACTACTTCCCTGTCACCAAATATAAAAAAATTTTATTGGATAAAACATATACTATTACTACAAATCTGGACAGGTCTCTATCCAGATTCATATTCATAGTAATACACTACTAGAAAACTCATTTTCGGTGTCGTAGGGGTTAAATTTTTGCAGGCGGGTATGGTCTTCGGTGCCAAAATCCCGTCGGCGAAGACGATACCCGGGGTGGAGGGGACGGTCCGCTTGCGAAGATCGACCTTTGCAAGCGGACCATATAAGCGACGCCTGCGAAGATCTATCTTCGCAGGCGCCGCTTATATGGCCCGTCTGCAAAGATATATATGAGAGAGAATAAAATTTTTAATGTCTATTTATTTGGTGCAATCAAAAAAATAATTATATTAGTTTGTAATATGTCGATGATAAGATTTTGTTAGATTTTCCTAATATACTAATTTGGCATGTCTGTGTAAAAAAAATGAAATAAACTTTTTTTATTAATTTACAATTAACCTTCAGTTAGTTTTGAATAGCGAAGGGTTTTTTTCAATAAACCCTGCAAATTTGGTATTAATAGTGCAAATATTTTATGTTTATTTTTTTTAGAGATATGAAAAGTTTATTGACTGCAATTTGGTATTAATTATTTATATTGGACTTTGCAGTCAGGATGACTCCAATTTTTCAGATAAGCAAGTTTCCAATTTTCATTCAAGCAAAAGAACACCATTGTTTGAAATTTTTTTTAAAAAATTTAAAGTAGTCATATTAATGTTTGAAAAGTAATAATATTAAGGTTTGTATATTTGTATGTACAATTACCATTTTTATTACCACTACTGTAGACATTTACAAACTACAAGAATAAATTAAAAAATAGTTTCAAATAAATATATTCACCTTTGTAACAATCTTCGCAGGCGGACGGACCGCTTGCGAAGCCTGTTATGCCGATTAGGGTTTACATCTTCGCAGGCGGACAGTCCGCCTGCAAAGATAGTAAAAACGATCTTCGCACGCGGGCGGTCCGCCTCCGAAGATAGTCTTCGCAGGCGGACCGCCCGCTTGTGAAGATCGTTTTTACTATCTTTGCAGGCAGACCGTCCACCTGTGAAGATCGTTTCCGTATATAAGGTCTCGCCCGCTGCACCAAAACTTCTAAGTCCAGGCGGGAACCATAGAATTTTTGGCGCCGTCAGGCTGCCAAATTTTTTCGCCGCTGCACGCCGCCGCCGTCCTCCGCCGTCGCCCGCCTGAGACCAACGCCCTCCGACTGTCGTCCTCCGCCGCCGCCGACCGTCGTCCTCCGTGAGCCGCCGACCTTGGAGCTCGCCCCGGCCGTCGTCCTCCGCTCGATCCACCGTAGCCGACCGTCGTCCTCCGCTCCACCGCCGCCGGCCGCATCGCCGCCGCCGTTCGCTCCACCGCCGAGCTCCATTGACCACCTCCGCCGCTCTGCCGCCGCCGCCGCTGACCGTCCACCGCGCGCGAGCTCCACTTAACGCCTCTAGAGCTCCACCGCCGCCGGCCCCTCCACCGCGGTCGACCGTCGTGTCGCCGGCAGCTCCACCGCGCCGCCGGCCCCTCCACAGCCGCCGCCGCCACCTCTCTCTCTCACTCGCAGTCGCGGTCCCACGGCCGAACGGCTTCATCGGCCGGTCGTCGTCCATGAGCTAAGACGTCCTCGGCCGAACGACGTCTTTGGCCGGTCGTCGTCCACGGCCGAACCTCGTCGTCGGCCCGTCCTTCGTCGTCCATGGCCGAACCTCGTCGTCGGCCGTTCGTCGTTCACGGACGTGTGCATGTGGGTGTTTGTTTTTTATATGTGTGTGCATGTGGCTGTGAGGGGGTTTATATGTGTGTGGATGTGGGTGTGAATGGGAATGAGGGGTGGGTGATATGTGAATGAGTGGTTATATGTTGATTGTGAATGTAAATTTGGGAATGTGGGTGATATGTGAATGAAATTGGGAGGGTATGTTCAATTTTGCAGGATATGTGAATTTGTCAAAAAAATTTTAATAACATTTGGGAGGGTATGTTCAATTTTTTTTATAACATGTGGAGGATATGGTCACCTTATTAATTTTTTAGCAAATTAGTTTGTACTAATTTAGCAAATTAGTTGGTACTAATTTTAGTTTGTACTAATTTAGCAAATTAGTTTGTACTAATTAATAACATTTTATAATTATGTACTCAAGTTTTTATTATAACCTTATGCAATTATGTACACAAGTTTTTAATACACAGTTTCGCTGAGTGTTCATATACAGTTTATTTTTTATGTTAGAAGTTTGAAACGATGGCCGATAGTACTAAAGGGACCGTAGAGAAGGGTTTAGGGGAGGAAGAGCCATCCCTTGCAATTGTGGTTGCTCCGGAACCAACGGTCCCACCGGAAGATAGTTCCGACAGCGACGATGAGTACTCGTCGCCAAGCGATCCATGCCCAAGCCCGAAGAGAAGGAGAAAGGGCGCGGGTGAAGAAGGCGACAAGGACTACATACCCCCTAAAGAAGGGGTAAGTAAACTCAATATGTACACTGTTCACCATGATAACTATTAGCCCGAGCTAATTCAAAACTTTGATATATACCTTCTCGTAGGAAACGGCGCCACGACGATCACAACGGGAGCCGAAGAATAAAGATCTGTCGAAAGACGACGAGGCCCCAGCTAACACAACCGGCTCAAAGAAAAGTGAACGGTCAGCAAAAGCGAAGAAAAGAAGGGGCGAGAGAAGCGTGAATAGAAAGGATGAGGGGTTCCATGTTGTTACCCATGTTTCGCCAAAAGGAGAGCCACTCGCCCCTAAGACGGCACGTGCGAAATTCAGTTCACAGTGTGGCATAATAGTAAGGGAAAAGATCCCCATCACGGTCAAGGACTGGGATCATGTATCGGATGGGGATAAGGAAGTCCTATGGAAACACTTGAAGAAAATCTTCTAGTTCCCAGATGGATCAGAGGCAGCAGTGAGGAATTGTGCACTGCAAACAATGGCCAAGTCTTGGCGTGGTTGGAAAACCACCTTGAACAAGAAATTTGTGAAGACGGGACGTACACCGTTTTCGACGTATGTCAACATAACCCCGAATTAGTGGAGCGACTTTCTGAAGTTGAAGAAATCCCTGGAAGAAATTGAAAGAAGCCATAAGTTTTCAGAGTTGGCCAAGAAGAACAAATTTCCTCATCGCTTAGGCTCCGCGGGATACGCACCAAAGGTGGAGCAGTGGACAAAAGAGGAGGAGGACATGAGGAAGGCGGGGCTTCCAGTACCAATGGAGGAATGGACACAGAGATCAAGGAACTGGGTAAGAGCTAGAACTCCGAAGATCACGGATGAAGGAAAAATATCGTTTGAAGATCCGGAGCTGCAGGGCGTTGCCGATAAAATAGAGAATTTATCTAGTTCACAGAAGAAAGGATTTTTCAAGCCTAAGAGGGAGAAAGATGTGCTAAGTACGGCGCTGGGTAATCCTGAGCATGGGGGTAGGGTTCGAGGTATGTCGTCCAAGATGAGTTGGAAGGAAGGGTTCAAACATGACCCCCACAATAAGCGTAAAGCGTACAAGGATAAACTTAGAGACGAAGGGGCTTCGGATTTTGAAAGGCAAATGATGGATTTCTGCGTCAAGCACATGCTTTTGCCTCCCCCCGAAACCAAAGAACCTGAGCCAGATTACCCCTTCGATGACCTCAAGGAGAATACACCCTGCAGATTGCATGTTCCCATTGGACGCACCGGGAAAACTCTTGAGGCCGTTACCGCCATTGCTATCCCTGGGAGAACATATAATGAAGAGTTCATACCCGATGTGTATGCCAAAGTGCAGCCACAAGTGGTCCAAGAAGGGTTTAAGTCCTACGACATAGACTTCCCTACTGCAGATGGTGTATCCGTACTTGGGGAAGCGGTCGATCTTGTAATTCTTTGGCACAAGAATGACATATCCTTTGGATTGGGCACCGACGCCACGCGAAAACCTAAGAGGAAGGTGGCTGATAAGGCGGAGGAACCCGAGATGCATAAGGAGAATCCAGTGTCGGAAGTGCCACCGGAAATTGAAGTGCCGATGGTGCCCATGGAGATTACAGTGGCAGAACCAGAGGTGCAAATAGTGGCATCAGTCGGGACAGATATAGAAGAAGTCCCAGGATTGGAATGGGACGGTACAGAGCCTGAAATATATGAAGACCCTTCTCCTGCGAAAGACGCCGAGGTACCTAGAGTGCTTAGGAGCCACGACTCCAAGTCCAAAGATGAGAACAAGGAGAAGTTCATGGTAACCGTCTTCAGAGGGGGTAAGGAACGTGCCAAACTCAGAGATGATGAACCCAGAAGGCCGCTGAACTAGCCGGGCCAACATACTGGCCAACTGATGATTGCCCGGAAAAGTACGAACACGGGAAAGCACTCTTGCCGGACTGGGCACTAAACGAAGGACCATGGGAGATGAGAAGATTACATACCTTCTACATGGAAGCCAGCAAGAAAGGCTTGGGCAATATAACAGCTCGATCACCCGCAAATTGTTTCGGCACCGAAGGTTACGTATGGCTAGATTTCTCAGATCTCCACACCGTATATCATCGGGATAAGATGGACGTCAACTATGTCGCTGTTTGGTGCATGTGAGTATGAGTTTTAATTAATTACATGAAAAATATGTATAATACAAATCCATGTGATTGTTACTAACAAACTTTTTCTGTAGGATGCAATACATGGATGCTAAGAAGAGAAAAGAACCTATCGGCTTCTTGGATCCAACTCGGATCTGTCAAACACAGCATGCCGTCAGGCTGGCAGCAGGGTCAGACCAGCTGAAGGGCAAGACTCCAGAAGAGATAGCTGAATACAAAAAGGGCTTGCACAAGGAGAAATTGATTACTGTCGCATAGTACATTGGACGAGCCTTCTTGCACTTTCAAAACAAGAGAGTCGTCATGGCCGCTTATAATTTTAAGTAAGTCCGGTACATTTATCTTCTACACATATGTCTTATTTTAGCTGGTACTAACTAACTATACTGTTGTTAATATGTAGCGATCATTATATCTATCTACTCATCCACCCTAAAGACGGAACCGTGGTAGTGTTGGACCCTCTTGATTACAGACACCATCGATACAAAGAATTTCTAACAATCTTACAGTAGTAAGTGATTATGACTCTTGCATTTTTATATGAATGTATTATAAATAAATATCCTCCTTAATATAAAACGGTACGACATCCATACAGTGCGTACCAATACTACAAGTTCAAGGATGGAGAACAGACCCGAACAAGGGAGAAGCTGCTAGTACGCACCTATTGGCCGGTAATACTACACTCACTTAATGTATTTCAATTGTTTCACTAATTGAAAAATTTAACTATTTTTTCTATGATATGTCCTGAAGTGTCACAAGCAACCTAGAGGAACTGTTCTTTGCGGGTATTACGCGTGTGAATTCCTTAGGGTTAATGGGAGGTACAGGACTAACGCAGAGGATGTAAGTCTCTATACTATGTACTAGACAGCTTTACATATTTATGGTACTAATATATTATTTATCTTCAATGCATGCAGTTGCCAAGATTAGAACGTCGAAAAAGCTTTGATGATACAAGCATCACAAATGTCCAGTGTGACCTGTGTCACTTCATCCACCGTGAGTGCTGTCATGTGAAAGGAGATTTCTTCGATCCAGAGGGTGCTCTAGCGACAAGTGACGAATTCAAAAATCTTCGAGAGTGGAACACTGCTATGCCATAACGTAACTAGATGGCATATTTGAAGTCACAATGTAAAAAAATATTGTAACATATATATTTTGGCAACACTTTTGAGTTATGCAATATATGTAAATTTCTCAGTACCAAATGCTTGATAATCTTCCAATATATGTACATAATAATCTACCTGCAAGAATTTCTATTAACAGACAATTTATTATTAAAATTAAGGGCAAATTATTATTAAATTTCAAAAATTTCTATCTATCTTCGCAAGCGAATATTTGTTTTTTTCAGGCGGCACATTCATATTTTCGCAGGCGAACCGGACTAGCCAACGTCTGCCTGTGAAAATCATCTTCGTAGGCGAACGGCCTCCCCGCCTGCGAAGATCGTCGATCTTCATAGTCGTTTTCTTTGAGGCGGACGGCCTCCCCGCCTGCGAAGACCGTTTTCAGCCGCTTGCGATAATGCTTTTCCTAGTAGTGATAGAATGGGTATCCAGATTCGTAATAATAGGATGTGTTTCATCCAATTAAAATCCTTTATATTTTAGGATGAAAGAAGTACCAGAAGACATCCCATATTTTGCTACGAGATATATAGATGAATATATGTTAAATGTTAAAAAAATAAAGATAATTTTATGTTGAAATATAGTAAAACTGATATAAGGAATAGATGATGTAGGATAGTCGTATTTCAAGTTTTACTATATACTAATAATTCTCATGCTTGCATGCTAAATTTTTAATATTTAATGGGTTGATATGATATGTTTACATATTAACTAATAATTATTATGTTTACATGTTGAGTTTCAGATGTAATTTATAACAGTAAAGATATCGTCATGTATCTGCCGCAGTTAAGTTGTGACTGCCACCCACGGCCTGCCGCATTTATGCTACACACTGTGGATCCTTTTCTGCTTACCCCCTCCCCCACCTCCGGAGGTTTCCTAGCTTTCCAACTACCTCCGGAGTTCATGGTAGAATTGGCATCCATGCATGAAGCAATGGTAAAATACAACTAAACATTTGATTACCTGTAGGATGCAATGTCTCATGGGCAGCTTAGCTTAATATTCCCCCTAGTCATGTTTATTTGAGGTTGGGAGCACTAAACTTAGTTCTCCAAATTAACATTCATAAATTTTAAATATCTTCAAAAAAAAAGATCAGAGGAGTATATATCTGAATTGCAATATGATATAAATGCTATGTCATACTATGCTAGCATAGGCTGCGTTCGTTTTAGCTGTTTGGCTTAGCTGAATGGCAGCACATGAAACGAGACAGATAATTATCTCATAATTAATTAAGTAGTAACTGTTATAAAATTAAAAATGGATGTATTTGATTTTTTTAATAAAAACTTTTATATAGAAAACTTTTGCACAAAACGCACCATTTAGCAATTTGAAAATGTGCTCGTTATAATTAAGCTTGTAGCCAGTAGCTTAAAAAGAAGAAAACATTTAATCTTAAAAAAAGAAATGAAATACTACGCTTTCAGGTATACTTCCTTCGGGGCTGATAATATTAGTCATTTTGAATAAGGGTAAAGTCAAATTTTAAAATTTTTAACTATAAATAATTTTTAAAATATTTATCTTATAAATATGAAAACCATATGTATAGATTAGTCTTAAAAAGTAAATCAATAAAATCATATATTTGTTGATATTTTTATATATATTATAATAGAAAATAGTTGTCAAAATTACTTTTTGAAAATCGTGTCCTTGTTCAAAACGATAAGTATTATCAACCCGGTGGAAGTAGCTATCATCTAATCTATGTTCGTAGATCAATAATTCAAAGCATTGCTATCTAATTGTAACCATGGATAGATAAATCATATAGAGTAAATTTTACGAAACTACAGATATAACCAAACTATCATAAAAGTACAAATATAAGACTATGTTTCATAAAACTACAAATTTAACTCTAAATTTATTATGAAACTATAGATTTGAAGTGGAGTATCGTAAAACTACGAATTTACTAACAAAGTTATCACAAAACTATATATTTAGTATTAATTTAATCACAAAACTTGAATGTTTATAACTCAACCATGACATTAGTGCTATGGATTTAAACCCCAAAGTTTATAGTTTTGTGATAATTTTATTATTAAATATGTGATTTTGTGGTACTTAGCCTTAAATCTATAATTTTGTAATGAACTTATTTTTAAATCTGTAGTTTTGTGTACATCATCTTAAATATATAGTCTTGTGATAATTTGACCAAATTATCTGTAGATTTGTGAAATTTACTCAATCATATATATGTTCCAAAATTTAATCATATATATGTTCCAAAATTTACTTATATTTACGTTTCTTCTCTATTCTACTTGGCCTCCGATCCCATCCTCTTATCTCTTCTCTTCTCTTCTCCATTCCTTTCTCCTCTCCTCTCTAAAAGTCTTTGGGACATTTTTCATGTTCGGTTTAGTAAAATAATAGCAATTATGTATCAAAACTCTGATTTGATATTCTTTGGCTTGTTGAAAACTAATGAAAAGGTTAATTAAAGTCTGATTGCCCTCGTGAATAAGCTCCAAAAGTGTCCTACAGGCCCTCAAACAGCTTCCATAATTTCTATACCTATTGGTTTGTTTTTGCGTTTTCGTATTTTTCAAACTCCTAGTTTATTGTGTTGTATATAGCCTTGCTTGGCATGGCTTCAACTTCTCTCAAATTCTTGCAGAAAATAGATTTTATAAATTAAACTAAAGTAAGTACTTAATCCTACTATTTTAGTCTAAAATATGAATAAATAGTCTTACCCGATCGAATAACCTTAATCTATCAAGAGCTCCAACACCAAGATAAATTTCCGAAGCTAGAAATAAAACCTGCTAAAAAATCGAGTTGGAGCTATGCTGATCAATAGTATAGTTAACTAGTTATATCTCTGTTCATGATTTGAACTTCGAACTTTCACTTCTGTTCGGCTCTGGTTAGTGCATAAATTAATTGTACCCCACACTCACAACCATTCATGCATAGGGCCTACCTCAACTAAATCTATGGAAAATTTGAAACAGAGGGCAAATATTTATACACGCAAGCAAAGGAAATAATAAAGGGATCAAACAGAGAAAACAGAGATTACATTGCAGTACAGGATATCCCCTTCCCTTTTAAGCCGCACTCAACATCACATTTCCTACCCATGGATATGCATATGGATATAGGGAAAAGCTCCCTCTGCAAACATTACAACAAAGTTCTGTAGAGATGCAACTATAAGTTTTTTTCATTTGCATGCGGTCAAATCAGTAATTTGCTGCATGTTGGGCCAATTAGAGGCACATGCATGCCACGTCAAATGGTTCGTCGCTTTCGTGATGTTTTTCTTGGGTCCTACACCACAAGAATGCTAGAGAGATTATTTTGAGTATGAACAATGGTTTAAACTGTTTCCATCCATATTCTCCCGAATGTTTGAGATTGAGATAGGTAAACGGTCAAAAAAAAGTCCAATCATGTCAAGATTGGACTACTTTTTTAAAGAGAGGGAGTATATGTAGGATGAAAATTGCACAGGACTTCAGTCCTACCTACATCTGAAGGGCTTCACTTTTCTCTACATGCCACGTGTCCAACAGAAATATCAAACCAAGCAACTATCTTCCCTTCAAATATTTATTAATTTCTGAACTTTTTTAATTTTAAAAATAGCGTTATGAAATAACATTGCCATGGTCATTTTTTTGCAAGAACTAATTAAGTTCTATGGTTGCCATACATGAGAATAGAAGGCCGGTATTGGTGCACCAATCAACTTCCGTAACGGAGCGTTTGTTCGGAGAACGAAGAGAGAAGAAATTCATCGTTTTCCGCTTGTGCATTTTTTGAATTATCGAATGGTACGTTTTAGTTTAAAAGTTTTTATATGAAAGTTGCTTTAAAAATTATATTAATTTATTTTTAAAGTTTAAAATGGTTCACCTCGTTTAACGTATTTCTTAGTTGTCCCTTTTTCTCTCCCTCAAATACACCATTAAGAGCCAAAAGTGAAGATGAGAGTAGAGATCAGTAAGGAGAGAGAGGGAAAGAGTTTTGTCGACTCTGGAAAGCAGTAATAATAAAAAAGGGTAACGCATAAGACCTACAAGTGAATTGATACGGAAAACAAAAATTTAGACAGGTTCAACCCTCTCGATGAGAGGTAATACCCTATTTATGTTTGGAGATTGTATCCGTCGGGTGTATATTGGTTTGATGATCGAGGTGTGGTTTAGTTCTTGGAGGGCCTCCTGCCCGCCTTATATAGGTTGGGGGCAGGATTATAAAGATAGAAACCTAGCCGAATACGGTATTGGTTTTCTAAATCTACTTTACAATATTACTGAACCCAGACTTTGGGCCGTTTCTTAATACACAAAGAAACGTAATACCCAAGTCAAGGTCCGTTACATATTTCATATAGATAATCTATTCTCTATATTCAGTCGGATAGACCAGCCGTGTAAATATATGGTACGTATAATCACCACAGTAGCTTTTGAGATTTTTAGAGTCAAAAAGATAATCTTCTCTCGAACCAAATTAATCCAAAGCCGAGTGCTTTAATCATCTTTGCCATAATCTCCCGAGTGCTTTTACCAAATTAGAAGGCTGTGAAGGGCTAAAAAAATTCAAAAAATAACCAAGAATATATACCCAAGTGCATCGACTAGATGTAGCCCTCGACTATGTGGTTAGTTAAACAAACTAAGCATATAGTCAAGGAATAAATAATCAAATCAACCAAGTGGTTTATGATAATTATAGTCAATCGAGTGACTTAATATTAATATACAACACATACAGTGTGAATCCTCGAATAACATGATCCGAGTGATATACCGACTGCTTTAAGATATATAATGCGCATAGCCTAAAACCAATTTGCGTCTTTAAGAATCGCATAGCAAATGACTTTAACAACAAAACCTTTTACACAATGAGTAAAAGAATTTTCTAAAGTATTGGGTTCACATTATGCACATATTGCCGAGACAAATATGCTCAAATCCCTATAAGACACACAATTTCATCACATCTGAAAATATATGGCATACGTGGTGTAAAATCCGATTGAAATAACACTCATAAATAGATTTACCAGCCGCCTGAAAATGACCAAAATATATAATCAGCCTAAAGCCATAATATTATAATATTAGTCTTTGTTAAAGAATGCACATATATGGCCAAAAACAATGATATAGTATCCAATCAATTGCTTTATGAAATTCAAACAGTGCCTTAACTTATATAAAAAAGTTAATAGAGCAGCTATTTATAAAGTTTCACTGTTTGTCACCTTTTAAATTGCATAGTACCAACTCCTAAAAAGTTATGTAACAGATGTATAAAAAGATTTTAGGGTATTGGGCACTTGAGCACGCGCATATTGCCAAGAAAAAATATGCCTAAGTCCCTAAAGGCACATGACATGCCACACCTGGGAATATGGGTAGCAGACATATTGGGATTAAGCCCCAAAATATACCCACCGGTACCCTTAAAATATGACATGTATAGCACGTGTATTAATATGCTCCCGAGTGACAAATCTCCCGAGTGATGCAGACTGAGCGCATCTCATCTGAGTGGCTTCTGATCCGAGTGGTTATTCCTCATGGGGTGTACCAAAGTAAATATGATAATTAAATCTCGATTGGCACAAGAACTAAACCTGTGACTCTTGTGAGGAATAATGACTGATCTAGACCTTGTACGTAGGAAATGAATTTTGTTGTACATATCTGGAAAGAGCTGAAAACAAAAGTGTGATCTTCACGGAGGTGCATAAAAACACAAGTCAAATTTGTAAACAAGCATAATATATAACTTATGTAGCTCTCGACTCACTACATAGTGAGGCAATGAAAAAAGGGAATATTATATAATGAAAGAAATTGATATTGAGTTATCTTTTTCATTTTAGTGAGCTAGTGATTGTTGATAAAGGCATCAACTTAATAAAATTTTGTCCCCAACCAGGTCCAAGTTCCTGGAGAAGAGAAACTAGCCGAGAAAATAATGTTGCCCATCAACGATGGTGGAATCCACCAATCAGAGCGCCGAAGAATCTACTCGTCGACGACGGAGGCGACTGATGGTGAAAACGATGTTGCCCAACAGCGACAGCAGAGTAGACCAACCGTGAAGGTAAGGTAACCAGTTGGTGGCGATGATGTCAATGCCAGTATAGAGGTGAGGCCAAAGACACATGTCAAGATGTCGATGAAAATTACGATGTTGATGATCCAGTCAGATTTCAGCGTTGATGAAGCCTAGACTCTTGAAGCGAAGAACCTGATTGATAGTAGTTGGCTAAAGATGAAGGTAATACTGACGATGAAGGTGCCGGTGATAACGCTAATGATAATAAATTATTGAAGAGATATCCAAGCTTGAGTAGTTGTCATGACGTTAGCATACGCGTGGCGAAATTGATGCAACTCCTCTTTATTTATGACGATGATTGTCGGTGATACGGGCCCGGGGTATTAAGGCTAAAGGTATGGGTCGCCCTCTGCACCCACGTGGCGCTCCCCCGAGGAGGGGTCGGGCTCGAGGGTGAGGCGGCGGCTGCCCTCTCCACCCTCCTTTCTCCTCTCACTCCGCTGCCCCGAGGGTCGGGCTGCCCCGACCCCCTCCGCGCTTGCGCCGCGTGTGCAGGGTTAGGTGAGCGCCTCTAGCGCCCACCTAACCGCATTAATGATGGCTTAGGCGAGCGCACCACGCCACATTTAATGCGGCGTGTGGCGTGCGTGACTGGTCCATGACCGGTTGCAGTGACAGATCGGTCCGCAACCGGTCAGATGACGGATGGGACGGCAGCGGAGCGCCTGCGCACTGTCCGCGTGTCAGGCGGTGCGCAGCACGTCTTGCCCCGTCCCGTCCGAATGATGAGAGCCTTTTTGCCTCTCGTCCCGGCCGGAGTCGGTATGCCAACTCTGGTCAGATGGTTCCTGTTTTCCGATGCGAACGGAACACAGAAGTGTTCACCCATTTAATGGGGAATGACGCGGGCATCCCCTGTGTTAACCGGCTGATCGGACGAAGGCCACGCCGCGGCGATTGTGCATGTGGTTTCCAAGTCAAGCAACAAAACATCCATTAAATATAAAAAAATGTTTTCCTTCTCTCTTAGGTAGCCTGTTGGCCCATGTGGTAGCCCCTTGAGATATAAAAGGAGGCCCAGGCCTGAGGAGAGAGGGGGGCAGAAAAAGAGAGCACGAGCGCTTGTATTCCCCCACATTCCAATCGCATATCCACCACACACAGGAGTAGGGTATTACGCTTTCGAGCGGCTCGAACCTGTATAAACTCCTTTGTCTCGTCTTCTTCGAGGGGCCTAATCCCCTCTGCATCTCTCTCTCTTTCTCATCGGAGCACGAATCTCACCCTGTGTCCTTGGCGGAACTCACTAAAGGGGGTCCTCGCTGTCTCCCGTTGAGGAGTTCACACTCCCTCAGCTGGCGCGCCAGGTAGGGGACGCGTGTGTTTTTCTAGCCCCACTCCCCGTCGTGTGCACCAAGTTTTGCCAAGTAAGCCCTATGGCTGAAGAGGCACTAGTGTACACCCCCACTCCGAGTGCCAGCGATGACGGCGGGGAGCTGAATCCTCATCGCCAAGCGCGCACTCTATCGCCTCCCGCCCGCCGAAGCCCTAGGCGGGGGAAGGCGCCCGAGAAGCCAGAGAGATCCGCGCCTTCACCGCCGACGGGCGGCGAAGGGGGACGCCGCGACGGGGCGCGTCGCCGCCTCACCTACGGTGACGGCGGCACGCCTCAGGGCGCGCTCCAGGCTGCGGGTGCGCTCCTGCGCCACCCGTCTGTCGTCCCTGACCCGGAGACTCCGGTCCAGCGCTGGCTGTACGATGTGGTCGATTTGGTCATGGTGGCGCAGTAGCGGCTAAGCACCGGCGGACAATTGTCCACCGCCGGGACATTTGGCGCTACGACTGTCGCCTCTTCGTCGTCAAGACAAAGAGCTCGACGAGCGGCGGCCAATGCCCGCCGCTCGTCCTCACTACCCTCGTCGACATCCTCGACCAGCCACAGGTGTCACGAGAACATGTATGGGGGGCCGGATGCCCGGATCGATATCGAGCGGCGGCGCGACGAGCGTCGCGCCGCCCATGCGGGGGAAGACGCTGCCTCTTCTAGGGCGTCGTGCCACTCCAGCCATAGGGGCAGGCCCCCCGTGTCCCCAGTCGGTACGGCTGGCTGCCGAGCCTTCGTGGCGAGTCTTCGGAATGTTCGATGGCCCCCGAAGTTTTGGCCCATCATCACTGAGAAGTATGACGGCAGCGTCAACCTCGCCGAGTTCCTCCAAATCTACACGACTGGGATAGATGCCACAGGGGGTGACGACAGGGTCATGGCGAACTTATTTCCCATGGCCCTAAAAGGCCAAGCGCGGGGTTGGCTGATAAACCTGCCACCCACCTCGGTCCACTCCTGTGAGGATCTGTGCCAATAGTTCGCCACGAACTTTCAGGGCATATACCCACGCCCAAGAGAAGAAGCGGACTTGCACGCGGTACAGCGAAAGGACGACGAGTCCCTCCGGTCGTACATCCAGCGGTTCTACCAGGTCCACAACACCATCCCTTGCATCCCTGCTCATGTGGTCATCTACGCATTCAGGGGGGCGTGCGTCACAACCGCATGCTCGAGAAGATAGCCTGGAGCCCCAGACTACTGCGTAGCTTGTTGAGCTCGCGGACCGTGTGGCCTGTAAGGAGGCCTGGACCTAGAACTCCTCTGGCTCTGGAACGGCGGCTAAAGCTGCCCCCGAGTTTGCTGTCTGCTCCGAGCGGCGGGAAAGGAGGAAGAAAAAGAGGTCGGCCCGTTCCGACGATGAGGGCCACGTCATTGCCGCTGAGGACGCTTTGCGATCCCAACGCATGGGGAAGCCCACGAGCGACAAGAAGAAGGACGTCAGCGCTCCTAGCGGAGAGCGCCCAGCGGGCAAATGGTGCACTGTGCACAACACCTCCGATCACGACCTCGCTGACTGCCACGCGGTCAAGAACTTGGCCGAGCGCGTGAGGAAGTGGGAAGAGAAGGGGCAGGGACGCCATGAGGGCAAGGCCTCAGCGGCCTCTGTCGACAACCGGCAAGGTGAGGCCAAGCAAAAGGCCCCCGCCGAGGACGCTGACGATGAGGACTTGGGCTTCTAGGAGCCCGAAGTTACCGTCGCCACCGTTGACGGAGGAGCATACGCTCACGCTTCCCGTCGCAGCTTCAAGGCCATGAAGCGAGAGCTTCTGGCCGTGTCCCCACCCACGAGGCGACGCGGCGGGCGCGATGGTCGGAGGTCACGATCACCTTCGATTAAACCGACCACCCGCCGTGCATTGCCCCGGGAGGGCAGCTCACAATGGTGGTCTCCCCCACCATCTACAACGTCAAGTTGAGACGCGTCCTGATAGACGGCGGCGCTGCCCTCAACATCCTCTCTCCCATGACCTTCGACATCATCAAGGCCCCGGGGATGAAGCTCCGGCCGTCCCTGTCGATCATCGGCGTGACGCCGGGGCACATGTGGCCTTTGGGTCACATCGACCTCCCGGTCACCTTTGGTGGCCCCGCCAACTTCCTCACCGAGCGGCTCGACTTCGATGTGGCGGATCTCAATCTGCCCTACAATGCGGTCCTGGGAAGGCCCGCGTTAGTGAAGCTCATGACGGCCACCCACTATGCCTATCTCCAGATGAAGATGCCGAGCCCTAGCGGCCCCATCACCATCCACGGTGATCTCAAGATCGCGTTGGCTTGCACAGAGTAGCGTGTGAGCAGCCTCGCCGCGGTCTCCAAGCCTGTGGGCGGTGATGGGAGGCCCGAGGCCTCCACCTCGCACGCCCCGAGGAAGCGGATGACCTCAGGTGACGAGGTCCCCGTGAAGGAGGTCGCGTTAGGCAACGACTCGTCCAAGACCGCCAAGATTGGCGGCTACTTAGGCGGCAGATAGGAAGATGCACTCGTCTCCTTCCTGCGGGTAAACGCCGACGTCTTCACGTGGAGGCTGTCGGATATGCCTAGGGTCCCCAGGGAGGTGATCGAGCACCGTCTCGCCGTGTGGCTGGACGCAAGGCCCGTCCGGCAGAAGGTACGGCTGCAGGCCCCAGAGCGCCAGGCCTTCATCCGTGAAGAAGTGGCGTGACTCCTGGAGGCCGAATTCATCCGAGAGGTCATCCATCCGGAGTGGCTCGCGAACTCGGTCGTCGTTCCCAAGGCGAACGGCAAGCTTCGGATGTACATCGACTACACCGACCTCAACAACGCATGTCCTAAGGACCCTTATCCCCTGCCACGCATAGATCAGATTATCGACTCCACAGTGGGGTGCGACCTTTTGTGTTTTTCTAGATGCATACTCAGGGTATCATCAGATTCGCATGACTAGGGAGGATGAGGGGAAAACTGCATTCATTGCTCCCATAGGCACTTATTGTTATACAACCATGTCTTTCGATTTAAAGAATGCAGGTCCTATTTTTCAGCGTACTACTCGCATTTCGTTGGGTAGCCAAATAGGGCGCAATGTTGAGGCATATGTCGATGACTTGGTTGTGAAAACGCGCAACCAAGAGACCTTGCTCTCGGATTTAGTGGAGACTTTCGAAAGTCTCCGCTCGACGCGCATGAAACTAAACCCCGAAAAGTGTGTGTTCGGTGTGCCAACAGGCAAACTCCGCGGGTTCTTGGTCTCGGCCCGAGGCATAGAGGCCAATCCCGAGAAGATACGAGCGATAGAGCGGATGTGCCCCCAGTAAGCTTAAGGATGTGCAGTGCGTCACAGGATGCATGACCGTCCTGAGCCGATTCATATCGAGTCTGGGAGAGAGAGCGCTGCCCCTATTCAAGCTCCTCAAGTGCCCTGGGCCGTTTGTCTGGACGGAGGAGGCCGAACAAGCCCTCAACGATTTGAAGGCTTACCTTAGCTCTCCCACAGTCCTAGTGGCCCTGGAGCCCGAGGAGCCGCCGCTGCTTTACTTAGCGGCGACCCCGCAGGTAGTTAGCGTAGCATTGGTGGTGGAGCGCGACGAGGAAGACCTTCGGGGCGCGCACCCTCGTGCCATGTCGGAGCGATCCGGGTTAGAGAAAGACGAAGGAGCCCTTAAGCCGAGTGGTGGCCCCGAGGCCCCCTGGGTTGACGGTGGCCCTTCGTCCTCTTGCCAGGCGGCATCAAGCGCCCCCGACCCCCAGGCCGACCCCGAGGCCACTGAGAGAAGGAGTGGCCCGATGCACCTTGACCCCGAGGCCGCTGACATGGAGGTCGAGCGGGCCCAACGAGGCCCCTCTAGCAATGAGCGTCCAGAACCCAGCGCCCCTAATGAAAAGGCTAGGCCTCACCGAAAGGTGCAGCGGCCAGTCTATTTCGCTGGTGAGGCACTGCGGGACGCCAAGACCCGATATCCTCAAGCCCAGAAAATGCTTTATGCGGTTCTGGTGGCTTCAAGGAAACTGCGCCATTATTTTCAGGCGCACCGGGTCACTTTGGTAACGTCCTACCCTATCGGCCAAATCCTGCACAACCGAGAGGGTACCGGACAGGTGGTAAAGTGGGTGATCGAACTCTCTGAGTTTGACATACACTTTGAACAACGCCACGCGATCTAGAGTCAGGCCCTCACCGATTTCGTGGTAGAGTGGACCCCGACTCCCGAACCCGACCTCGGGCCCTCCGCCCCTGAGGCCGAGGTAGGTCCCTCACGACAGCCTCATGCCACCCATTGGGTGATGCAGTTTGATGGCTCTCTCGCCCTCCAAGGCGCCGGTGATGGGGTCACCTTGACCTCGTCGAGTGGTGACATCCTCAGATACCTGGTTCGTCTAGATTTCCGAGCAACCAACAACATGGCGGAGTACGAGGGGCTCCTTGCGGGACTCAAGGCGGCGACTGGAATGGGGTTCCGCCGCCTCCTGGTATTAGGCGACTCTCAGCTAGTCGTGAACCAGGTCTCCAAGGAGTACCGGTGCTCCAACCCGCAAATGGAGGCCTATGTCTGCGAGGTGCGGTGTATGGAGCGCCATTTCGATGGGTTAGAACTTCAGCATGTGCCCAGGCGGGACAACGCGCTTGCCGATGAGCTCTCAAGGCTCGCGTCCTCGTGAGCCCCGACCCCATCGGGTGCCTTTGAAGAAAGGCTTACCCATCCGTCGACATGTCCAGATCCCCCGAGGAAGCCGGACGCTGCCACGCCACCCTCGGGGCCCAACAAAGTCCAGGCCTCGGGGCCTAAAGAGGTCGAGCCCGACCCCCGACGACAGATCGCCTGGATGACTGAGATTCAGGCGTTCCTCGAAGATGAGACTCTACCCGAGGATTGCGAGGGGAGTGAGCGCGTCGCTTGCGTCTCCAAACGGTACGTGTTGGTAGAGAGGGCCCTCTATCGACGCGGTGCCAACGGAGTCCTCCTGAAGTGCATTCCTCGGGGCCAGGGCATCGAGCTTCTCGCCGATGTCCATGAAGGCGAGTGCGGATCTCATTCCGCCTCGTGCACCTTGGTCGGCAAGGCTTTTCGCCAGGGTTTCTACTGGCCGACGACGCTCCATGACGCTGTTGAATCAAAGGTTGTTTTGATTATTTGTTGATGAACAATTGGCATCGGTTTTTATTGGTTATTGGTTTTGATATTTGGAGATATTTGGAATAATGATTTGTGAGATAATTGGATTTATCGGACGGTGAACAGTACTTTGCTGACAGGCTTTGCTGGTCAAACCAGACGTTTGTGGCCGGTCAGACCGGAGCTTGTGTGCGGTCAGACCGGCCAGCCTGCGGTCTGACCGGCCGACTCCCTGTCGGTTTCGGATTTGGGTTGTTTCGTTGGATTTATGTGATTATTCAATGTCTACGACTTCTATTCGGTTTCTATACGTATGTGATGCTGTTGTGTGCTAACAATGAGTCAAGTTGTGAGAACTTGTGCTCGGATATGGATTTTGTGTTCGATTCATGTGTAGGTAATCTTGAAGCCTCGGGAGAGTATTGCCAGCGATGGATCGGGAGTCAACTTGGGAGAAGATGACGTCCGGACGATCAAGATGTCATGCGGGATACTTAGGTTCAAGATTGATGCACGTGGTTGAGATGATTCCATATGGCATGCGATGGAGTTATTTTATGCGTATGGAAGGTGGAGTCAAATTTGGATGGAGTCCAAGTTTGGTAATTTTGATTATGTAAAGTTTGTTGCTGATATGAGGAGGTTTTCCTAGGGGATTAGGACTCCTTGTATGAGTAGGATTCGTGGCTAGGGACAGCTGCGATGAGGGTATAAAAGGAGGGGCAGGGTGTTGCCTCTAGATATCGAGTTTTAGAGATTAGACTTGAAGAAAAAGCTAGGGTTTCGAGTTTTAGGAGAGGAGTGCTGTTGTTGCACTTTGTAAACACAGAGAGAATCAATAAAGTTTCAATTTGCTTTAAGAGTTCTTCGATTTGTGTTTTCTCGGGTCTCGGCGGTCCAACCGGCGAATCTACACCGGTCAAACCGGTGGCACAGGGGCGGTCAGACCGGAGAACAGAGGCGGTTAGACCGACAGAGCCAGCTACAGGAGATTGTTTTTACATCGGAAGAGGGTAATTCTAATTTCCTCTTTAAGTTTTGGTTTTTGGGTACACCAACCATTCACCCCCCTCTGGTTGGCTTGGTAAGAGGGATTCGATCTTACAAGTGGTATCAGAGCCTCGTTTTCTTCTTTG
Organism: Oryza officinalis; assembly: GCA_008326285.1. NCBI lineage: Eukaryota > Viridiplantae > Streptophyta > Magnoliopsida > Poales > Poaceae > Oryza > Oryza officinalis. The sequence continues at coordinate 27,357,178 of BDMV01000008.1, forward strand.
GATTTTTACCGATCTAAAGTTTTCAGCCATGGCTAACAAGTTTTCAACCAAGCCACATGTTTTCGATGGTGTCGATTTTCCTTATTGGTGTGACAAGATGCAATCTTATGTTATGGCTCAAGATTATGACATTTGGCTTAAGGTTGCTCAACCCTATGAAATTCCAGATCAAATTAACACTACTGCTTTGAAAACTGAGTTTGAAAATAATTGCAAAGCTAGAAATATTTTATTGAGTGGAATTTCTCGTTCGGATTTTGATCGAGTGTCACATCTAAAAACTGGCAATGAAATTTGGAATGCTTTACGTAATTTTCATCAAGGTACTTTCAACATTAAAGAATTATGTAAAGATCTTTTCAAAAAGGATTACATAAAATTTGAGATGAAATTTGGAGAAGCTTTAGATGATTACCTTGCGAGATTCAATAAGATTTTGAGTAATCTTCGATCCGTTGATTCTTCATATGATGTTAATTACTCTCAACCTGAAGTTTCTCGTCACTTTTTGAATGGCCTTGATATGTCGATTTGGGAGATAAAATTAACTTCGATTCAAGAAAATGGTGTTGTTGAAAGAAAAAATTGCTCTTTGGTTGAAATGGCAAGAACAATGCTTGATGAGTATCATACTCCTAGAAAATTTTGGGCTGAAGCTGTTAACACTGCATGCTATATTTCCAATCGTGTTTTATTGAGATCTAAAATTGGAAAGACTTCTTATGAGCTTCGATTTGGATATCAATCCAAAGTTTCATATTTGCGTGTTTTTGGTTGCAAGTGCTTTGTCTTGAAATCTGGAAATTTGGATAAGTTTGAAGCACGTTCTACCGATGGAATTTTTCTTGGATATCCCTTTCATTCTCGTGGCTATCGTGTACTTGTTTTGGAAACTAACAAAATTATTGAGTCTTGTGAAGTCACTCTTGATGAGGCTAGTCCAGGAACTAGACCAGAAATTCCAAGTACATTGTCACAGGTTCAGAGGCAGGATGGTCGTATTTTGAAGACAAGAGCGACGACGAAGACAATGAGGTCGGCTTGGTCGATCAGACCGGGAACCAAGCCGGTCAGACCGCCGGCACACCTCCGGTCAGACCGGCGCAGCAGACGCGATCAGACCGGCCAGGGTCATCGATTTCTGGTTCTGTTGTTGCTGATCGGGATGGTCCTCCACAGGCTACACCTTCGACCAGTGAGGGTACAGAACGTGAAATAACTTCAGAAATCACTGCTTCTTTGCACATTCAACGACACCATCCTCGTGCTAGAGGCGGACGTCGTTCAGCCCCTCGTCCAAGACAACAGTGGTGATGAGGGCCGTAACCCTCTCCTCCTCCACCTCACGGGCCACCTCGGCCTGGGCGTCGGCACGAGTCTCAAGCTCCGCTAGGTGCCTCCCGTGCGCCGTGCGGCTGGCCTCCACCATCGCCACCACCGAGCGCTGTCCCTCGGAGACTCGCTCCCACTCCACCTCGAGCTCAGCCCGCTCCCCCAGCAAGGCCTGCATCTGGGTAGACAACCCTTCCTGCACGGTGGTGTTCGCCGGTGCCAACGCCTGCAGGAGGGGTTCTGCGCTCAGCGGAGTGGAGACAGAGAAAGGGGACTGCCGTCATGGCGGAGTTCGGTTCGGCCCAGCGGTGGGTGTGCGGGCCCCGGGCTCGTCTTCGGGCGCCTTGCCCGAACGTGGGCCTTCCCCCAGGGCCTGTTCTACCTTGGTGTCCACCGTGGCGTCGAGCCCCGGGTGCGCCGTGTCCCCACTGCCGCCGGTCGACCCCGCGGCCGCCTCGGCCTCCCGTGCGTGTGCCACCTCGGCCTCCCGCGCACGTGCCGCCTCGACCCCTTGTAAGCGCGCCTCCTCGGCCTCCCGCGCATGCACCGCTTCCCAAGTGGCCTCCTCGGCCTCCCGCAAGCGCGCCTCGGCTTCCCGCCGATCGGCCCCCCGCCGGCGCACCTCTTCGGCCGTCGGCTCCTCGGCATCATCACTCACGGGCCAACCAGGCTTGGATTGCTGGGAGGGAATGCCACCACGGGCAACGCGAGACGGGATCACGTTGAAACATAGAAGGCGAACAAAACAGAATAAGGGGCTGGGGGAATGAAAGACCATCCGCCTTGGTGGCGAGATCGTACCTGCGGGGTGGGCGGTTGAAGGACCACTTTGGGAGCTTGATGAAGCTCCCCTTGCATGGTTCGGTCTCCCCCATCCGGCGGAGCTGCTTCTTCTTCCTTTTGGCCTTAGGCGGAGATGTCAGCGCGGCGCTCACCGGGCGCCTGCCGGTGGTGCGCTCCGCCCCGTCCCCATGGGGGGAAGATGGGGGAGGGTTCTCTCCTTGTTTCCTTTTCCCCTTGGCGTCGGTAAGGCGGCTGCTCCCTGAAACCCCGCCGCAAGGCCCCGCTACGCTACCCCTTCCGGGGGGAGGTCACTCCTCTCCCCCTCCACGACTGCCGCCTGCACCGTCGTTGCCACGGTGGGTCTAGTCCCCCGAGGCACCGACCTGAGGTCCTCTGGGTCCTAGTCCCACGCGCGTCCCTGGTGCGTTCTCAGGAGATCATCGGAGCCGGTGTACTCCCAAGTGCCCCAGGCGCGCCGGCAGAGTGGCGCGATCTGGCGGAGAAGGTAGTCATCAAACACCATGGCGTCTGTGAATCCCTGGGTTTGTAGGTTGGCTAGGCCATCCAGAACAGCGTCATAGGAGTCCCCCAGTTCTGTCGTTGCCCGCCAGCTCGGCACTTGCACCGGCGGCCTACTAGGGAGTCGGAGGCGCGGGTCGTCGGGGAGAGTGGTGTAGAACCAGTCGTTCTTCCACTTGTCCCATTTCTTGCGCAGGACGCAGGTGATGTAGCGATCCGCCACCTGCCCGCGCGGCTGGAAGTAGCAGCCCCTGACCTCCGTCAGGGGAGACACCGGCTGCTTGGTGAAGAACCACTGGAACAGCCAAAGGGATGGGCGCACCTCGACAAACATCTCGCACTGGTGTGCGAAGATGGCTAACATCATCACGGCGTTGGGGTGAGGTGCACCATCTGGATTCCGTAGAACTCCAGGACGTCCATGAAGAAGGTGGAAAACGGTGAGATCAGTTCCGCCATAGCAAAGGAAAGGAAAAAGATCGATCGGTCCGGGTAGCGCGGCGCTGGGCGCCCGTCGCCCAGCATGACCACCTCCCGGTCGGTCGACGCCGGCATAAACCTGCGCGGCAGCCCGGCCTTTCTCTCGCTGGTGATGCGGGAGGGCGGCAGCATGCTGCCATCCAGCGGCGCGGAGCTCCACGTCATGTCGCCGGCAAGGTGGAGACACGAAGATGAGAGTGAGCGGTGAGAAGGGAGCGAGGAAGCCGAGAGAGCTAGGCACGGTTGGCAGAGTTGGGTGAAAGTGGCGAGAGAAAGGAAACGAATCCCTTCCTTGACGCCCTTTATATCCTCGCCTCCGCTGCGCCCGGCTCCTCGTTTCCCGTGCCCACTAACTCGCCCCATCGATTATCATGCCCACTTTCCCACTCGCCTCACTCACCCGCTTCCGACGCGCGCGCCAGTCGCGCAGCTATTGCGGTTGTGGCAGCGCAAATCGTGTCCGTGTTAATTGCGCGCGGTTACTGCAAAGAACGCCATCATCCTATTCCCTTGGCAAAACGAACCAACATGTCCCGATTCGCGCGTCGCCCCAGATGATGTGGCTGTTACAAGGTGACGACCCATTATTACCGTGAGGCGATTTTTTACTGTGCGCAGGATCACGACCGTTGGGGTTTTACCACAGGGAAGCTGGGCCCGCGTGTCACCAGACCGAGAGGATGGCGTCAAACCTGGTCGCCCCCTACACCCACGTGGCTCTCCCCTGAGGAGGGGTCGGGCCCGAGGGTGAGGCGGCGGCTGCCCTCTCCAGCCTCCTTTCTCCCCTCACTCCGCTGCCCCGAGAATCGGGCCGCCCTGACCCCCTCCGCGCTTGCACCGCGTGTGCGGGATTAGGTGAATGCCTCCAGCGCCCACCTAATCGCATTAATGGCGGCTCAAGCAAACGCAACACGCCGCATTTAATGCGGCATGTGTCGTGCGTGACTGGTCCATGACCGGTCGCAACGACTGATCGGTCCGCGACCGGTCAGATAACGGATGGGACGGCAGCGGAGCGCCTGTGCACTGTCCGCGCGTCAGGCGGTGCGCAGCATGCCCTGCCCCGTCCCGTCCGAATGATGAGAGCCTTTTTGTCTCTCGTCCCGGCCGGAGTCGGTATGCCAACTCTGGTCAGATGGTTCCCGTTTCCCGATGCGAACGAAACACAGAGGTCTTCACCCATTTAATGGGGAATGACGCGGGCGTCCCCCGTGTCAGCCAGCTGATCGGACGAAGGCCACACCACGGCGACTGTGCGTGTGCTTCCGAGTCAAGCAACAAGACAGCCATTAAATGTAAAAGAATGTTTTCCTTCTCTCTTAGGTAGCCTGTTGGCCCATGTGGTAGCCTCTTGAGATATAAAAGGAGACCCAGGCCTGAGGAGAGTGGGGGCGGAAAAAGAGAGCACGAGCGCTTGTATTCCCCCACATTCTAATCGCATATCCACCATACACAGGAGTAGGGTATTACACTTCCAAGCAGCCCAAACCTGTATAAACTCCTTTGTCTCGTCTTCTTCGAGGGGCCTAACCCCCTCTGCATCTCTCTCTCTCTCCTCGGAGCACGAATCTCACCCTGCGTCCCCGGCCGAACTCACTAAAGGGGTCCTTGCTGTCCCCTATTGAGGAGTTCACACTCCCTCAATGATAGCAGAAGTTGGTATTGTAGCTATTGGAGATGCTTCATATGGAGAAAAGTAGATGCTGATACTGTTGACCAACTCATCGAATTTGAGTTAATTGGTTGATAACTTTAAACTCCCTAGGCCCGAACTTGGGAGGCTCGAAGCCATATCCGAGTTGAACTTCAAAGGGCAGAACTAAATCTGACCAGAACATATAATTTAAATCTTGAACTTGACACTTGAGAAACTTGGAGTAGACTATAGAATCAATTGAGAGCCAAAAGTTGTCGGTAAGAATGTTGGAGTTGCTGAAGTAGAAAGCCTGCTTTGGAGCAAAGGCGAAGCTAATGATTTCTGAAGCTGACTTCGTAGAACTCGTTGGCTGGTTAATTGCGTGTCGGATTTTAGTCTTGTGTTTGTGCAGCCTCCGACTCTATGCTTAGTTGGGAAATAAGTAAACATAGAGTCAAGAACTGTAGCTTCTTGTCGTCGAGTAACCATCGCTTGAGTGAAGATACACGTTGTGGATGTCTGAGTAGAAATCTTGAGGATTGAAGTACCACTTGTTGTAGTAAATTAGCACAATGTCGTATCTGGTAGCGCATGGCGAGGTGTCGAAGTTCTCAGAGACGTCGAGGATATTGAAGTACCGAAGCTGACGAAGTAGAGACAGCATAGATTACCGGTGATGAAGACAACGAAGGTAAAGTTGCCCAAAAATGGTTGCAGAGTTGCGTAGACCTGAAGGCGTGGGCACTAGTCGATGGTAGCAGAGGCAAACTGATGGTAAAAACGCATAACCATGAATGTGAGGACACTAGTCGGTGGCAAGTAGAGGCAACTGGCTGTGAAGACGAAGTTGCTCAATAAAGGTGGCAGAGATGCATAGCCATGGAAGCTAGGAGACCAGTCCGTGACAAAATTGAGGTGGCTGGCGGTGTAGACGATCACACCCGTCAGTGACGGCATAATAGACCAACCGTGATGGCGAAGGCACCAGACGACAACTACGAAGACAAGCCGATGGTGAAGACAAAGATGCCCATCAGTAGTGACATAATAGGCCAGCCGTGAAGGCAAAGACACCAGACGACGGCGATGAAGGCAAACCGATGGTGAAGACAAAGATGCCCATCAGCAGTGGCGTAATAGGCCAGCCGTGAAGGTGAGGACACCATTCGGCGGTGACAGACGCAAACTGGAGGTAAAGACGAAGATGCCCATCAGCGGCGGCATAATAGGCTAGCCATGAAGGCAAGGACACCAATCGACGACGATGGAGGCAAACCGGCGGTGAAGACGAAGACGCTCATCAGCGGCGGCACAATAGGACAGCCATGAAGGCCAAGATACCAGATGACGACGATGAAGACAAGCCGGCGGTGAAGATGCCCATCAGCGGCAACGTAATAGGCCAGCCATGAAGGCGACGACACCAGTCGGCGGCAACGAAGGCAAGCCGACGGTAAAGACGAAGACGCCCCTCAACGCCGACATAATAGGCCAGCCGTGAAGGCAAAGACATCAAACGGCGGCGACGAAGGCAAACCGGTGGTGAAGACGAAGATGCCCATCAACGGTGGCATAATAGGCTAGCCATGAAGGCAAAGACAACAGTCGGCGGCAACGAAGGCAAGCTGATGGTGAAGATGTAGGTGTCCATCAGCGGCGGCATAATAAGCCAGTCGTGAAGGCGAGGACAACAGTCAGCGGCAACAGAGGCAAGCTGATGGTGAAGACATAGATGCCCGTCAGTAGTGACATAATAGGCCAGCCGTAAAGGCGAGGATACCAGTGGATGGCGATGGAGGCAAGCCGACGGTAAAGATGATCGTCATCAGCAACAGCGGTAGAATCCACCAACCGTGGAGGCAAAGAAACCAATCAGCGACTATGGAGGCGACCGACGGTGGTATTCTGACTGATCCATTCCCGAAGCATAGGAGATAAGCTTATGGCCATGAATCCCTACTATGCATATTTGGATTTGGATCCTGCAGTATAAACATGTAGGATGAGTAGTATCTTATGTAAATATAGTACTTGAGGAAAATGCAAGTATTTTTGCAATATTTATAAATATCTATTTCTCCTCTTGTCGATTTCAATTTCCCCAAGTAGTTGACTTCTTACGTTTAAATACTCTGTCCAACTAGTCATAATCCCAAGCATCGAGTGACATGTGTTCGTCTTTCATGGAACAAAGTTTCACGAATCAGAATTTGTGCTACTCATATACTATTGCAATTGTTAATAGCACAATAAAATATTTTATCTTTACGCTTTTGATTTTTTTTTCGAGTAGTACTTAGTACCTTGCATTAAATACTCTAACCAACAAGCCCTCGGGTGCTAGGAATTGGCTCATGGTCACCATTCGTCAACACACCAAATGAAAAGCGTTGGAAAATAGAGCTTCACTACTTTGCACTTTTTACTTGGATTTATTCGCAAGCAATGAAGATAAATATTATAAAAATTGTTGCAAAAATATGATATAACATCTGTAGCCCCCGACTCACTACTCAACGGAGAACCAATTGATATAGTGAGACAGAGAAAAACAAAAATATTATATATAAAAGAAAATTAATGATGACTTAGCTTGTTGGTATTTTCATTGGTGACGGTGGAGGTGACCAATGTAGGGACAAGGTCATCCATCAATGACGACGAAGATACCAATCGTGAAAGCAGCTGAGGCGACCGATGGTGGAGGTGAAGTTGCCCAATAACGTGGCAAAGACGCGAGGCCATGGAAGCGAGAACACTAGTCGGCGGCGGAGGAGGAGGCCGACAGTGAAGACGATGTCGCTATCAGCAACGGCGACGGAATCCATCAACCGTGGAGGCGAAGAAACCAGTCGGCGGCAGCGGAGGTAGCCAATGATAAAGACGATGTCGCCATCAACAACAGCGGTGGAATCCAGTAACCGTGGAGGCGAAGAAACCAGTCGACGGTGGCGAAGGCGGCCGATGGTGAAGACGATGTCGCCATCAGCAACGGCGGTGAAATCCACCAACCGTGGAGGTGAAGAAACCAGTCGGCGACGACGGAGGCGGCCAATGGTGAAGACGATGTCATCATCAGCAATGGCAGCGGAATCCACCAACCATGGAGCCGAAGAAACTAGTCGACGGTGAAGGAGGAGGCTGACGGTGAAGATGATGTCGCCATCAGCAACAGCGACGACAGAATCCACCAAGCGTGGAGACGAAGAAACCAGACATCAATCGCCTCAGTAGTGTCGCATAATTATATACGAACAACAACAAAAAAAACATCAAGAGATTAATCTGAGATTAGAAATCAATCTAATTAAACAACGATAAGTTGGAAGGGAAAAATCCCGGCGATGTTGAAGATTAAATCGTCGAGCTCGTCAAGATTGATTTTCCTAGCAAGACTGAATCCGAGACGGAGACTTGGGGCGAAAACGAATCCGGCGACGCCAGAGATTGGTTCCATCGCACTCGTCGACGGTAAACTCGGCGCCACCCATACCTGGTGCGCCAACTGTCGATTCTGAAAATCAGCAATAATAAAAGGGTAGCACACGAGACTTAAAAGTGGATGGATATGAAAGACATGGATATAGACAGGTTCATGCCCTCTCGATGAGAGGTAGCACTTTACTCCTGTTTGAGAATTGTACACGCCGGGCATATATTTATCTGACGATCGAGTTGTGATTCTGCCCTTGGAAGGTCTCCTGCTCGTCTTATATAGGTTGGGGGGCAGCATTACAAAGATAGAAACCTAATCGGATACGATACCGGTTTCCTAAATCTACTTTAGGATATTACCGAACCAAAATTTTGGGTCGTTCCTTAATACACAAAGAAACGTAATACCCAAGTCATGGTCCGTGACATATTTCATATACATAATCTATCCCCTATATTTAGTCGGATATACCAGTCATGTGGGATATGGTCCGCATAATCTCTACAAGCTTGCTTGAGATGAAAGTGAACAGAGGTTACCTGCTATAAGATTCGTGTTGGACACATGGCATATCTAGAAAAGCAAAGTCCTTCAGATCTAGTTAGGACAACTTCAGGTGTTCTGTGAAAATTTCTTGCTGTCTTGCTCGCGCTCTAAGCTGTCATATAGATGCCATAGTTAATTACTTCCTCCAATTTATCACGAAATAATTAGTATTTTTTAAAATCAACAAGGAATAACAAATCGAAAATTATACCGCTACAGAATAATACTTTGAAAGTTTTGGTTATAACGAATTTGTATATATATGCTATTTTCTTATGTATAAAACTGGCTAAATGCATGTGCCTTACTACAGATAAAAGAAAAAATATCACAATATTTTCTAAAATAAATAAATCATATTTTCATTAAATATGTTACCCACGTTAATTTTATATATGGCTATCCATTTATATTTAGTTGTTATGTAATTTTAAAAATTTTAAGGGGTAATATATATGCAATAAATACAATGAGAGTAAGTGGGGTGACATATTCACTATCATCATCATTAGAGTTTTTTAAGGAGTATAAATATATGTTTAAAAATAGTTATGTTCAAAGTTAGCTTATATCGACAGTACCGATTGTAAAACAATATTCTTTTACGATTGAGTCAATAATATCCTAAAGCCTTTTGTTAGAGGCGGTTGGTCAAACCACCTTTGCGAATGTATTTAGCTATTTTTAAAATTATTTTCTATAGCAGTGGGTGCAAAATTGTTCTTTTCAAGAACTTTTAGTTTTTTGTGTTGTTCGTATGTCAATACAGTATGGTGGTGTACTGTATTAAACTAGGCGGTGAGAGCACAGTAAGTAACACTTAATTTTCTCAGATAAAACTAAACGGATTTTAATCGAAAAGTCACTGTACGGAACTAAAGTCTGGGAATATCTTCAGTACAGTAGTGATGTTGTGAGTACATGGCCTCATCCACTAGAATTCAATAATATAGTGTTAGTGTCCACAGTAATTACGTACAAAATGTTTCATTTTTAGCGTTAATTAACTTGATAAGAGCAAGTTTAATAGCATAGTCAATTATTATCTCTAAATCATCTATAGCCAATTTAATAGCCTATTTATACATTTATACAATAGTTACCTATAAATATATAATACATAATTAATACATGGTCTCATCTCTCATACACACAAAACATCTTGAAGTCCGTGCTGCAGCTGGTTACAAATCTGTAGCCCGTTTTTCTTTTCTCCTCTCTTATATGTACGTCCTTCAAATATACTTACCTTATAGCTGATTTGTAGCATGGTATTATACTTGCTCCAATTAGATTTTATCATGGCAGGGTTTACAAAACCATGCGGTCATTGTGCGGTTATCATAATTATTATGTGAAGTAACTTTCTCAGTTTTTAAAACCATGGTATACCTCGTAGTAACCGTATGGTTTTCACGATAACCGCGCGGTTACCGCGATAAGTGCCAAGCCATAAGGTGACGATAATTTTAGATAAAACGTTTTGGGAAACCCTGATCACGGATATATCAGCGGCATCCACTTCTTAAGCTTGCGTACGTGTTAAATTAAAATGCATCGTGCGAGTGTATAATTATGTGTATATATGTGATATCTTCCAACGATGTATTTTGGACCTTTCATCACAAATCCTAATTCTTAATCCTCAAAACTCTCCTTGGTAATTTTACTTTTAAACGAAGAAAATATATATTACTATCTCTATCTTTAAACACAAGTCGTTGTTGACTTTAATTTGGACATGACGGCAATTTACACAAAAAAGGGATTTAATTACGTTTCTTTCCCAAGCTTGATTCGCTTTCTCGCTAGCTGTCAAAATCATAGATCCCAAAAGTAATATAGAGATTTTTCCATAAGGTACATTTTATAGATACTTCCTCCGTTTCATAAGATGCTTTTAACTTTTCTTAGAGTCAAATATATTTTTGTTTAACCAAACCATAAAAAAATACAGTAACATCTACAATATACCAAATTCATTTAATTAAATTTAGCATTAAATATATTTTACCATTATATTTTGTTACGTGTTAAAAATAATATGTTTTATTATAAATTTGAGTAGAAAAAAAATCAAACGAGAGGAAACTGGGAGAGTACGTATATGTCATTAGCTTAATTAAATAACTAAGCAACATTTTTCACCAGCTGGTAGTACTAGTAACACACGTACATATATGCTTACGTGTTTGGCCGTGAGCTTAGCTAGCTATACGTGTTAGGGCGTGAGCTCGTGACATGGACGCATGGGCCCTTGTTCGAGAATGCTAAAGCTATAGCTGATTGGTGATGCATACGTGAGTGTGCACATGACCTTGGTGTCACGGCTCTGCACACATGTTCATCGACATCCACTTATCACGGACACATACGTACATGCGTGTGTGTACTTTCATTCGTACGAGGACACGGATCAGATACTCCTGTGCTGAATGAATCCTTTGTTTTTCAACTCTACTTAATTACCTAGCTATAGTTAATCACTTGTACCCAAGGCGAGCGATTGGTCAGTGCATGTGTGTAATAGAGTAAGTACTATACAAGCATCTAATTATTCGCAGCAAGGTACCATGCAGACTCATTTAATGATATGTGAAAAAAAAAAGGATAGAGGACAGGAGTCATCTCTCATATAAAAGACAACTTCTACATAAACTCTAATAGAATTATGAGAGTATTAGAGTTACACTAGTAAAGAATGAGTTTTTCAAATGGGCGAATAAGATTTTCGCATGCGGTTGGGCCAGCCGCATGCGCGAAATTGTCTGCAAAAATCACCATCTTCCCATGCGGCCAGGGCACCCGCATGCGAAAATCCGATTTTCGCATGCGGGCGCTTAAGCCGACCGCATGCAAAGAGAAAATATCGCGAAAAAAAATAAAATTCCAAAAAAAAAACAAACCCTAGCCGCAAGCGGCGGCATCGCCGCCCGAGCTCGCCGGCCGCTTCCGCGCCACCTACCCCCGCTGCTGGCCGCCGCCATCCGCTCCCGCCACTGGCCGTCGCCGCCGGATCCGGGCGGGACGAGGCCCGCCGCCGCCGGATCCGGGCGGGATCCGCCCACTCGTCGTCGTCATCGGGGTCGCCGCCCATCGCCAGACGCCGCGTGACCGGCGCCAGATCCACGCCGCTGCGCCCGCCGGCTATCGCGGGGTAGCGCCGTGCCCGCTGCCGTCGCCGCCTGCCGCTGCCCGCCGTCGCCATCGCCGAGCGTCGTGCTCCTCCGTAGGGCGACGGATCCGGTCCTCCCGAGGACGGTGCCGTCGGATCCGCCGCCGTAGGCCGTCGCCGTGCCCGCCGCTCGCCGCCGAGAGCCCCTAGGGCAGCGGATCCGGCTTTCCCGAGGACGGCGCCGCCGGATCCGCCGCCGCTCCCGCTGTCTCGCCATTGCCCGCCGCCTCCTTGATGTCGCCGCCCGCTCCCTCCTAGCTGCCGCCGCTGCCGCGCCTTCTTGAGGCCGCCGCCGCCGCTCCCGCCGTCGCCCACCGCCTCCTGCCGCCGCCCAAGTGAGGGAGAGAGAGAGAGAGAGGACTCCACGGCGGTGAGGAGGGGGAGCAGCGGTGAGGAGGGGGAGCGGCGGTGAGAGAGAGGAGATAATAAGTGAGAGGAGAGGAAGAGAAGATAAGGTTAGGTGTAGGAAGAGGACCATTTTTACATGCGGGCCACTTAACCGCCCGTATGAAAAAATAGATTTTCCCATACGGGCCTCTTAAGAGGGCCGTATGCAAAAATGAGCTCATTTTTGCATGCGGCTCACTTAAGCGCCCGCATGCGAAAATAAAATTTGAAATTTGAAATTTGAAACTAGTGTATCTCACTCATACGAACTCCAAATTAGATGATTCTTTTTCCTAAATGTTTCTAAAATCATGCTCTATCATGTTATTGTGTTCTTACTGCTATTATTTTGGTCATTTTTTCTTGAGACTTTGTTTTATCAATTAAAAATTTGAATTTCAAAACTTCAAATAATATTTTGAAGCAATAAATGATTTCAGCTGAAAAAGTCATCCACAACAAAGTTGTATAACTCATCAAGATAGCAGTAAGAACACAATAACATGATAGAGCATGATTTTAGAAATATTTAAGAAAAAAATCATCTAATTTGGAGTTCGTATGAGTGAGATACACTAGTTTCAAATTTTAAATTTCAAATTTCAAATTTTATTTTCGCATGCGGGCGCTTAAGTGAACCGCATGCAAAAATGAGCTCATTTTTGCATACGGCCCTCTTAAGAGGCCCGTATGGGAAAATCTATTTTTCCATACGGGCGGTTAAGTGGCCCGCATGTGAAAATGACCCTCGATTTTTGCAGACGCCATTAGTTATGGTCCGTTTGCAAAAATCATGGGCTCTCGTACAGAAAAATCACTTTTGTAGTAGTGTTATTGAGATGTATGTGTTAGAAGTAACCTATTTGCTCTAAGGAAAGCATAACCATGGTTCTTAAATTAAATTAATCCTTATGTGTACAATACGGTATATTTTTAATATAATATGAATTTTATGAGATTCATGATTTGCTTTTTTTATTAATTTTATAAGGTGATGTAGCGATAACGTAACGGTGACTACTTTTGGTGAGATAAGATGCAGCAGCTTGATGAATCAAGTGGCACTCTATGACGACAACATATGTGTTCGTGCTGCGAGGGGCATAGATTATCCGGACAGCGAGGCCAGTGCTTGGCGATGACAAGGTGGACAGGCAGACTAGTTTCGTTTCCTTCCTTGGCTCACGGTGGAACGGAGGAGCTTTGCGGTTGCTGTAGCAGCAGCAAAGGGTTTGGATGCGGAAGGGAAAAGCCAGAGGGTCCGCATCTCCCCAGGTTTGTAGTGATGAGGAAAAGCTTAGAGCTAGTATTAGAATTGTTTATTTTTTTATTGTTTATTTTTTTATCTCAGTTATGAGATTTGGATTATATTTACTCTGTGTAATATTTGGTTATGCATGTCTACTTATGAAGGCCAGATATCTATTCAATATCAAAAAAAGATAATTTTATTAGGTTCGTTCAAGTCTCCAACTCTTTAAATATGTGTTTGAGTCATGCGCGTGTTACATATAATCTACGGACAGATCCCGAATAATATTAGAGGGGAAGACTATCTCTTTTCTCCTTTAGCCCCTCTCCCCCTACTTTTTCTCCTCTCACTCTTCTTCCCCCTCCCCTCTCTTCTTCTATCGATAGTGATCGATCCAACGAGGTAGGGGGACTCGAGTTCCTCCAACACTCACACTGAATCGGCTCCTAGATATATCATATATGTTAAGGGGAGTACTTATATTTACAAGCGTGTCTTTCTCTATATAACTGGAGAATAAAGATTGAGATATGTAAAATTAAAATCCTGAGACATGGAGGCCTCGTGGGTGCAAATTGGCGGTAGGTACCATGACCTTAGGTGAACCTAAGGATTTATACATGGTTTAAACAATAAAAGATGGAATGTCCATAATGTTTCAACCAGGATGGGATGAGACCCATTCTATCCTAGATTACTATATACTAAAAAGATTCATAGTTTTAGAATAAGTTTTATCTTATTTTAAATTGTTATATTATAGAACAGAGGAAGTATATATGGTCCTAAATCATGGATAGATCTGCAGTTCTGCACCATCCATTATGCCTTTGGATATGCTTCTTGTTCCATTGCCGTTTACTCGTTGGCTAGCTTATTAACCGAAGTAAAAATTTAAATTCTGAAACCAATTTTAAAGTTCATTTTGAGGTTTTATTTTTTAGTTTATTTTTTAGCATTAAATTTTACATCAGTAATAATACAAATATAAAAGTTTTATATATCTATATATAAATTAGCTATGCTATTTATTTCACGCCTTAGCAATCCTAGTTACTTCAACTTTTCTTTCTTAAAACTTCAACGTTGATTCATCCGCTTTAATTTTTTGATTTCTGTTTTTAATGTAATTTATGGATTCAAACCCTACACTTTTATGTTCAAATTTCTATGTATGATTTTCATTTATGACTATTTTGATAAAACTAAGCATAATCATTGTCACCTATTTGTAAACTTTCAAGTTGTCAGTGTTATCAATAAAGCATACCCCCTATACATAAGTTCGTGGTATACATAAATACCATATACTCAATAGTATACGAGAAGATATCCTTTGATTAAGAAAATACGATGAATAACTAAGGAAATTATCTTCCCAGAATAGAAGATGTTATGGATAAAAAAGTAGAAGCGGAGTTCTACTCGAGCACTACAAGGACTACTCGGATCGTATCCATGCTTGTCTTCCTAATTTTACTTGGAGAAGGGGACATCCGAGGATATAAATACAAGACTCCCTAGGAGGAAAGGGGGCAAGCGCCAACAGAGGCCAACACACGCCAAGTCATAATACAGGACTAGATAGACCCAATCTGAAGCCACAAAGGCCGACATGAGGGATCTAGAGCTACATCCAATCTCATCGAGTTCATATTCGAGGAAGAATACTACACTAGCCATCGACTACGTGTTGGAGATCCATGCCGCCAAGCCAATGCCGACTAGATTATGTTGTCCCAAATAATGTACTCGTGTGATACTGATATATAAAGGCAACACCAGCTTCAGCCAACAGGAGTAGCGCTATTACCTGTCAGTCAAGGGATCCGAACCTGTATAAAAATCTCTGTTTCTCGTCTCTTTTACCTCAATCTCGCGTATACCCTGGTTTCAACTATCCCCCTACTCTACAAATACCTTGGTCAGCGTACAATCCGTTGACAATGGCACGCCAGATAGGGGACTTGGTGCTTCAAGGTTTCCACGAGATGGGTTCCAAAGCGGATCTTCCGATGAAACACTCTTCGACAACTTTGGACATGGGAGATATGACCCGACCGAAGTGCGTTCTACCATAGATCAGCACCCTCGTCATCTCAATCTTCATCAAGATATTGCCCTATGAATTTTTTGACGAGGGATACTTCGATGACTTTAGCCCTAGGAGATCTGACCCGACCAGATTGCAATCATCGTCGGAAACAATTCCATCTATCAAGATCGTCCAAACTTCAAGAAGTCGCCGCCGCGGAGAATAACAATTCAACATTGTCAGTCACAAGACCTCGGTCCGTGCCGACTACTCCAGAGTTGACATCACCGTCGCGGAAAACAACAGTTCAATATCATCAACCATGAAACTTCAATCTGGGTCGACTACTTTCGAGTAATTAGTATATTGATTTTTTAAATCAATCTACTGATTTCGTAGATACATCCGGCATGTATCTAGAAAGGTACGTAATATTTCATACAATTTACCGTACTTATTTTCATAACTATAATTTATTATGTTTATCTAGAGCATATTTTTCATACAATATCTATTGTGCGAGCATTTCCTATGTTAGGCCGATTACGGTTTAATACTGGAGGCTTGCTCTGTTCCTTTTGTATAAATTATGCTTACTTACGGTAAATATAGTACCCAATATTTAATCTAAATAAGCTCATTATACCCTGATAATACTAGAAGATTTATATAATTTTTCGAGTACGTACTCGGTATTCTCTGCTATATATCTTGCCTTCTAGAAAATATTTTTCAGGATTAATCGAGCACTCCAGTAGATAGCGGTCGAATACACTCATTATCAAGAACGTTCTCAAACGAACAAGGAGTTGTCGGACCAAACCTACCAACAGAGACAGGCGACCTATCTCACATCTAGTTCCGGTCACAACCCGATCTATTTGTGAAAAGGTTACTACGAACAATCTCCTCACAAACGTTGTCAGCTTGATCATCCGGCATAATTGCGAACAGACGTCCGATATGTTTATAAGTTGAATATGTGAGTCATGTTGTCCACATGTAATAACCAACTCAAGCGCCCCTAAGAGTTGTCGAGTACGACTACGCACCTGGTTCTTGACCAGCGTTGTAGCGATCCCACTACTCTCCAAATCTTCTGTGAGTGATCAAGTACAACAAAAAATCTGGTTCTAAACCAGCCTGGTAGCGATCTCGCCAACTCTCCAAATCTTCTATGAGGAGTTGAGTACGACTACATACCTGGTTCTCGACCAACGTGGTAGCGATCTCTTGAACTCTCCAAATCTTCTACAAGTGATCGAGTATGACTACACACCAGGTTCTCGACCAACATGGTAGAGATCTCGTCAACTCTCCAAATCTTCTGCGAGTGGTCGAGTACGACTACACACCTGGTTCTCGACCAGCGTGGTAGCAATCTCGTCAACTCTTCAAATATTCTGGGAATGGTCGAGTACTACACACCTGGTTCTCGACCAGCGTTGTAGCGATCTCGTCAACTCTCCAAATCATCTATGAGTGGTCGAGTACGACTACACACTAGGTTCTCGACCAACGTGGTAGAGATCTCGTCAACTCTCCAAATCTTCTATGAGTGGTCAAGTACGACTACACACCTGGTTCTCGACCAGCGTGGTAGCGATCTCGTCAACTCTCCAAATCTTATGCGAGTGGTCGAGTACGACTATACATCTGGTTCTCGACCAACATTGTAGCGATCCTACAACTTTTCAAATCTTCTACGAGTGGTCGAGTACGATAACACATTTGGTTCTCAACTAGCGTGATAGCAATCTCACCAACTCTCCAAATCTTCTATGAGTAGTCGAGTACGACTACACACCTGGTTCTTGACCAGCGTTGTAGCGATCCCACCACTCTCCAAATCTTCTACGAGTGGTCAAGTACAACTACATATCTGGTTATCAACTAGCGTGGTAGCGATCTCGCCAACTCTCCAAATCTTCTACGAGTGGTCGAGTATGACTACACACCTGGTTCTCGACCAGCGTTGTAGCGATCTAGCCAACTCTCCAAATCTTCTATGAGAGGTCGAGTACGACTACACACCTGGTTCTCGACCAGCGTGGTAGCGATCTCGTCAACTCTTCAAATTTTCTGCAAGTGGTCGAGTAAGAACACACCCGATTATAAACCAGCGTGGTAGCAATCTCGTCAACTCTTCAAATCTTCTGCGAGTGGTCGAATACGACTACACACCTAGTTCTCGACCAGCGTGGTAGCGATCTCGTCAACTCTCCAAATCTTCTACGAGTGGTCGAGTACGACTACACACCTTTCTCGACCAGCGTGGTAGCGATCTCGTTAACTCTCCAAATCTTCTGCAAGTGGTTGAATACGACTACACACCTGGTTCTCGACCAGCGTTGTAGCATGGCTAATCTGTAAGTTGATTTGTGTCAATTTTTATAGTATTTTGTCCAATAAACTCCTTTTGCTTCATAATGCCACAAATCGAAGTCATTTTCTATGGATCTATTACGTTAGTGCCGACTAGTTACTGGGTCTCAGCACCTTGGCCGGAGACGCCTGTCACTGTGAGCTATTCGGACACTAAGGGTCAAACGGCCATGTCAGATTTGGCCATGTCAAAGTACCCACTGTAACGTATGAACTAATCGTGTACTCGGGAATTGGTTTTTCCAACTTCACGGCTAGGGGCTAGGCTCTACTTTAATTCGGTCAAATATGAAAATTCAAGCTACTTTTAGGGAAATATTTTCCTTTACATAAAATTACCTGGGGGCTAGGGAGAGTATTTAACTCGTTTATTAGCGCATGAACAATTAATTTATTTTCAATTTTTTCAATTTATATCATATTACTCCTAAGCTTTCACTCGGGGGCTTTTCTATCTAACAATTTGTTTTAAAAATTGATTTCGGGAAAATCAGATATCAGAGCAATTAGATTTCTTGAGTAAAAGAGACTAGTTGGAGACTTTATAGTAGTCGACATCTTGAGTTGACTCAATAAAGCTCAAACCAACAATTCTTGTACTCAACTAACAAACATGTACTGGTCCCAGAGCATTCGGTAGTCAAAATTTATTTCTAACTAGATGGATACCGGATTAGTGACTTCAAGTTCAAGTCGAGTTCTCGGTCCAGGAGAAAAGAAGGACTTTGTCGCGTACTCTGCACCTATTCAGCTGTCCGAGAACGGTTGGATGAGTTCGACAAGAGTTATTTATAGTATATTGGATCAAAACCGTTATAGCATAGTTGCATATTTTCTGACCTCAATCCAATTTCAACAATGGTCACATTCTCTATCATGGCCAAGAAAGATGACATGTCAGCAATTTCATGCCAACTCGGTATTCCGAAAACAGCTAGGTGATTCTGACAATGACAGATCTTTGGGCTACATGGTCGAGAACACTAATCCGATTATTTGCATTGAGATCGAGGGCTATTGGCATTGTTATCAATAAGGCATACCCCTATACGTAGGTTCATGCTATATGCAAATACCATATACTCAATAGTATACGAGAAGGTATCATTTGATTAAGAAAATACGACGAATAAATAAGAAAATTATCTTTCCGGAATAGAAGATGTTATGGATAAGGAAGGAGAAACGGAGTCCTACTCGGGTACTACAAGGACTACTCGGATCGTATCCATACTTGTCTTCCTAATTCTACTTGGACAAGGGGACATCCGAGGGTATAACTACAACACTTCCTAGGAGGAGAGGAGACAAGGGTCAACAGAGGCCAACACACGCCAAGTCAGAATACAAGTCTAGACAGACCCAATCTGGAGCCACGAAGGCTGACATGAGGGATCTAGAGCTACTTCCAATCTCGCCGAGTTCATATTCGAGGAAGAAGACTACACTAGCCATCGACTACATGTTGGAGATCCATGCCACCGAGCCGACACCGACTACATTAGGTTATCCTAAATATTGTACTCGTGTGATACTGATATATGAAGGCAACATCGGCTTCAGCCAACAGGAATAGGACTATTACCTGTAAGTCAAGTGGCCCGAACCTATATAAAAATCTCTATCTCCCGTCTTTTTTATCTCAATCTCGCGTATACTCTGGTTCCAATGATCCCCATGCTCTATAAATACCTTGGTAAGTATACAATCCGTTGACACAAGCTAATTAAAGTAAATCAACTAAATTTCAAGTTAAATTAAATTTAGATTATAGTTTCAAGAACCTAGCTAGTTACATTTTCCTTGGAATTTACTCCCACATATATCAAGTAATACTTCTAAGTGAAAATTATAATCATGAGCCTGGCCGGTATTTTTGCGATTAAAAAAATCAAGAATAAAGGTCTCAATTATTTGGTATAAGTACTTGTGACATTTTATATCCATGTTTTCAGTCAGACGTACATAAATGTACATGAAACAGATCAATTACAAACGAGCAAAAAGGGACACGCATGCACTTGCATATTGGCATTCATAGGCACTTAGGCAATACAATTTGCCAATTAGCTCAAACTGAATACGATCGGAACATTTACTGGCTTAGTACCCACACACTAAATCATCTTCAGCTGCTTTGCAATAATACTGGTGGGTCCAATCTCAAAGACAATCTTACATAAAGACCCTTTGATTTGAATTTTTTCTACATGCACACATACGTGTTGGTTAAATTTTGGAATCTCTTGATATCTTGACCTTAGAGAACCAGATGCTCTCTCCATCCCCAAATATAAAAATTTTTAACTAAGTATGACACATCATAGAATATGTGTTTTGTTCAGATTCGTAATAAATCCGGTCAAAATCACTTATATTTTGAGATGGAGAGAGTAGATGCTAGAGGGCCTCACAAATTGATGTTATAAACTGTGGTACCTATTTCAACGACCGTAAAATCACTCAAATAGTATAGTGTACCTTACCTTGGCCAATCACCAGGGGGTACCATGGATTTTCAATTATTGTCATCAGCACTAAGGATGCATGTGTTTAAGCCTCCTCTAGAATTTAGTAATTAAATTGATCCTATAGAAAATGTGAGGAAAAAATTTACATCCCGAAAAGAAATTAAGCGCAGGAATTCTGTAAATTGAAAAAAATGATACACATAATTTGTTCTTGCAAATGTATTTTGGTGGACCCTCTCCAAACAAAAATCTCACAGAAGAGGATGTAGCTACTACCATTAACTAGCTATGTATGTATAAGTATTTTTCAAACCGCTTTTAATTTATAGTACAGCAAACTATTGCCGAATGGATGCTAACTGATCATCGTGCTGTACCCAGGCTAACTCTGTCAAACCTCATTATACTAAGAACAGGATGGAGTACTATATACGCAATATATATTCATATCGAAGCCACAATAACAAGCATATTAGTTAGGTGATGAAATGTATTTTGGGAGAGAGATCTGTGTGTGTGTTTTTCTCATAGAGTAGTGAGAGAGTGATATGCATATTAATTTCGACAAATTTTGCACGAACTATATGAAGTGAAAATATTGACGGAAGGTCAATATATGGTTGTGGAAATCCACAATTTTCAAACTGCAAATTATATTATTCGAAATTTAATTATGTACTTTTTTAAAAAAACAATGATTTCAGTCATTTATCCCTTACTATTTTTTTCACAACCAAATATTTTCTACTTAGAACATTCGATTATATGACAAGGGTAATAAGACTAATTTTTTTTAGAAAACTATCAGCCAACTCATAGTCAACTAATGAAATGGGCATGTAAGAGATCAAAGCAAAACTCAAAGAGTATATAAGGGATCAAGCAAATCTCGAAGACGTCACGTGAAATTTTACG
Source organism: Oryza officinalis (assembly GCA_008326285.1). NCBI lineage: Eukaryota > Viridiplantae > Streptophyta > Magnoliopsida > Poales > Poaceae > Oryza > Oryza officinalis. Next base: position 27,378,530 of record BDMV01000008.1, read on the forward strand.
AGGCATGTAGGAAATTTTCTGACAAAGAAACATGCTCCTCCACTTGACCCTCATTGATACATATACATGATGAAAATGATCATGAAAATGATGTTAAAAATTTTAAAACATTTGCATGCAAAGGAAGAAAAGATAAACCCAAAAAAATAAAGAAAAGGTGTAAATCTTTCATTAACAAATATATGATGGGTTTTCAATTGATTGGCAATATCCTCATTTTATTGACCTGTACAACTGAACTTCTCAGGGTATGTCAAAATCATCTCTGCTTTTTTAAGCTACTGAAAAGATGAATTTTGTCCTCTGCGTCGTACGCACAAGACATCAATGCACACATCTCGTATGACCATTTGTGTTGTGTTTCGAAGAAAATATATAAAGGGAATTGAAAGAAGATACCAGTCACATGCACACTCGCAAGGGTGATATATATCTGATGAGGACATCACTTCTTTGATACACATAATATTTTTTAAGTTTTTATGCAAGGTCCAATCATTAGAATTCGCACCCAACAATTGAATTTATTGATGAGCTTGTTCCTAAGTACTTATTTATGTGATTTTAAAGATAGATTGCTACCTAATGATCTGATTATAATTAGGAACTACGTGGATCACTTGAAGAGAGGCTAGAAGGTGAAAAAGGTCGTCATGGGTGTTCAAATCAAGATAGAGTCCAAACTCATATCAAGTTCGAGTCCACCTCGAACTTCAGGGGCAGTTCACACTAAAATAGTTGCCCAAATTGTATTTGGACTTCGATTTCGATGTTTTACATATGTATGGAAAGTTAACAAGACTACCTTTCCAATGGATCTGGTCCCACATCAAAATTCCTTTCAAGTCAACGGGAATCATCGAAACAAGAAGGCGTCCAAAACCTGTCTGGATACTACGTCACCGTCTATGGTCCCGTTGGCCGTGTATCATGTCGGAGTCCAATAGAGACGCTTCCAGAGGTCCAAGGTCGACACTAGAACCTATATATTTAGTAGTCGTTATTGAGTTAGAGTTGGGTTTTGTTTAGATTATTTCTGCCATTGTAGTTTCGCCGTTAGTTCGGTTTTTGAAATCCCAACTTTGAGATCTTAATCATTCATATGCAAATTGAGTTGCAATCTGCCTTGTTCTTACTTATATTCTTCGATTCGCACTCAGGGATTAGTCTTCTCGACGAGCTCAACCGGACAATGCACGATTGATAACCAAGGGAGATGTGGTGCTGCGATTGCAGGGTTCGGATCGTATTGATCGAAAGCTGAATCATGTGTCAAGTTTCCACCAAATCAAAAGTTATCAATATATATCAGAAGCACAGGACCTAGTTTCTCTTCCCCTTTTTGTCAATGAGAATAAGATTATGTTTGATCAGATTATTTAAAAAATTATTACCACGAATTATCTACTATAAATTAATTATTTAAATAAATATATTTAATAAATAGCTTAAAACAAGTTTTCTTAGTGACATTGTAGAAGGATGTGTTTTGAGAAAACATATTTTTCTAAACGTGTAGTAGATAATTTATTTTAATAATTCAGTGATTAATAATATGGAAAAGAAAAAGGATAAGAACAGAGATGACAATGCGTAGCCCTCTACCACATAAACGATTTTTTTTAGACGAGACCCCTTTTAGATTGTAGTCGGACCATAACTCATCATGCCTATAAAAATCAGCCTGCATTTTCGCATACGGCTTCTTAAGAAGCGCGCATGTAAAAATTAATTTTCGCAGACGGACCTCTTAATATACCCACATGCAAAAATAAGCCTATTTTCGTAGGCGGGCCTTTTAAGGATCCGCTAAAAGTCTGGCTTACATTTTCTTTTTCCTCTCAACACTTCAAATTTTTTCAAGTCATCATCCTTATCTTCTCTCCATCTCTCTCACCTTCTCTCCTCATTATTTCTCACCTTCTATGAGTCATCTTCTTTCTCTCACTGGGCGGCGATGGGCGATGGGCGACAGCGGGATTGAAAACATGTTTGAAAAAAATAGGATCTTATCGTTTGAAAAAGTTTTTTTTACTAGTGGCCTTTGTTTTCTGTAACCTGGGCAGTCTACAGAATTACTACACAATTGAACACATGTGGACACTGTAAAATCGAATCCCACTAACCAAGCCAACCAGAGAGGGGTGAATGGTTGTAACACCAAAAACCAAAAACTTTAAGCGGAAATTAAAGTTACTCTCTTTTCGATGTAGATCGCCGCCGCCGCCGCTGCTGTCAAAACGCCGCCGCCGGTCTGACCGCCTGAGCGTCCCGGTCTGACCGGTGCGGTGTCTCCGGTTGGACCACCGCCTCTCGCCGGTTAGACCGCCCGTAGTATTTCGGTCTGACCGTCAAGATCCAGAACAACGCCGGTAGAAAAACACTTGAAGATGTAGATCAAATCTCACGACTTTATTGCATCAACTAGTGTTTACAAAGTGCAACCACAATACTTCTCTTCACAATTTCGACTAAAATCAAAACCCTAACTCAAAGCTCTAAAAGCTTGATTTAAAACTACATATAACTCCCACCGAGAGACAACACCCTGCCCCTCTATTTATACCCTCATCATGGCTGCCCCTAGCCACGAATCCTACTCATACAAGAAGTCCTAATCCCATAGAAAACCTCCCATACAAGCAACAAACTCAACACTATCCAAATTTGGACTCCTACCAAATTTGACTCCGCTTTCCATATGCATACAACACCACGTGTACGCCATATGGAAATCTTCACCTCCACATGCATTGTTCTCTAGCCTGAGCATCCCGCGTGATATCCTCGACCGTCTGGATCTCAACTTCTCCCAAGCCTAGTCCCGATCCATCACCGGCTATACTCCCATGGCCTCAAGCAACACCTGCACGTGAACAACAAAGAAACTCCATATCCGAGTGCAAGTTATCCCCAACTTGACTCACATTAGCATAACACCAGTATCCACACGTATAGAAACCAACTCAAAGTCAAATCCACGAAAGAAACATCCAAATCCGAATCTGACAAGAAGTCGGCTCACTCTGTCGGTCAGACCGCGTGACGGCCGGTCTAACCGCTCGCACACCTCCGGTCTGACCGGCCGCCTTAGCCCGGTCTGACCGGTAACAACCTGTCAGCACTATTCACCATCTGAAAACACAACTCCGTATTTTCACAAACACTTACCTTTGACAATTGTTCATCACCAAGATCATCACATGATCCAACAGACACAGGCGTATATATGGGGAGTCAAACTAGATTTTTTTTTGGGCGAAATTTGCCATGTGTGCATGTTGACATGCATTAATTTGAGACAAGGCCGCTGCTGGAATATCTGGGGTACTACAACCAACTGTGTTCTGGAAGCAAATTAAGGTACAAGCCAGCCCTAATATATTAATTAATGCTAATCCTTGGTTAACTTTAATGTTTTTTTGAAAGATCTGTTTAACTGTAGGTTATTAAGCCCCAGTTGACAATTTGGCCCTAAATGGCAATTCTAGCTCCAGCAACCCTGACAACACAGCATGCACATGCATATTTACATATATATAAAAAAACATGTTGTTGTCACGGAATTAATGGTTGAAATGATCAGACATTCATACCTTTGCCAAGCTAAGGAAAGAGAAAATTAAGAAATAAGAAACGCGTGATAGAACGTACAGTATGAGTCACTGTCTTCAGATGAGATGACACCAGTGGGCCGCTAAAAATGGTGAAGATGCTTATAAAAGCCATTGCTTTAATTAAGACCTTGACCTACCCAAAAAAGAGAGAGAGAAAGAAATTAGTATTTTCTTTGATCACCAGTGAGATTTTATTTTTGATATTGTAAATCCATTTCAATTTTATCATGTGTAGAAACTGTGCAGAAAGATCTGAACAGGTGAATTCGTGAGTGAATTAGTAATAGATAGTATACACAATAAGATGGATGAATTAATTATTTAGTTTTTCGTATATATATAGAACATAACCTACAAGATGTGTAAGCCTGCTTGATGCAAACTTTTAGGTTAAAACACAATGACATGTTTTTTTTTCATCTCGATATAATAAGCATCAATATAATTTAGAGCACATATATATCGTCTTCTTCATGTGGCCATCTGAAATTGGCAGTGTGTCACCTCCGTTCAGTTTGTTGTACGGCCATTTTGGATTGCCCTACGAATTCTTTAGTAATTTGAATAATAGTGTATATGGGCCATTTTGGTTTGATGTCTTATTAAAATTTTGACAGTGCTAAAACTTGAACAAAGTTTGGTAGGATAGGGTTAGATGTTTATTTGAATAGAAGCCAAAGCATACCTATAAGAAACACCTGTAAGAGGCAAGTTTCAGGGCAAAGCTAAAATATTGGTAAGGTAACATTTGGAGAAGTATCTCTATGGTGCTCTTTAATAATAGTATTCTACTACTAGTATTATCGATGATATCTACCGTTGATTTATTACATGTAGAAAAAAAACTATTCTACAATCAGTAGTTGGTTTCATTGTATAAATAGATATGATTGATTGTATTAAAAGAAATAAATGTTCTAGATTTGTTTTGCTGTCAGTAAAAAGCATTGTAAAACACCTCTCATTGGAGATGTTTTGGTTTGCTACCCTACCAAAAATTTTGATTTGCATTGGAGCAAAATCATTAGTAATGTCATGCTCAATATGGCAACAATCTAGGACTTTCTTTCATTACATCAAGTTTATTTAAAGCAAACCAAACATACACCTCTACCTATAAAGAATTGGTAGTATATATCAAATTTTACCTAGATTTTAACATTATCGGAGAATTAGTGGTGCTCGAGAACCAACACGACCCTACATTGCTAGCTGCAGGTACAACATCAAACAGTAGGGCAAAAAACAGAGCAACAGACATCACAAACCTCCAGTTTGGCCAATGCAACCCAGAGAGAGAGATTGACTAGATGTGTTTATAGAGGGGTGGACCTGCTATCTACTTGGATTTTTTCCCCATAACTTTAATATAGATGTGAACTTCTAAATTCAGACAAATGTTGCTTCTTCTTCTTCTAATCATTTTTAAATTTTGACCAGGTTGGTTCTCTACTCAAGGCATAGATTTTAGCTTATTACTACCATGTTAGAGATGTGGAAGATGCAGTTTACCAGTGCTTGGATGATGTAATATAGGTGCATGCATCGACACTGTCAAAATTTTGGTACAGGCAAATGGTGTTTGGGTAAAATGGATCTTACTGAAATTCATACTATTACATAAGGGCCGTATCGAAGGCAATGAACCAGATTTGCCTATTCTTGCAGAAATCTTAGAGCAAATTTGGAACTGGACAGAGCAGATATTGCATGCATGCACTGTACATATGTATAACCAGTTGCAATTTGTTGATATCTACAGCTAGCCAAATTCCTCCCCCACAAAAAAAAAGGGGGGTTGCTGTGCCTCTACACTCCTGCACTACAGTTGACAGAGGCAGGGCAGGATGAAAGAGAAAGAAAGGGATTTTTGGAGAGAGAAAGCACAGCCTAAATTCTTTCTTAGGGCATATGGGATGAAAAGGTGAGGAGATGTAGCATCCTGCATCCTAAGCACACGAGCTCAATCCCACAGCTTTTACTACTCCGACATTTTCCTCCACAATATACAACATATATATACCATCTGATATAATATATAATATGTATACTGTATTTTTTTCAGGTAGGTGCAAAAGACATTAAGTGTTTGCTTTTGACTCATTTTGGTCGTTTTAGGTATGTCGTTTTCGCATGGCTGCCCTCAACAAACGCTGGCTGCTCATCTTATCTGGAAATCGGAACCCTAACCGAACAAACCCCTTTATATGTATTTACGTTTACCGCCTTTTTTCCAAAATAATTCTCTCGCTTTCTCCGCGTATCTGTGTATAAATACTAGCCAGTACTACTACCCTCCTCCCCCCATCTTCTCTCTCATCAATCACCAGGCCCTTAAAGACCAGTACCTAACCCCAGACAACACATGAAACCGGTTCCATTCCTTCCTTCCATTCATCCATCCATCCCTAATGTCTCCCTTGGCCTCTTGAGAGAGAGAATACAAAGGTAGTAGTAGCCTACTACTCAAAGATTGTGGATGTGGCGGTAGAAGCTTGTACACACAAAAGAGAGGAGAGAGAGTGAGAGAGAAGCTAGCTAGCTAGCACACCACACACACATCGCCAAAGCAAGAGAGGAAACAATCACAAAGCGACCTCGATCTCCTCTCGATCCCAAGAAGCCCAAGGAACCTTCCTACGTTTAGTGGTAGGCGAGCTAGAGCGCGTCGCTCGCCGCCGCGGCGAAGGGCTGGGCAGACATGGCGTCGGCGACGTCGACGACGCCGGACCTGTCGCTGCACATCAGCCTCCCGAGCGGTGGCGCGGCGGGGGCGGCGGCGGGGACGGCGCCGCCGCCAGGGCTGGGCAACGGCGGTGCGGGTACTGGGAGAGGTGGTGCCAAGACGGCAGCGGGTGGTGGTGGCGACCCGTGGCGGAGGCTGGATGGCTCCACGGCGTCGACGGAGCTGTCGCTGTCGACGCCGCAGCAGCAGCAGGAGGGCACAGCCACAGATGTGCTGCCGTGGCGGCTGCGGCAGCCGACGACGGCGGCTGCTGCGCCCGTGCCCGTGACTCTGCCGACGCTACCGATGGATGGTTCGGCGGCGGCGGCGGCGCGGCCGATCCGTGGGGTGCCTGTGTATAGCAGCGCAGGCGGCGGCGGCGGCCACCCGTTCCTCGGCGGCGGCGGCGGCGGCGACCACCGGCACAATCGGCTCTACAACCCCTACCACTCCACGGCGTGGCCCTCGTCGTCTCTGTGTTCGACGTCGCCGGCGCCGGCTCCTCCTCCCCCACCGGCGGCTCTCGACCCGACGTCGTCGCTGCTGTCTCCGTCCGCGTACCACCGGATGCTCTCCAGCACGGGGCGCCTCCACGGCGTGCTCGCCGACACGCTCCGCGGCTACGGCGCCGCCGCGGCCGCGGGCTCCATCGGCTACGGCTCCGCGGCAGCAGCAGCAGCCGCCGCCGCCATGGGCGGCTACGGCGGCGGCGGGCTCGCGTCCTCCCGCTTCATGCCGCGCCTCCTCCCGGCGTCCCGCCGCAGCATGCGCGCCCCGCGGATGCGGTGGACGAGCTCCCTCCATGCCCGCTTCGTCCACGCCGTCGAGCTCCTCGGCGGCCACGAGCGTGAGCGCCCATCAACCCCTCCATCCAATTCCCCACCCTCCAAACACGGATCATTTCATGCGAAATCAACTCAAAAAATATCGCCTCTGATTCGATGCAGGGGCGACGCCCAAGTCGGTGCTCGAGCTGATGGACGTCAAGGATCTGACCCTAGCTCATGTCAAGAGCCATCTGCAGGTGATGATGAGATGCCCTACCTAGCTACAACAACTTCTCCATCGTCTTCTTCTTCCTCCATATCATATCACCATATCGCCATGGCCATGATCGAGCTACCAAGCTTGGAAATTGCAGCTGATTTCCTTCAAATCCGCACTGTTCACTCCACTGTTTCTTGTTCTTGCTCGGACACTGTACCGTACGTACATGGAGAGAGAGAGGCCAGGCACAGATTCCGATGAGAACTCCATGAGAGAGAAATCGAGCCCTAGAGAGAGAGATTGTGTGTGGAGAGATCGATGCGTGTGGGGGTGTGTGAGAGAAAAAGTTGCCATCATTATGCAATAATGCATTGTGTGTGTGTGTCCTGACCAGAGCACTCACTCAGCTAGGGAACAGAATCCCAGCCAGAGCCAGAGAGAAGAAGAGAGAGAGAAGCTGAGCAGCAAGTGCAGTAAATTTTTTCAATTCTTTCTTGAGGTGTTCGCATGAGATGAGATGAGACATGCTAGTGCAGTATTTTGGTTTGTCCATTTCTTGGTGTTTTTGCTTTGCTTTTGGCTGCCATGATCTCCAGCTTGATCCATCATGTTTTGCTGTCTTTTACCTCTCTCACTCTGAATAATCCGATTGATAATCTATTTATCCATCCCAAGAAGATGTATCTTTGCAGCTTTGCTTTGTGCATTGCTTTCTCGGTGCATGATTCTTTTCTTGCTGCGCTTTCTGCAGATGTATAGGACCGTGAAGAGCACTGACAAGCCAGCAGCAGCCTCAGGTAATTAAGCTCAGCCATTTCAGATCATTACGTCCCCAATTAATTCCCCCGTTGCCGAATTAACTTCACTAATTTGAGTGCCTTATCGAATCATCACATGTACTCTTTACTGATTGGTTAATTAATCACACTATTATGCTATTTTCTATGCTCTTATATATATATATATATATACACACACACACACACATATATACTATATATACTAGTAGCAAATATGTGTGACTGAACATTATTAATTGCTTGTGATATTATTGTCGTCAGGGCCGATGAACGGCAGCGGCTCCGGCTCCGGCGACGACGAGCTCCCAGCCGCCGAAGGAAGGCAGGCGACGTCATCGGGCGCCGAAGCGGACCGGCGGATGTCGTTCACCGAGCACCGATCCTCCTCCGAGGGCGCGGCGAGCCATGCCGGCGGTGGCGGCGACGGTGACTGCTCCTCCTCGGCCGTCAACTCCGACACCATCAGAGCGCGCAGCAATTCACCGAGGTATACATACAAATTTATGCACACAAAATTTGATGATTAATTTGGTTGTTTTTTTCTGATTATAACCTCTGTAGTCTTGTATTTTTTTTCCTGGTGTATCAATAGAAACTTGGCATTGTTTGGCGCTGTTCGTTAAAAAAAACTTAATTTGGACAGTAACATAGCTTAAGAGCAAAGATAACCCAAACAAAAAAGTTAATCAAGTTGTGAACACAAGCTACTACAGTATAATCTTGTTGTTTTGGTAGTGGCTAAAGCTCAAAAAGATGTTTGGCCCTACACAAATCACACACAAAAAGGAGAAAGATATGGCTATGAGGGCCTCTCCCATGCATTGACTTGATCAGTGCATGCATGCACAGCCATGGCCTCCTTCAAGATGAAGATGTGTGTTTTTCTTGGGCTTTGCATTGTCCACTTCTTCCTCCTAGTTCTTCTCTCTCCAGTGGTAATAGATCTGCTTTTTTTTTTACCTTTTCTTATCAATGCATGGCTGCCTGTGTGTGTGTCCAGGGGGCTGTGGGCTTTGACCTCAGACCTGATACTAGCTGACATCCTAGAAATGTGTAACCAAGAACCTCTTCCTGTTGCTCTGTCCTTTACTTTCCTTGCCATTACTCCCAGTGTCTACTGATACTGTAGCAGATATACTGAGATTCAATAATAGGAGAAAAATTATATATTGGACATCAAACATTGTTGTTTTTTTTAAAAAAAACATGATATGAAATGTTGTTGATATATTGACACAGAAACACTCTCTCCATCCTGAAAACTGACTTTTGTAAGCTCTTCCAAATTTGAAATTATGTAATATTCTGGGTTGTTCACTAACAATGTGTTCCATTTCCATGATCATCTATAATCTACGATGCATTCATCGCCTAAGAATTTTCTCAAGATTTTAATTATCTCTTTTAAGTTTGTCTTGAGATTTCTGTAATGTTGTCCATTTTTATACCCCTGCATTTATTAATTTTGAACAAAATTGGAGCTCACAAGTTAAAAAAAATGAATTACATTATTTCATGTTTACATATTTTCCAAACAATATAGCTTCTGTTAGCCATGCATTGCTACTCTGAGGAGAGGGTTTGGAGTAAAATGGTCGAGAAACATTTGAATGTGGGTGTGCCTACTATAAACAATAAAAGGGCTCATATATACACCCACCCCAGCCCCCCCAAGGAAAAAAAGAAGTACATCCATTTTGAGTATAACTAGAACAATTACAATTTTCAGTGTCTCGACCTTTAGAGTTTTGTATCTCAGAATTTTCTTTTCTCATTTTTATATGCATAAATCTTGTAGACAAAAATCATATTGGAATGCACGCATATTGGTAAATATACCAACGGTAGCATCATTTATGGTGTGCATCAACTTTTGCATGTTTTTGTTAAACTATTACATAAATAGAATATATTGTGGGATTTTTCAGCAGTTTAATTATTAAAAAAGTCTTAGTCGAAAAATAAATAAAATACCTAAAAATCAGCGATGGGTTTAAAAGTGTATGATAATTTATTAATGAAGAGGACCTTCATATGCATGGTCAATGAAAGAAATATCTAATCCATGTTAGTAACTAAATGCCAATTATAAAGTATGCCATCTATATACCTATCCTAAAAAGAAATAATACAATGTACACTAGAATGTTTGTCTAGTGTGAACTTAACAAAAGATAATTTAGTACCTTTTTCTGACATAATTGAGCTAATAGGTTTTTCAAGCTTTTTAATGTAGAGAAGCTTGTTTTAGCGTGCATTTGTGCCAGCACCAGTTATATGCAGCATGGTTTACATTTTTAAGAGTAACTTCTTCTCTGTGACAGTACTGTGCATGCACACATTTGTACCAACACAACATATAAATCTTTTTAAGGGCATGTTGCCTAGAGCTAGAGAGCCAGCAAACCTATGGCTAGGTACACAATTTTCATGATTGCCGGTAATATGTACTACAAGTTACTACTGTTCCAAATTAAAAGCATTGCAAAGGTAGGGATTAATTAATTGGGACACCAAATTAAAGTGCTTTGGCCTACAGTCCCGTCCTAGGTTGGAAATCTAGGGTTAAGCATGGGTAAATAAAACCATGAGATCACTACTACAAAAATTATTTTCGCATCCATAAAAAAATTACTTCTAATAATAACAGGGAATCCATAAAAAAATTACTTCTAATAATAACAGGGAGCTCCTATGGTCTAAACTCGTCTCTGAAAATCAATTTTTACATCGATGTCCGTAATATATATAGCAAGGCTGCATTTATTTGGAAGCAATTAATTTAATTTATCTCAAATTTAGACTTTATTTCCAAATAATTTGCTTTTAGGTCTTTATTCCTACCTATGTGCAAATATGCATGTACTTAATTACTAAAAAAGTTGAAAGAACACTTAATGCATAAAAAAGGTTAGTTAGTACTATGATGTATATTCCGAATTAACTTCACTCTTCACTAGTAACAATTTTGCCAAATTTCTGTTCAGAGATCTATGGCTTTCATCTAGCGTGTGCAATATGGATCCTCAACATTTGGTTACAGTTGAGGTATGGATACTCAGATTGACCTCCCTGTATTCTTTCCTCAATATACTACACTGACTAACCGTGTATATCCGTGTTGGATGTATAGTCTGGGTTTTAATCCATTATCTAAAAACATACTACACTGACATGCAGTTTTCTTTCCTTTATAACATATAGTATATACTACGCTTTACATGTAGTTTTCTTTCCTTAACAAACTACACTGACACACATATATTTGTACAATTGGATCAGGACATGGAACCTTGTAGATCAAGCAGCTTGCAAGTATCCGGCCATGAACTGAGCTGCCCTAGCCTCGAGTTCACGCTAGGAAGACCGAGCTGGCACAGCATAGATCATGACTAGCTAGCAAGCTCTTGCTTGCTTGCTACATGGACCCATGCATTGCACATTCAGATATACTGTTTATGACCATACTACGATACCTGCGTCGCCAATATCAGCAATGCGATGAAACAAGCTTACATGGATGAAAATTTTAGTAGTGATTTGTGTGCTTTGTCGAAACAACACGATAGTCTCTCTTTCACTTTGCTCTTTTTTTCTTAGTTTTTCATTACATTTTTGTATTTATTCTCAATGTGTAAGTGCGGTAGATTATTCTCATGCACTACATGAGACAGGACCAGACTAGGGTGCTTGAAAGCTGTAATGCCTTTTTGCAACTTGGTGACTGGTGTAATGTATCATTTGCACATGAAAAAAAAAGAGAAAAGATCTAACCTGACAATGATTATATTCTTCTTGTGATGCATATATATGTATAAGTATGTGTCTTCTCCACCTAGCTTCAATTCTCTACTACTTCCACCTAGCCAATTATACATGTTCTGAATATTTTTTTTCAAATATATATATGTCAGTAATAATTGGGAAATCGTCGTTGATGTGGTGGTGAAGTTGTAAATGTATTGCACGTACTCTACATATTAGGTTCAAATACTGATGCCTATTATTAAGAAAAAGGCGGTGTATATATGCCCATAGTTGTCACACATATGTAACAGATTAATGAAAGTTATTGCATCATTAAAAAACATATATGTTGATCCTAATTTAGCAGAGCAAAACAAGGACTACGTAGTACTCCTATAAGCCCTGCGACAACTTGGATTATTGCCACCGAATCAGATCTATTTTTCTATTTCTAGTCTTTAATTATGTCCTTAATTGTGGTTTGTTCCCAACGGATATTTTAGTTTCTTTAAGATTAATTGGATTATTGTGGCACACGCAACGAAACGTAAGCCACATCCAACTGTTATTATTGACTATTGATATATATAATTAGCAATGCAAGACTTTTGCCACCTCACAATATGTGTGTAGTTGCGCAGGCATTTAATTAACTAGATTTTTTTCACATATATATTATTGTTATTTTATTTCTTTTCAACTAGGGCTTGTGCAAGCAAATGTTACTATCGTTAAGAGGTTGTCATACAATTATGCACACGGTGGTCAATAAGTTAGATACGTACGGGTCTCTAATGAAGTAGTATAATGAAGTTGGGTCCACTTGGATATATAATATAATATAAAATGGGATGACCTGGTCTGAGGTTTGAAGGGATGTCGGTTGTTCATCTAAGGCATACTTTCTTTGTCCCAAAAAAACACAATTCTAAATTTAAATCTGGATATACTATATCCAGATTCAAATTCAGGATTGTGTTTTTTTTGGGACAGCTATGTCCAGATTCAAATTTAGGATTGTGTTCTTTTTGGGACAGAAGGAGTAGTGTGCAGATCACGATGTGAGAACACTTAATTTGGTTTTCTACATATAATATTGTCAAGCTAGCTTCTAATTTAGTCCACCCATCATGCATGATGACATGCATTTATATGTCAGTCCTGTTTCAAGTGATAAACTTTTAAAATTACATCAATATATATATACACACACACATATGTATGTATGTATATATATATATATATATATATATATATATATATATATATATATATATATTAATTGGATGCGTGAAAATCATGTTTATGTGTGTTGATTATTACCTCGAATAGGTTTTTCAAGTGATCAAACTTTTAAAAATGACATCAATATATATTTGTTGAACATGTAGATTCAATGTGTGAAAATCTTATGTACATGTTGATCTACCTCGAAAAATACTTTCACAATATTATATTTTATCAGGTTTTTAAATGTTTTGCAGTTGAACTAAAGATTAAGGTCTGTATTTCGAAGATGTGTCTGTGTCTATGCCCTAAACTTATGACTGAAGCCCCGAGGAGTATTTTCTTGAGAAATATATTTGTGATATATATACTTAGTTCTCAAACTAAATTTAGAAAGAGTACTTACCACCTCTAATATCTTAGGAATTTACTAAGGTATCCTTTTGTAGCTAATAATACCATCTTTCCAAAAGGAATGTTGGCTACAACCATACATAATTTTACTCCACAAACTGAAGTTTATTTGTGGATCGAAATGCATGATGATTTATTTTAGACCTTTACAGTAAGATAAAAATTCAGTGATGTTGAAGGCACGCAGGACCATATACTACTATATCGACAACTATGTGCTGTCAACAACAAAGCAGTTACAGTAACACATTACTTGCAAGAAAGAATATAATGTAGTAGTACATACATTGTTTCCAGGCAACAATTGTATAGAACTGTTCCAAGCTAGGGGAAAAAAACATTGAAACATGAGTACTATTACCGGAGTACTCAGCTAGCAGAGGAGAAAATAAAAATAAAAAAAATAAAGAAAGAAAGAAAGAAACAGCTCCAATCATAAAGCAATGGATTGCAAAATCATTCAGTGGTCCAATGCCTGTCCCCACAAACGATGTCATTCACAATGCTTACTTTGTCGGCCCTTTTGCTCAGTATCTGACAAAGGAGAGGGCCAAAAAAAAAAAGAAAAATGGTTGCAAAAAGAAGGAAAGCATGGGTTGTACTGCTAGTACATGCATGCAGTACACCATCAAGGAAAATAAATAAAATAAAAAGGTGACAATGCATGTCCTGTGTAACATCCCTGTGTGCATTTAAATGTTTTGTCCGGTGTCAAGGCTGTTTCTCTCTCTGTGGCACTGTGCGTGTGCAGTACTGGGTCTCTGGGGGCGCTACGATGACAGTATATGCTACTCCTACATGTTCGAATTGGCTATTTATTTGCATGGGGGCCTTTTGGCACCGTGCAGATGGGGAGTTGCACTGCTTTGGACCACTGTCTAGTCTACTGCTGCCCATTCATGTCTGTGTAACCTACAGCTAATCATATGATCTAGATATGGTTCCTAAGTTGATTGCAAAATCCACTGATTTTGTAACGCTGAACTTTTACCAAAGGTGTTTGCTAGTTTAGGTGACTGAAATTGTGGAAAATTTTAGTCACCTGCTCCCTGGCCATTGGATCTCAATAGGGAGTCAACTCCTACCTCTAGACTAGACATGGGAGGAGAGGGGGAAGGTGGCAACCAGGGCTAACCGGCAACGGCAATGATGACAACGAGCTCCTCACTAATTCCTTCATCTTCCCCATTGTCGACGGCATCTTGACTTCGATAGAGAATCTATGGATTAGGGTTAGGGTTTCAGGGTAGGAGTTGGGGCAGTGGTGGGGGTTTGGGGAGGGGGAAGGGGGTGATTTCCCTAGCTTAGAGAGATGGCCTTGGGCAGCAACATGAGGGCGGCGAGGCGGTGAGGGGTGCCATCGGAGCCGCCGGGATGAAGGTCAGCGATGGGCAGGGTTGGCGGCGGGGGAGAGGGAGGCCATGGAGTTAGGAGGTGGCAGTCAGCAGTGGTGAATCCGGTGGAGTGAGCTGCTAGAGACAAGGAAGAGGACGGTGCAGGGGAAAAGCATCACCGCCAGCTTATGAAGGAAGAGAGAGGGGGAGGCAGAGAAGGAGGAGGGGAAGAAGGTTGGTCTGATGGGCCTTGCCGGCACCGTTGATGGCTTCCGGCTAGCCAACGAGGTCGGGCAGTGGCGGGGATGGGAATTGATTGGGAGGAGAAGTGGCGACGGTGTCAGGAATTGGGGAAAGAAGAGGATAAGGTTAGGGCTGCACAATTGAAGAAATCATGGCCGTCCAAATTTGACTGGGATTTTTTTGTTGTTTTCATGCAACCGAAATGAAGACAGTCCCTTTACCAAAATCTAAAAGTCAATTCTGTACTTCTCAAACAATTAGTTTAGGTTGAGGGGGAAAGCGAACAGCTTAATTAAAAAACTGAATGTTGAGTAATGTTTGTTTAGTAGTTTCATTTTCAGGTTTTGAGAAGAGTTAAGGTTATAAAGTGAGCTTTTCTCTTGTATGGGATACTGTAATTAATCTTCTCTTTTTTTTGCCAAGGAAATGTACGTAATAATCTTGTTTTTGTTGCCCCTTGAAACTATCAAATATGTTTACGGTACTTTCTTTGTTTACCATTTTATTTTGAAATAATCCACTATGTAAATATTGTGCACTCGTGGATAATCTCTTATTTATATATAGCGTGCATATATGCGGTGGTGTGTGTCTTCCTTGTTGTCTAAAATTAAAAAGATAGAAGAGCTATGTCTGATTTACATGGATGCCACTCTATGGACAACTGTTTTGTCCTAAAAATATACAAATTTAATATATTCTTTGTATAATTATTTTAATACTATTATTGTGTTCAACCAATTGAAGCATCTAGGCTCCCGTTGTTAATTTTGATAATTAATGACAAGCACTAATTGTGTACTAACTATTCTATTTGAGTGATATATTAGAGTTAGGACCACATGATGTACACGCCATGGATGATTACCACGGATTAAAATTGATGGTGCAAAGCAATAGATAAAGGTGGTAAACCTAGCGTTTTATTTTAATCGATCGAGGTGTTGGGCGATCGAATTTTTGCTAGGTTTATTTCTAGTTTTGCCATACTATCAAGAGGGGTAATGACTTTGGTAAAGAAGTGATCAAAATGCCACATTAGGTCATTTGCATAAGGAATATTTCAATCATCACTTTGTCTTTGACGATGGCCGGTCTGACCGTGGGCACTAAGCCAGTCTAATCGGCGTGCCTAGGCCGGTCAGACCGGGCCAGGCTCGATCTAACCGCGCGGCTGGCGAGCCATTTGGATGGTCACAGCTTGGCGATCCAGAGCCGATGGCGGTCTGATCGGGCCGAGGCCGATCTGACCGGAGCCACCAGCGGTTTGACAGGACGACCCATGACGGTCTGACCGGCAGACTGTTGCCCATGCATTAAATGCACTGTCATTACGTTGAAGGTCGGTTTGATTGGCCATCCCATGATGGTCTAACCGACAGGCATCTAAGGATGGGGATTTCACCCCCAACGGCTAGTTTTTATGGGTGGGGGTATAAATATTCTCCACCAGTAGCAAGGGAACTCTCTTGGCTCTCATTTCACTTGTATACACTCCTTGCATCCACTCTCACACCTCTTGAGCATTTGTTCATCCATTATTGGTGTTGGAGGGTTGGTTGAGCCAAGACAAGTGCATTGCATCATCAATTGAGCTAGTGTGGCACTTGATCATCTCCGAGTCGGTTGTTACTTGTTACTCTTGAAGGTTGCCACCTCCTAGACGACTTGGAGGAGTTTCCCAGTGACCTCTCCGAGAAGATTGTGGAGGAGGCCCGGTGTTGGTTGTGAGTGGTTTGAAGTTCACCACCTTCGGAGCAAAGGAAGAACTATCGTAGTGATCGAGGCTTGGGTAGTCCACTTTGAGGCCGGTTCTCACCTTGCCCACCCCTTGACGAAGGGGTTCAGCGGTTTTGTGGTTTGAGCAGTGAAGTTAGGCTCGCCTTAATGGGGATTAGGAAACCGACGAGTTTCCAAATCTCGGGTGAAAAATTTCTTGTCTCGTGTCTCATTTACTTATTGCATTTATTTTTGGGTAATTTACTTTCATAGAGACATACTTGAACCCTTATCACCTAGGATTATAAAACTTAATCTAGTTGCTTAGTTAGTCTCTCTTCAGCAAGTCTGGCAATTTATGTTAGTTTTGATTATATGTTATTTATTTTTAATATCGCTTATTCAAACCCCTCTAGTCAACATCTCGATCCTACACCAATTCATAGAATTAAGATGCATTTCTTAGAGGCCTGTGTATATATCTTCTCTATGAAGAGTAAGATAAATTGTATTTGCTCTAAATATAAGAAGGGATCATATAAATCATATTACCTCTGTCTTTTAATACATGACAAGTTGACTTTTTTCTCAAACTATGACCAATAATATTTATTTAATTACTTAGTTAAGTAAAATATAAAGAGCACCATAGAATATTTGGCATCAAAAGTAATTTAAGCATGCATGCCTACTTGCCTAGCATGTTTCTCTATTTGCACAAATATTTTTAGTTTTGGAAAAAAAATAGTCAAACAAATTAAAAAAATCAATTTCGTCATATATTTAAAATACAGGTGTGTATATATATATCTTCTCTAAGACGGGATAGTATAAATCATAGTTTTTTCTCTCAGAAATATATGTAAACCATGCCTGCTTTTTTCCCCATCGCTTTGCAGCAGTTTAATTTGTTGGTATGCATGCATGGCACGTGAAGAAGCGTGGACGTACGTACATACGGTATTACACGCGCGACCGGTCCATAGAATCGTAGTTGTTTTTTCAATTTTGCTATATATTTGTCGATAAATTTTTTTCAAAAAATTTAACAGATATAATTTATAGTATAATCAAAATGTAATTATATTGTAATTTACATGTAAGTTTAGTTAGATTTGTTTTATAATTCGTACAGTGAGGAAGGAAAAAGAAGTGAGGAAGGAAAAAGAGTCGTAGCACACATATTGTTTCACGAAAATAACATATTACGGAGAAATTTTTAAAAGATACATACAAATTATATTGTAGTTATACAATGATTGTACTATGATTATATCTATCAAATTTTTGAAAAAAATTCATCAACAAATATACAGGTAGTCCCTGTTTTTTTAAACCATACAAACGTAGTTAGAGTTGGTAGATATGATGGATAGCAAACAAAGCCGACAGGATCAACGGCCAGCCAACGCCTGATCGGTCGTACCGTACGTACCCTCACAACTGTGTATCAACAGCTTCAGTATTTCGATCCATCGACAACGTATACTATGTATCCTATCCTCTTGCATAGTTATATGATTAATTCCTTGTCGTGTGTGATAAGAGAGAGAGAATAATTAAAGCAGCTTAGCTTAGCGTGTGTCCTTTACATTGTTCTTAACTTCTACTCTCTTATTTATTTTTCTGATACACGTTTCCCAAACTACTAAACGACGTGTGTTTTTTTAAATATAAAAAAAATTACTTTTAAAAATCATATTAATCTATTTTTTAAGTTTTATATAGCTAATGTTTAATTAATTTTTTTGTTAATTAGCCATCTCTTTTACGGGCGAGGGAGAGAAGGTCTCCCGAATACACCGAGAAGGCCCCTTTGGAACTCTAGGAAAGACAAAACACAACATTTAATTTTTGTATGATCATACTCATGTACAGAACATAGGACTGTAAAACAAAATGTGAAAAATGTAAGAATAACTGTGTGGATGGTCCACATGATAGATAAATGATTAGATTAGGGTGATATTGTAAACTTAAAGTATTTCTTTGAAAAGGTTGGACCCCATGCTAACTTATTTCCTTGAAAAAGAATATATATGCAGTAGGCCATTTCAAAAGAATTTTATAGGATTTTGTTTAAAGCTCCAATCCTTTGAAAGGATTTTCTATAGGATTTGATCCTACAAAATTCCCTCAAAATACTTTGTTCCAAAAGGGGCATTTATTACGTATTTGATCCATTGGGACCGTGTTTGAAAAAAAATTCTATATGTGTTTGTATCGTGTTAAAAAAAATCTGAAGTCGTTCTTGAGTACGTAGTTTAACTTGAACTATGTACGGGTATACTATATAGTAACAATTCACCAACAAATTACGTTAGATCATAGTACTACTAGTATATAGCTAGTAAGAGTATTAATTTGCTGATCATGCATGTATTGCGTACGTACGGTAATAACGTCCGAGAATATTAACAAGTACAAATTACGGTACAACGTCTACAAGTTACGAGGAGAGAGGACGACATATGTATATACGTACCCAGAAGCATGTACAGTACGCGCGTACGTACAGTTGCGTTCGTACACGTACGATCGTCAATTGCTGTGAGCACTGTAGCTCAGCAAGTACATGTGTGAAATAATTAAACATGCTTAAAATGCAGTAAGATCGAGCTAGCTAGCTAGAGGTACTAACAGCTTCAAGGAAATCCAGGAGTAGCTCTATAATATGACTCCCGTATAAATCGGATTTGATTCGTATCTTTTAATCATAAAATCGAATATATTGACTCTTTCAATTATTAAAACCATTTAAAACGACTCAGTTCATTTTAGGACGATTTTCGCTGACGTGACATCCACGTAATAACCCAATCATCACATAAATAAAAAAACGAAGAAAGGATAGCATGAGGGTATGATATATGGGTCCGTTTTAATTTCTGTGATGACTGAGATATTTTGTCAATGAAAACCGTCTTGAAAACCAGCCGAGAGTCGTTTTGAATGATTTTAATGGTTGAAGAGGTCGATATACCCAGAATACGGATTAGGTTCGACCCGTACAATTTTTAGGTAGTCATATTAGACATTCTCCTCACACATATACAGCGGACAAGGCCCAAGAGCATCATCGATTCATCGTCAAACGACCCATGGGCCATAATCTCATCAAGCCCAACTCGCGAGCCCGTCACGTCACGCTTCGCACCCACCAGTCCACCTCCTCCTCCTCTTCCGCACCGCGCCGCCCAGTCGCCGGCCGCAACCACCGCGCCGCGCCGCCCGCTCGCCGGATCTCTCCCCTCCTCCATCCGGGAACCCACCCACCCCAAGCAGGTAGCGTGTGACGGTTGGGGGGGGGGGGATGGGGCTGTCGTCGGCGGCGGCGGCGGCGGGAGAGGGGGCGCAGCTGTGCGTGTTCGACCTGAGGAGGGGGCAGCAGGAGGGGCAGGAGCTCGACAAGATCCTCTTCTTCCACCCCGCCGACTGCCCCATCCTTCTCCAGCTCTCCGTCATCGGCCTCTGCGAGGGGATCATCACCTTCGCTAGGTTTTGCAATTTGCTCCCAACCCCCCCCCCCCCCCCCCCCCCCCCAAGAAAAAAGAAATCCCCACCCCCTCTCTCACTCACATCCCCTTCCTGTTCGTGCTGCTGCTTGGTTTGTCGCACAGGTTGGAGCTCTAGGTTGTGGGGCCTGGAGCTTGTTAGCTCGTGGAGCTTAGTTGATTAGGAACGATTTATAGCACTTAGTTGCGTGGACGAGCGGAATGCCAACAACCTTAAAGCTCATGGCATTTCAGGCAAGGGGTTTCTGGGGGAAAATTCTGGTGTATTGGTTGTAATTGGAGTCGGAGGTGAATGAATTTTGTTCATCAGGATGAGATCCTTCTGGGGAAAAT
Organism: Oryza officinalis; assembly: GCA_008326285.1. Taxonomy (NCBI): domain Eukaryota; kingdom Viridiplantae; phylum Streptophyta; class Magnoliopsida; order Poales; family Poaceae; genus Oryza; species Oryza officinalis. Next base: position 27,399,191 of record BDMV01000008.1, read on the forward strand.
TCTGGCGTGTTGATTGTGATTGGAGTCGGAGGTGAATGAATTTGGTTCGTTAGGATGAGATCCTTCTTAGATCCCCGTAGAACTTACTTTTATCTGCTTCAAGGTTGTACAGTCAGACATACAACCCGTTCTGTTCTTGAATCCAAATTAGGTTCTGTTTCACTGCTTGTTGCTCCTTATTTCAGAATTCGAATTTTAAATTATATCACACATTTTAGTATATGTAATTAGGTGCAAAATTTACCTTTTGTTTTAATTTTTGCTTTTAGTTCCAACGACAAGCACTTTCTCACGAGCCTGTACTGGTGCTTCTGCACTTATACCTTTAGCTTTTGTCCGTTGGCTTATCTCTCTACATATTATTCCTGTGCAGAATATTTTCTCCTGATGATGATTGTGAGGTGATAGAATCAGAGAAACACTCCCATGTTTTTTACCAAGCTGAAGCAGATATATGGATGGTTCTGGTAATGGCTGTTCATTACATTAACAGTTCATCACTATTTGTTATAAACCAAATTATTGTACTCTCAGAACCTCTTCAATTGGGTGTAGTTAAAAAGAGAGTGTAACCTCTGTCTGTCACTTATTGTCATCGAACATTATTTACTGCAAATCCTGAAAACATTCGAGAACCAAGAGTATGTCTAGTCTGCCACCAAAGTAAATTATGTAACGTGAATATGGGTGTTCACATACTTGAGCTTGAGCATACTATGCCTTCAGTCTCACAGATAGTATAAAGACCATTATGGATTTCTTTATTTTTAACTGAAGAAGCTATGAGTTTGCTTCATAACGCTTGTTCCTTTCCCAGCAAATTGTCTGTAAATCTTTTTTTGCACTTATAACTTGAATGATTATCATACTCATTTCCAGTGAAAACTTGTTCACGCATAGGTAGTGGAGAAAAACAAGGACACTGAGTCAACTTGGCGGTGTGGTGCATTGCAAGGAATTCTTAAAGAGGTTCACTCCCTTTTCACAATGTTCCATGGACCAATTCGAACTTTACTTGACAGGCAACCCAGTGCTGAACTTGCCCGTGGTCACCTTCGCACATTTTTCACAGATTATTTAAGTGGTGAGTCTCGTTTCCATTCATATTGTGGATAACATGAGCACAACATTGCCCTTTAAAGAAATATATGATGACATCCATGCTTTAGTTCATTAAGTAAACTGAACTTATATACATTTGGTCTTCATGAACATATTCTTGAGCAGATTTTAATGCTGGTAAAAAATTACAATTACCAATCTTCCGTGATTGCCTAAAGGAGCGAGGAACTGTCCAAATGCTAACAATCTCACGAGAAGTGGCACTTGAAGTTCAGGTAGGAAATGCACTCTTCAAACATGAAAGACCTCTTAGTTACAGAAAGATCACTGTAGTGCCTTTTGATCTTTTCAGGCACATGATAGTTGTCTCTCGCTTTTATAATTATTGCTTGTTGAAAAAATGTTATTTTTCTTGCTAGCAGCCTGTTATTTATGTCCTGTCCAGAGTTTTAGCCAGGTTTTCAAATTATGATATTGGCATTTTCTTGGGGATCTAGTAATTATTTTCAAAGGTAGCTAATGAAGTTATAGGCTTAAAAATGGTTGCTCTGTTGTACTTCTAGGAGTATGTACTTATGCAGAAGCCTGTTTTCCGAGGGAGAGAACTTTTGGAATCAACTCTCACAACTTAACTACCCCTAGATAGCTATTGTCTCATTGTTATCAACTCAATCAAACTTAACTACCCCTAGACAGCTATTGTCTCATTGTTGAGTCTAGCATTAGCGGATGAAGCTGTGCTTAAAGTACTGTCTAAAGTCATCGTGACTGTGATAATTACATAGATTTTTTTTCTGTTTCAACTATTGATGCATGAATATTTACAGTCACTCACCACAGTTCTTGGGTCATGTCTTGGAAATGTCATGTGCCAATCACTTGTATTATTTGAAGATCTCTTGGTGTCCACAACACTTCCACCGGTATGGGGTCTCCCTTTAATCATTACTTCTTTTAAAATTTTGTTTTCTTTGATGGCTTTGAGCAGTTCCCATGTGATTAATGTAGTTTTATTACTTTGTAGGATGACACACTAAACCTATATACTTATGCTATCTTGAGGTTGACTCCTCGTGCTTTATCGTCCAATGCAACTTCCTGGTCCTATCTGCGGAAAGGAACTTCTGTTCATGCCGGCCCCACTTCTAGTTCGTCAAATGGAACAGCTTCAGTAGAAAGGTATCGTAGTCGATCTCGTGATACTTCTCCTGGTGGACAAAATCAGATGCATCATTATTTCAGGCCTCTCCAGCATGAGAAACTATACAAGGGAAAGGATGGTTTTGTTGCCACTGGTTCCACTTCTTCAGAAGTTCGTGGTGCTGTGCCTTGGGTTCCCATACTGTGGTTCCAGCAGGCAGAAGACCGTATGCATCTCTGTGTTTATCAGCACAAGAACATAACCATTCTACTACTGATTCCAGCTTCATCTCTAATAAATGGAGATGATGGCATTGCTCATGTGAAGAGACATCTTCTTGAAAATGTGAGTGACACTTGCATAATTTCCACCCTTTTCAGGATTTCTTGATGCAGTACTGAGCTCAAGCATGCCATGTTGAATGAAAACAAGAAATGTTCTCATGTCTGGTGTGGCTTGCGAAATATTGAAACTGTGGTTGTGAACACATGCTCAATTTTTTATATTGATATTGCAGGCATCACAAAACATTGTGACTCTCGAGCAGAAATTATCACGAGGATGGGGAGGAGAAAATGCTTATCATGTTGGTGGATATCGCTACTTACTTGTTGATCCAGATAGAAAGGTATCAAGAGGCTCCCCACCTGGGAAAGTCACCACCCTCTCAAAGGTTTGTTCTGTTGCATACTTGCATATAGAGTAAACGTATGATGTTTCTACAACATGTGTTACTGGTTCTGTTCTTCTCCTCACCTTAATATTTCTATAATTTGTAGATCCTAAAGATTGTTAGTGTTGGTCTATTTTTGTAGACTAGTATGTTTGAGATGATCAATTCGTAGCTCCTGTTCATTTCTTCCTCACTTTTGCTCTTTGGTTGCAATTTTACGTTTTGTGTTGAATTGAATTTCCATACATTTCTTTTAACTGTGCTCTGCAATGAAATCATGCAGGATTCTCTACTTTCCCTGAATAGACTAAGAGAAGAAATAGATTTGGAGAAGTCGAGAGCCAAGAGATCTGACTCTTGTCATGACAAGGATTTTGAAGTATGCATCAGAGCCAAAAATAATGCATGGGTCATTGCTAAAGTTACCCGAGGAAGAGAACTTTATATGGCGTTAGAGAAGGGTGGTGAAACACTTCTTTATGCATCTACTGCCATCGAGAAGTTCAGCAACAGGTATATCTCAGTACCTTGTAAAGGGGCAGAAGCATGTCTTACCACATTATATGACCAGCTTTGGTTTACTGTGACCACTTGAATTATAATTCCATTGTCATGCATTAACCACCTAAACGTGGTATATCTCACTACCTTGAAAGGGGCAGAAGCATATCTCACCACATTATATGACCAGCTTTGGTTACTGTGATCACTTGAGTTATAATAATTCCATTATCATGCATTGGCCTAACCGCGTAAACATGCTTTCGATTTTTTGTAACGATTGCCTTCCTCTCTCAGGTACTGTGAAGGAGCATTCTCTACAGACTAGGAACACCGAAATGACAACGATTGTTTTATCCAAACCACTATCACCTATCCAGCTTCGTGATTTAGGCTGTGCGGTTCGCTCCCTCCTCATGGTGTCGTGAATATGGATCTTGTTATTTGAAGAGATTCGTACAGGTTGTACAGCTGCCATGTTGTTGCGTTTCTATGCATACAAACAAATAGCTTCGTCAGAGAACAATACAGCGCAGGAAACAGTCAGTTTCCCCTGCCCTGCGCTCCGACGCCCTTCCAGTTCCAGATTCGACCATCTTAATTTGTTTGTTGTATATTCTGACGATGGACCAGCTGACTTATATGTAGTAGTTCATTCAATTGCTTCGATATCTATGTTTCAATTCAGTTTGTTGTGATTTGCGTAACTTATACCCAGAGTGATTGATGTCCTGGGATTTGAAGATGTGCCAGAAAGAACGTGTGATGCTCACCGGGAAGAGATCATGAGAATGGTTAGAAAACTACAGGTATGATGAGATTCTTTGGACACGGTAAAGCCGAGAGTTCGGAGACAAGAATGCATGCTTGAAAGCGTTAAAAAAAAGACACGTAATGATGAAAATCAATAAAAAAAAGTAATGATTAAAATCAATACAAAAATAAAAAGGGCCAAAGCTTACCCAAAACTGTTGCGCATCCGGGGAATCGAACCCCGGTCAGTACCGTGGGAGGGTACTATGATACCACTACACCAGATGCGCTTTCTGTCATCAACCTGAAAATACAGGTAAACAATGACATAATTTCCCAGGCTCCTTCACTTTATTATCAAAATCACCCTAACCAACATTTGATAATACCAAATCTTAACATATTTTAGTTAGCGTTACCAAATTTTAATAGTATTGGTTGTGTTTGGGTTGAAGCCTTATTAAATTTTAGAAGAATTTTTGTGAGAGAAAACATCAAAAATTGCCAATATTTAGTAGGATACTACCAGTTATGTTTAGTTTTATTTTAGAGTAGTGTATAGGCGGTCTCTAAACTTGTATAAATGTGTCATCTAAATCTCTGAACTCTTAAAATATATTTTTTGGATCCTTGAACTTATATAGAGTGTCATTCAAGTCCAAACGGGCTCTAACCCGCTTCGTGTGCTGAGGTGACATGCCATGATGACGCCTAAGCCTACGTGTCAGTGAAACTCACGTGTCAGTCACATATAAAAAAATTAAGAACATATTTTTTCCTCTCTTTTTTATAATCTTTTTCAAAATTAAAAACATCCTTTTCTCCTCTCTCTTCCTTCACTCTTTTTAAATTTATTTTGTCTGTGTGATTGACATGTGGATCTCACTAACACGTAGATGTCATTGTGGGATGCCACGTTAGCTCACAGAGCGGGTTAGAGTCTGTTTGAACCTATATGACACTCATAACAAGTTTAGGGATTAAAAATATATTTTAAAAATTTAAGGATCTAAATGACACACTCGCATAAATTTAAAGACTTGTCCCTGAACTTCAGTCTTTTATTTATTTTACCCATCAGAATTTGTAATAACGCCATAAAGTAACATATGCCCTGAGGCGCTTGTGGCGGCTAGGGGAGCAGTCAGCCACCCTTACATGTGGACCCCATATCGCCACGTCCCTACTCAAGCAGCCAGATGGGCCCGCCCGTAGGCCAGCCAAACCCCCACTTACATCTGGGCCCCACCCTCGCCTTTCCCGGAGCGCGCGAAACCAGACCACCGCACCACCACCACACGTGGCGACGCACCGTCTCTCTCTCTCTCTCTTCCCCTTCCTCCCCTGAAACCTAACGGCCGCTGCCGCCGCCGCCGCGGAATCGCGACGATCAAGCCAGGAAGATTGCTGCTGCTGCTGCTTTGCCTGTGCTTAACCCAGGTATAATGCGGACCAGGAGCCAGCGCGGCCACCACGACGCCGCCGCCGCCGAAACCCCGCCTCCCGGTTCGTCTCCGGCCGCGCCGCCCCCCCCCCCCCCCCCCCCCAATCCCGTTCTTGAATCCCACCTGCCGTCATCTTCCCACTGAAACCGGTGTTCGTCCCGCAGGGGCAAGCGGAGGAGGGGACGTTGCGACGGGCGGCACGCCTCGCCGTCGCAGGAGGGCTTCGCCGGCCGCGACGAAAGGGAAATCGCCCGCCAAGGTAAATTGAATCGGTTGGTGAAGGACTAAAGGCTGTGCTTGATTTCCTCATTGCGACAAGTCGAGAACTATTATTACCTTCTGTGGCTTGTTTAGGAACTTCGGGTCTAACTGTTCCTTGTCATTATGCACGATTGTTCAACATATGTTCAGATTGTATGACTTCAAAGTCGCTAAACTAGTAAAATTGATCAAAAGGCTTTGGGTCCTTGTTTTTCTTCAAGTCTGAGTTTTGCACTCTTAAGGAGTGCGATTGAGTCGGAAACATATGTCCAAAGGATGCCGAAGAATTACTAATGGAGTGCATTGATTTGAGAGAAAAATAAACAAACTCCATGTGTTGAATCCTGGATGAGTTCTGGCTTAGGAATCTGAAGGTTTAATGATGTAGGCGGATTTTAAGTATTAGCTGATAGGACTCAACTGCTACTGTCTCTTCAGGTGGAAATGGAATCGGCATTGGAGGATAAAGGTAAAAACGTTAAGGTCCACACAGAGGGTTATGACGATGCCGGGATGACGAGGTGTGGTGGGGATGGCTCTGAAAAGAACAGTTTGGAGGAAGAAGATCCAGATGCAGCTGATATGGACTGGGAAGAAGGGATTGTTTTCGCGGCGGAACATGATGAATGTTATTCCCATGAGCTTGGAGAGACAGTCACTGTTGAGTTTACTGATGTACCCTCTTCCACTGAAAAGAAGACTGCTCGGAGGCTTACTGTTGAAGAAAAGGTAATATTTCACGAGAAAGAAATTTTCAGTTAAGGCGTCTGACATGGATGAGCTCATAAACATTTGCATTAAGCTTATAACCTGTTACTATAAGTCTAATTTTATCCTTTGAGAAAACATCTTTTTTAATTTCCATTTGCCTTCTAAGAGTTGCCTGGTGCCAGCTCTTTTGCCAAGTTGTATGTAATGCTCAGGAGTTTCATCGCAAGCTTTGAACCATATCTAAAAGAGTCACTTCCTGTTCCTTTCTTATGTGCTTTAAATATCTTTGTTATCTTCGAATTTTGACCTGGTAGTTTTATTTCTGATTTATCCAGGAATTGGCTGAACTCGTGCACAGGGTCCATTTGCTTTGCCTACTAGCAAGGGGTAGGGTAATCGACAAGGCTTGCAATGATCCTCTTATTCAGGTGCGAGCGTTACAGTGGTATTCATTATTTCATTTACACCAGATTCTATATTTCTCATGTTCCAAAATGATGAAGTGGCATTATGATTTATGAATCATAGTGGTTAAAACAGAGGTGTGTTTCAAACAGAACTGTGTCAATATTCTTTGAAATGTTCTTTCCAGGCTTCAATTCTCTCTGTTTTACCACAACATGTACTATGGGATTCTGTAGACACTCCAATTCTGAAAGCTAATGAATTGCGTAGTCTTGTGAGCTGGGTAAGTCCCCTTCGTATATTATTTGATTGACTAAAAATGTGAAGTTTTATGAAATAGTAGTTTTTAGATGCAATCTTTTAATTTGCATTTATTTGTCTACAGTTCCACAACACTTTCTGTGTAATTGCACAATCCGACGACAGGGGGTCTTTTAAATCAAATTTGGCATTTGCTCTTCAAAGTTATGTAGGCACTGCTGAAGAGGTATTTTATCTTCTCCCTGAAGATTATGCTGTGAAACAAATCTGCTGTCTTTATTTCAGCAGACTTATTTTTCTTGTCCATGCTTCTCAGATTTGGAAAACCTAAAAAGTGAATAAGAGTTTTCATATTTTAATGCCCCAAAATCTGTTTTCCATCTGAGTTTGGATATGGATTGTCAATGTCTACTTCATTTCTTTTGGAAAAAAAATCTTTAGTTGCCACTGAAAGTTGACACCATTGGTTGTGTGCCATTGGGAAACTTGGTCTCCCTTCATTGTCACCCCCAAATATTGTTCTGATATTTTCCATTGTCGTCTGCCCCTTTAGATAAGGTTGCCACCAACATATAAAATACTGTCAGTTTTTTTTTCTTCCAAAATGCTGATCCTCATAAACCTGCCATCCTTTTGGCCAAAATAGAAAGACGAGAGACTCCAGTAGCTTGGTGTGCACATGGCAAGTTGGTGGCATAGAGTGTCCCATCGGTAACTGTGCACAAAACACCAAGGGCCTACCGACATGACTCTTGCATATAGTGGTCATGAGTTATGCACCATGCAGTAACACTACCGAGGGAAAGCAAAACACCAAGGGCCTACCGACATGACTCTTGCATATAGTGGTCATAGAGTTATGCACCATGCAGTAACACTACCGAAGGAAAGCAAGAGATACATTCACAGGTCGACGGTCGACCAGTCTTCTCACCTTGGAACGAGGGAGAATAGGGATGCATTAACAAGCTGATCTGTCCTAGGGCCATCGAAAGCATGGTGCAGGTGTGCTTTCTCATGGCGTGGACAGGTTTCGGTGCACAAACATTGAAACCAATAAGCATACGAGGTAGAATGCGTCATGAGGAGTACTGTGTAGTTGTCAGTGGGAATCAACTACCTTTTTGCAATTCCAGTGAGGAAATGCTCTGAAATAAATATGGTAAACAGATTGCTTTAGGGTAAAGAAATATGGGTATGGGAACACATCTTTACACTGCCGAAATTGTGCTTGGACCCCTGTTGTTCCGGTTCTCAATGGGGAAGATAATGATGGAGAGGTTCCTTGATTGCACAATGGAAGGAGGATGGAGCCGGTGCACCTGGAGTGACCATGACTACCTTGACTCCTTTTTGGTTGAAGATGCAGAACTGTCTTTCTGTGAACCACTTAACAGCAACCTTATACGGGACTGACAGAGTGGCAAATAAGGGAACAAAACTCTGAAGGAGTAGCGATGAAGGGAGAACTTTTCCTATGGCATATAAGGTATAATGCCAACTTTCAGTCTTTCAATGGCACATAAAAAATCTCCTCTCTTGTAAAGCTAGACACTATTTCTGTTTATAAAGCTGCCAAATAAATGGTTTGCAATGCAGGTTTGTGCACTTTCAGTGGCATTGTTTAGGGCTCTCAACTTAACAGCTAGGTATGGATTTCACACTGTAATTAGTTGTATTATTGATTCCAACCATTCCAGAACGTTCGCATAAAAAATCCATAAATCATTTTGCAATCCATTCTCGTCGAATGCTGTTTGCTTTTGTTCCATGCAGGTTTATAATTATAGTAAACAATTTTCATGATATGTATTATATGTTTATTAATACCGTGGTGAAAACTGGATTTTCTGATCTCTTCCAGAGAATGGATTTCTTCTTTTTCTTTGTTCTGAGAAAAAAAGATTTTTTGTCATATCCTAAAAGAGTGGTTCAGTAGAATGGACTCTTAACTAACTTTGAATAAACTATAGTTTGGTAGAATCCTTGGGTGCTTGGGTTAGAATAGTTGATATTAATCCTCCACAAATTGATTTTTTTTCTTCCTATCGAACTTCCCATAAAGATCAAGGAAATATCAATTGTAAGACCATCTATTATATTTAGTAAACATACATATATAGATTCATTATGCTATCCTGTGGTTTTGTTCGATAACTTCTGAACCATTTCTAAGTATAGCTTCCCTTCTAGGTTTGTTACAAATCTGGATGTTGCTGGTCTCAAGCCTGACACTAAATCAATGGGGACATCAAATCAGGATGCACCTAGGCTTTGTACAAAGGCGCTGCCATCTAGTTCTTTTGTTGCAGGCCATAATGAGTATAATAACCTTAACCCTGCCCTGTCACAAAACAATACTGAAGGTAGCATCAATACAACTCCAAAACAAGTCAAAGTTCAAGGCTGCAGGAAAAGTTTGTCTAAAAAATTGTCAAAGTGCAAGGCAAATCATAGAAATAGCTCTGCATCACTATCAAAAGATAGCTCATCCAGCAGCCAATATCCTTCCACCTCCAGTAATGCTGAAATACCAAGACGAAAAGGGGATTTGGAATTTGAGTTGCAGCTAGAAATGGCTCTTTTAGCATCTGCAGCTAAAAGTCAAGACAACAAGCTAGCAACTCAATTAAATCAGTCAACTGATAGCTTACTAAATTCAACTCCACCATTGAAGAAGTTACGCAAAAGTGCAGAAGCCTCAAGCAACTCGAGCGCAGTTTGGTCAAGGAATAGAGCACCGTTATTTTGGGCTGAGGTATTTTGTGGTGGTGAGGCATCGTCAGGAAGATGGGTCCATGTTGATGTTGCAAATGATATTATTGATGGTGAACAAAAAGTAGAAGCTGCTTCCGCTGTTTGCAGGAAGCCTTTGAGATATGTTGTTGCCTTTGCTGGAAATGGTGCTAAAGATGTGACCAGAAGGTTTACCTCTTTCATAATACCTAACTTAGTAGCTATATAGAATCATGAGGATATTATTCTTTGCTTTTGGAAATTTTTAAAAGAACTGGTTTGAGAACTGTGTTCTACATTTTCCTAGGTATTGCTTGCAATGGCACAGAATTGTTCAGGGGAGAGTGAATCCTGAGTGGTGGAAAAGTGTTTTGGCATCCCTAGAGCGTCTTGAATTGGCAGCAACGAACAACACTGAAGAAATGGAACTTCAGACCAGGGCCTTAACAGAGCCTCTTCCTACCAATCAACAGGCAATGCACTTAATGAGTTTACGATATTGATTAACTTCTAGTTATGCCTTTTGCTTCTTTCAAAGGTTGCCTGTTGGCTTTTCTAATTATTTATGTAACCACTTAGGCCTACAAAGACCATCACCTATATGCCCTTGAGAAGTGGCTTCACAAGAACCAAGTTCTTCACCCCAAAGGCCCAGTGCTTGGCTTCTGTAAAGGGAATTCTGTTTATCCTAGATCTTGTGTTCAGACACTGCAATCAAGACATGGATGGTTGCGGGAGGGTCTGCAAGTCAGAGAAAACGAGTTGCCTGCAAAGGTTCATAATAGAATCACAGAGCTAGCAGTTTTTTTCTGTCTTCATGTGAAGTAACCATTTTTCTGTGCACAGGTCGTGACGCGGCCAAAGAGGACTTTCAATTCTCAGTCACTTCAATCTAATAGTAATGAAGATGGGTTTAAGCCAACCATGGAACTATATGGTAAATGGCAGCTGGAACCGCTGCAACTTCCCTATGCAGTAAATGGTATTGTACCAAAGGTACGCCTCCTTCATTATCACTATTGATTTTCATTAGGTAACCATCAGTGCTTATTTTGTGGTGTTCCATACTGATTAAATACTAAAATATGTCCAAGAATGAGCGTGGTCAAGTCGACGTATGGTCAGAGAAATGTCTTCCGCCTGGTACTGTACACCTGAGGTTACCAAGAATATTCCAGGTCGCAAAGAGACTTGGAATTGATTTTGCCCCAGCCATGGTTGGATTTGATTATCGAAATGCCCGGTGCCTTCCAGTTTTTGATGGAATTGTTGTCTGTTCCGAATTCAAAAATACAATCTTAGAGGTATGCTGAGTACTTGATTTATTTTTCAAAATTCTGGTCCCATTCATCCTGCTGTCTACAATTTTAGTCGGATCCTTTATGCAATCTAATGTGGATGTTGAATTAGGTAAAATTATTAACAATCTTTAACTTTCACAAATTAGCCCAAACCTGTTAGCACCTTAGTCAATAGTGCATGCTTGAAAAGTATTTGCATACTTTGTAAATATTTTTACTTTGTTTTCTTCCCCTTAAGGAAATGAAACGCAGTTCTCTTGCGTTTTCAAGAAAAAAAAAGTATTTGCATAAGCATGTTTCATAATAGCGCTTAACTCATTGTTGAGCATGTCTCATTATAATGCACTCAGTGTTATGGGTAGTAGTGTAATGATCAAGAGTAGAATTGTTATGTTCATGTATATGCTAGAGGTAGTGATGGTATTATAGTCTCTAGGTTCCTGTACGCTCTTGCATAACAAGAACTAACAGGGAAAATTGCTCAGTAACACTAATCACTTGAGTTAGAAAATAACATCAATGTGTCACTGTAAAGTAGGCCTAGGCCCAAAGCTAATTCTCCTTGTTTCATCTGGTACCATACAAAGTAGCTCTATAGTTGGTCTAACTGACTCCTACGCTTTCTGCCAGGCATATGCAGAACAAGAGGAACGGAGACAAGCCGGGGAGAGGAAGCAGGAGGAAGCTCAGGCTCTAATTAGATGGTATCAACTGCTGTGTTCCATCGTAACCACACAGCGGTTGAAGGACTCTTACAAAGCGCCTTCATCAGAGCATGGACCAGAAGGACCATCCCAAGATGTCAGTCAGCAGAAAGGCACCGACGAAAGTCAAAGTTCGGAAACGAAGACACGCTCAAGCAGACTACAGGCGGACCGACCATTTGATTCTCCTTTTCCTGTCCATGACCATGAGCATGAGTATCCGGAGGAAGATCAGAGCTTCGACGAAGAGACATTTGTGCGGACGAAACACTGTCCATGTGGTTTTTCAATCCAAGTCGAGGAATTGTAGCAAAATGATATTAGAAATGCATTAACTCAAGGTGTAGCCTGTTTTTGGTCCCAGGTGAATTCTCAAAACTATGGTAGCTGTGATGCTTCTGACGAATGCAGGTTTTGATGCCTTTGTGTTGAGTTGGGAGTTAAGAGTGAGTTTGGTAAACCCATGGTTCAGCTGTTGCACTGAACTGAGGTGTTGAAAGTTGAAGCTGATGGTATGAAATGTAGTGGGTGTTAAACTGTTAACAGTATGCTATAAGTTTTAGCATAGTGCCATCAAGATAAGATTTTATCACACTAATGTTGAGATCGTGAGTTATTTCTTTTACCTCTTCAGTGCTAAACTTGATTAAATTTCTATTACCAACTTTATTGCATTCCCATGTTGAGAATGTTGGATAAGTCTCTGTACTAATCCATGTGCTGCTAGTTGTGGCATGTGTGTTGCTTGCTGCTTAGCATGGATGCTGCTTGCTGCTGGTTGCAGTAGTCCATGTGCTGCTAGTTGTGGCATGTGTGCTGCTTGCTGCTTAGCATGGATGCTGCTTGCTGCTGGTTGCAGTAGCATCTTTTCCTTTAGATTGTTGGCTGCAGCTCTTTAGGTGGTTAATCCTTTTGTTTCCTTGGTATCTTAGACTAGCTAGGACAAACAATAATTCAATAATTCAGCTGACTGCCCACCCCTATATATATGTAACCTCAACCTGCCTTAGGAGGTATGGCTTTGAGTTTGTGAATGAAAGAAAACCAAAAAATTGCCCCATCTTGAGTGCCATCCTCTTCTCAATGAGAATAACCATTGATATACTAATATCTGGTATCAGAGCCACACTTTTTTGTAGGCTAAGCAACTCTTGTTCCACCCCTTCCCAAGCTCGGTTGAGCTCTCAGCTAGCTGCAGCAGCAGCACCGGCTGCTCCTCCTTCCCCTTCTCTTCCCCCCTCTCCACGCAGCAGCCTCCCGGAGGCGCGCCATGTTCGACGTGCAGTCTCGGCGCTCGGTCGCCTCGAGCACTCGGCGTCAGCAGGACGCCGAGCTCGCCGCAGCAGAAGAGCGCAGGCGAGCAACGGCTTAGACCGCTGTAGCAGTAGCGAGGGCGGCCAGACTAGCGGCAGCGGAGTTGGCAGCAGCCAGGGCGGAGGCGAAAGCAGAGGCGGCGGAAGATGCGGCACGTGCGGCGGAGGTAAAGGTTGAGACCTTGCGCAGCAGCATCAACGGCTCTATCGCCGGCGACATCACCGCCGACAGGGAGCTTGAGGAGCTGGCAAGAAGAAGGGCGCGGGAGCGGGTAGAGCGGTGGGCAGCAGCTTACCCCCACGGCGGCGGCGGCGGCCCAAGGGACCGCGCGTCCGCCGATGGGAACCCAGAAAATTGCCCCATCTTGAGTGTCATCCTTTTCTCAATGAGAGTAACCATTGATATACTAACAGAGAAAGAATCTCAGGGAATTTGAGAATAATGAAATAAACAATTCAACATCAACAGTGTGTGAGCTTATGACATTGCATGATCGGCAGCCAGGAACAGTAGGAAATGGAACAATAACAAATTGGCAATGTCTCCTTACTGAAGGAAGTCGAGGACGCCGGCCGGCTCGCCGCCGGTCACGCCGACACGCTCCGGCTGCCGTCCGTGCTGCTGAAGTCGGCGTTCCGGCACGTGTCCTCGACGATGCGCTCCATCCGGGCCTCCACCTCGGCCATGGCCGGCCGCCGGTCGGGGTGGTGCTCGGTGCACTCCATGCCCAGCTGCAGCAGCCGCATCATCTCCCCCTCGACGCGCGTCTCGTTGCCGATGGCGGCGTCGAACACCTCCGACGTCCACTCCTCCTGCACCACCGACCGCATCCACCGCGGCAGGTCCACGCCACCGTCGGCGCCGCCGCCGCCGCCGTCCGGCAGCGCGTCGAGCGGCGGCCGCCCACTGAGCAGCTCGAGCAGCAGCACGCCGAAGCTGTACACGTCGGCGCTCTGCGACACGCCGCGCGCGTCGACCACCTCCGGCGCGCGGTACCCCGCGCCCCGCTTCGGCGGCGGCGGCGCCACCGCAGCCGCGCCGCCGACGAGCTGGGCCAGCCCGTAGTCGGTCACGTAGGCGCCGTCCCGCGCCGCCGTGATGACGACGTTGGACGACTTGATGTCGCCGTGCGACGACCTGCCCCCTCCGCCGTGGATGAACGCCACGCCGCGCGCCACCGCCAGCGCGATGCGTGCCCGCGCCGCGAAGTCCAGCCTCTCGCCGTTGCCTACATAAACACCGATCAAATCTTATACTACGAAGTTATTACTGTTCAGGGCAACGTTGACTCCAGTTCTAAATACAACTACAAAGATTTGATGAGTAAAACAAACTAATGCAGTAAATCAGAAACCTAAAGACAACGATTATCCAGATATTTATCAATTTCGGTGAAGATTTTAAAAAAAAACTTGTATAAATGTTTATCTCTGTGTTGGGGTTATTAGTTATTGTTTCATTATTTTTTCGTTTTTATGTACTCTCAACTGAATGAATTATGTAATATAAGTGGTTGTAACTTCCTTCAAGCAAAAATAGGGTTTCTTTCACTGCACGAAGAGAAGTGAGAAGGCGAGGTGATGAGAACGAACCGTGGAGGATGGAGGCGAGGCTGCCGGCGCCGACGAAGTCGTAGACGAGGAGCTTCTCCTCCCTGCTGTAGAAGTAGGCGAGGAGGCGTGGCAGGTTGTCGTGGCGGAGGGCGCCGATGGCGGCGACACGGTCTCGGAACTCGCGCTCGGAGAGGTGCACCTCGCGCAGCCGCTTGACGGCGAGCACCGGCTCGCCGCCGTCGAGCGTCGCGCGGTACGTCGTCCCCGTGGCGCCCTTGCCGATCACCTCGGCGGAGGCGCGCAGCAGCGTGTCCAGGTCGTACGGCCGCTCCGGCGCGCTGCCGAGGAACACCAGCTTGTTGCCTTCGCCTGTCATCGCCGGCGGCGGCGGCGGCGGCGAGTGCGACTGCTTGATGGAGGCGTCCCTGTCCGTCCTCGCCACGGTCACCGTGATGGGCTCCGTCCCCTCGTGAACGTCGGGGGCGGCCGCCGCGGCGGTGGTGCTCCGAGCCGCCGTTGCCCGGCGCCGGAAGCACGCCAAGAACCCCACGGTGAGCACGACGACGAGCACGGCGACGGCGCCGAGGATGATGCCGATGATCGCGCCGCGGGAGAGCTTCCCGCCGCCCTTTCTGTCCCCGGGCGACGACGGCGGCGGCCCGGGGTTGGCGCACGGGGCGAGCGGGGCGCCGCAGAGCGCCGTGCCGAGGAAGGCGCTCGCCGGCATCCTGGCGAGCGACGCCGGCACGGCGCCACCGAGCTGGCCATTGTACGACACGTTGAACCGCGCGAGCTTCGGCAGCGTCAGGTTACCGGGAAGCGTGCCATTGAGGCCGTTGCGCTCGAGGTTCAGCGTGGTCAGGTTCGCGAGCCTGCTAAACTCCGGCGAGACGCCGCCGGTGAGGCTGTTCCCGGAGAGATCCACCTTCTCGAGCATCTCCAGAGAGAAGAACCCCTCCGGCACGCCGCCGGCGAGCCGGTTCCCGGAGAGGTTCAGCGACCGGATCTGGATGCAGCCGCCGATGTCCGCCGGGATCCCACCGGATATCGCGTTCATCCGGAGCGACAGCGTCCGCAGCGCGGTGAGGTTGCCGACCGTGCCCACGGGCATCACTCCTCTCAAGCTCTTCCCGGGAAGCCGGAGCTCGGTGACGCGGTCGCCGGCGGGTGAGCACCCGACGCCGCGCCACGCGCCGCCGCACGGCGTGGGCGCGGAGGGGTCCCAGGGCAGGTGCCGCCCCACCGCGTCCCGGAGCGCCAGCAGCGCCGCGCGGTCAGCCGCCATATCGCCCGCGACGAGCACCAGCAGCAGCGGCAGCGGTAGGAGGAGGCGGCAAAGGCAATGCGCGGCGCGGCGTCGCCCGGACGACGCCATGGCGAAGCGAGCAGCAAAGGAAGGCGGAGGATGCTGTGCTGGGTAGGGATTTATGGGCGGGTGAAGAAGGCAACGCGCGCGCGCGCGGGGAGAGAGAGCTTTGGTTTCTCCATTTGGAAGAGCTCGTTTTTTTTTTGTCCGGCTCGATCGCCATGCAGCTGGCATGCACACACACAGCATCGTGGACGACGACGACGACGACGTCGTCAGGTGGTGAGGTGGAAGAACTGAGGCGGCGGGTTTGGACGGCAGCGAGCGAAGGCAAGGAAGAGAGACGCCGTCAATGGCGCCGGCCGGCGACGAGCAGATCGGGGCCAACATAGCATGTTGAAATAAGCCCGTTAATTGCTCCTCCCTCTGTTTCATATTATAACTTATAAGTCATTTGAATTTGTTCTAGTCAAATTTTTTTAAATTTGATTAAATTCATAGTAAAATATAGTAACATATTTAATGCAGAGCAAACATTGTATCAAAATATATTTAATTTTGAATTTAATGAAACTAATTTATTGTCGTGAATGTTACTATTTTTTTTATAAACTTAATCAAATCTAAATAATCTTGATTTAAAAAAAAGTCAAACGATTTATAATACTGAACGGAGGGAGTACGGATGAATTAACAAGATAGCTACTGTCCAAACGGCCCAAGTGTTTTGAACATCATTAGGCCCATAATAATAAATTTCTAATTTGAGCTTGCTCTTTTTTTTTAAGAGTAAATTTTAGCAACCTCATATTTTATGGTCAAAGTTTGTGGAAAATCGTAAATATTATGACATG
Organism: Oryza officinalis; assembly: GCA_008326285.1. Taxonomy (NCBI): domain Eukaryota; kingdom Viridiplantae; phylum Streptophyta; class Magnoliopsida; order Poales; family Poaceae; genus Oryza; species Oryza officinalis. The sequence continues at coordinate 27,416,172 of BDMV01000008.1, forward strand.
GCACATAACCATATGATCTTAATGTTTTAGAAAACCCCACCTTTATTAAAATCTTGATAAATTTCAGCATATCCTAGACACATTTTTAAAGGGAACTGCTAACTATCTGTTGATAGAAAATTGATGGCTAAATCTTACACTTTTTTAACAAGTTGATATGTTCGAGATTCATGCTAGCCATTCGATTCGCATCAAGATTTTTTTGATATGTTCGAGATTCATGTGCTAGGCATTCGATACGCATCAAGATATATTTGTGCTTTCTAAAAAAAAGAAAAGATCAACACGCACGCAGGCTGGTATCAATCCCATGACCTCACGGGAGGTAGGCACATGCTTCTCCCACTGGCCTACTACAGTTTTTTTATATGGATACAAACTTACACCCTATTTACACTATAATTATATATTAGTTACATTTGTATTATAGTAATTACATTGTAATTGTGTCATAGTAACATTTGAAAGATTTTTATAGTGATTTTCAGTCGAATGTTATATAGATAGTCCCACTTTTGAAAGTAGAAAAATTAAACTATCAATATTTATCAATCTTAGTCAAGAACTTAATAATTAGAATTTTCATATACACTCGACTTTTTTAAATTTTAAGTAAATGCGTGTTCAAAATGTGTAAGGTTGGGGTTTTGTGAAACTTTAAAACTATAGTACATGAGGTCAGATGTCACATGTCATAATACCTTTGATTTTATGTAGCTTTGATAATAAAACATTAGGTTTTTTAAAATTTACTCTATTTTTATTGAAATACTAGAACGATAATTGTAGCTTTGTTAGAGCAACCCGCTCGTAATGTTTGTTGATATGCATTTAACATGGTTAACAAGCTAAACTTGTGATTTTTTTTTAAAAAAACAAGTGGTAGTCTTAAGGTCCTGTTTGATTAGATTAATGAGCAATATGGTAGAAAAAGGTTTTTAAGAAAAATGTATTTTTCAAAGCGAGGATCAAACAATCCATTTCAATAATCTGATAAGAACAGGACCTTAACCATTGAGCTATCACATATTCATGTGGGACTTCTATTTACACGCGTTTGTAATACTCCCCTATTTCAATTTGCATGTCCTTCTAGCAAATCTCACACTAAACTAAGAGATATAACAAATTACAATTACTATCCTCATTAATTACATGCTTGTCATTTTTTCCAAAGCAAGCATTAAATTCCTTATGAGCGGTACTAGTACCAGTATGATTATATTGATGAAAGATAGGAATGCAAATATATCTATAAAAGTTATTTGAAATGTGAGAGCGACGAGTATTTTAATAAAAGATTTAAATGCTAGAACGATAAGGTAAATTGAAAGGGAGTGCTTTCTTGAGAAAATTCCTTGTGTGCCCTTGAATTTTCACTCCATGCTGTTTTTATGTCTATGAGTTTTGTCTTATTCATTGCACGCTTATATGTTTCTTTAATAATAAATTACAAGTTGGGACAAATATTTTGACCCAAGTTTCACTTTTGAACTACCCCTAATCCAATGTTTTCACTTTAATTCAGGTATTTTATCTATATGCACTTTGAACCACCCCCACACCATCATTCTCTTCCCCACCTCATGTTCTCTGTTGCCACCGTGATTGTTGCTGGCTTGCCATCTATCCCGAGCTCAAGCTCAATATTTGCCTTTGGTGCCCCCAAGCTCGAGCTCAATCTCTTCCTTGGAGAAAAACAATGGCGGGGAGCTCAAGCTCTATGGTGAGGACCTCCACAAGCCTGTCGCTGTTTTGTTGCCTCTACTTCATTTCATTCTGAATCCCAGTGGCCGGAGTTGGGAAAAAACCACCGCCATCCGGCTGCTCCTCCTCCATGAGAATGAGATCACTGGTGCCATCCTCTTCCCTAGATCTAACTGACTAGAGTTGGGGACGGTTGCCACTACCATGCTTGTGCTTCTTCATGGGCTTGCCAATGTCGTCCCACTACTTGCTGAATGTTGTCTTCTTTTGTCCAGGCAAGGCGCATCTTCATCACTGCCTTCAGGCCCTCGGTCTTCCTCGCCAGCGCCTAGGTCTTCACCACTAGCACTTGAAGCTACTTCTGCTTCTTCGGATTTTTGGTGGGGCATACGAGACTTTTTGAATTTGAGGGAGAGAACCAACGAAGTCATTGGATTGAGAATATTGTGGCTGCTATGAATAAAAGTTTGGATCCTCAATTGGCAAATCATTGATCATCAAATTTATAAAGCTACTGGTGTTTATGAGGGACTTCATGGGGATGACGGAGGTATTGTGCTTTCGATGGTGAAGAGTATTGTGTGCAGTCACCCTCCACGAGAACTACTTTTGTAGGGTCATCTGTAAGACTGTAATGTTAAACTCTGAGCCGATTTGACCTAGTTTGCATCAAGTTCGTAGGTTTGTTGGTGTGTCCTGATTTGTAATGTTAGTTTTGATCTAATCTGTTGGATTGCTTTTTGAATAGCCTAGACACATGGTGTTTGTAGTTCGAGAAGCATGGTGGAGAAATAGGTTTGCTAGTTCGAGAGAAGAGGAGCACACGGAAGCCTTCTCAATCACGGTCTAGGGAGTGACGGTGGGAACCGGAGGTGGAGAAGAGAGAGATGGAGAGCGGCTGCTCCAAAGTAGGGTTTCCCTTACCGTTTGAAGTTGGGTTATCGCACCCCGTGGTAAGGCGGTTACCACGGTAACCGCCGAAAACCTCATGAATTTCACGACCAAATATTTGAATTCAAAAATTTGGCGGTTTCGCGGTTTGATCGCGGTTACCGCGCGGTTTGGCGCGGTAACCACGATAAGTCGAGCGGTAACCATGACATGTATAACAGAATAGAACAACGCTTAAAAAAATTACTAAAACACTTAAGCGTGTGTAGAAATTAGGGATAATTAGAAGAATATATAGGATACTTGCAAACCTAACTTTTTGATGTAAAATACAAAAATTTGACATGACCTTTTCTATATTATGGACTTCGAAGCAATTCAACAATTCATAGGATAATAATTCAACAACAACAATTCAACAACCTCACATTTGAAAGCATTATGATGTCCCTATGTAGCTGAAATAATAGAGTCCATAATATAATGTCCACGACTACAGATATGATAGTTCATATGACAAGCAACACAAATATAAAAGTTCTAGTTTGAAACGTAGGATATAAACAAGGACATACTGACATAGAGCATAGCTAGGTGTTTGACTGATTGTATGCCATATTGTACTCCTCTGTGGATATAAGCATCAAGCCTGTGAGTGTAGCAACCTCGTCTTGTATTTCTGCCAACTTTGACCTGTCCGTGATGCTGTTGATTGCCACTGAGCATACAATTGAGCATACCACTGGGGCTCTTGCCACTTATACACCCATGTAGGAGGAGGATAATCAGAAGCTTGGAGACGGTTGTACACGTACGTTGGATATCCACTTTCAATGCTAGAGGCACTGAATGAGCTGTAGCTATCATGTGATGTGTCAAACTATTGTTGTTGTTGACAGCCTCTCGAATCAACGGTAGTTCGTTGAGAGTTTTGAGCACCATGATCCTGGTCCTGAGTAGCGTGAGTGAAGTCAGGCTCACCTGCAAATCAAATTGAAGGAAGAAAATTAATCTATCGTGAATTGCATGGTGAAGGTTGAGATACTAAGTAAACTATATTGTACCAGTGAATTGAATCAGGTTGTGGTGATCTGACTGTGTTGTGTGACCCCTAGAAGACACTTCAGTGGCCCCTTGGCCTCCTTGACCACCGTCGTCTCTATCATTTGTATCAGTTCTTGAGATACTATCATCAGATTCTTGGTAGTCTGGGCTTCCTTGGGTTTCTTCATCGCTATCAACACTCCTCGACCGTGTTGCTGGACCTTTGCTGATGAGGACACAACTAGCTCGGATATAACCATGACTACCTTGTGTATTAATCAGCCAAAGGTTAACCAGTTCTACATAAGATTTACTTGTTATATTTTTGAACATACGTTGCTACACAATGAGTTTTGTTTGTTTTCGTTTGCAGAGGTACTTGCTTGGATGAAGGAAAAGAAGCCGAGCATAATGAATGCATGGAATATCAAAGAAGTTGATTGGGGACCAAACCAAGACCTTCTCCAAGTCGACTTCGGGTGCAATTCGGAGTCCAGGACCAGTCTGCACTAAAACGGGCGCCCAGGTCGCATACGTGCTCGGATTGGGGCATTCTTTATATGGATGGAAAGCTAAGAAGATAACATTTCCAATGGTTCTGGTCCCATGTCCAAATTTGTTACGAGTCATCGGGAATTGACCGAACAAATTGACGTTCAGAATCTGTCCCGGCGCTGCGACGCCGTATTTGGGCCTTTGGGCCGTGTATCGTGTTGGAGCCCATTAGGGTTGCGTCAAGGGGTGCTTGCGCGACCCTAAACTCCATATATCAGTAGCCGTCGCTATCTTTAGGTTTTGGGTTTTGCTTAGATTAATCTGTCAAGAACTTGATGTGCACTAGAGTTTCCGACCTTCCAAAAGGTTCTGATAAACAACGATTTGGACGGAGTCGCGACACAAATCGATCCGGCTTCTTGAACGCGCACGCTCTTGAGCCCCGCAATCGCAGCACCACGTCTCCTCTGGTTATCACCCATGTCGAAACGCGGGTGACCTCACCGAGAAGACTAATCCCTGTTTGCCAATCGAAGAACACAAACAAGAACGAGATAGAATACAACCAAAATTGCAGATGAATGATTAAGCTCACAAGTTGGGGTCTTACAAACCGATCTAGCGGCGAAACTGTTCTTGACAGATTAATCTAAGCAAAACCCAAAACCTAAAGATAGCGACGGCTACTGATATATGGAGTTTAGGGTCGTGCAAGCACCCCTTGACGCAACCCTAATGGGCTCCAACACGATACACGGCCCAAAGGCCCAAATACGGCGTCGCAGCGCCGGGACAGATTCTGAATGTCAATTTGTTCGGTCAATTCCTGATGACTCGTAACGAATTTGGACATGGGACCAGAACCATTGGAAATGTTATCTTCTTAGCTTTCCATCCATATAAAGAATGCCCCAATCCGAGCACGTATGCGACCTGGACGCCCGTTTTAGTGCAGACTGGTCCTGGACTCCGAATTGCACCCGAAGTCGACTTGGAGAAGGTCTTGGTTTGGTCCCCAATCAACTTCTTTGATATTCCATGCATTCATTATGCTCGGCTTCTTTTCCTTCATCCAAGCAAGTACCTCTGCAAACGAAAACAAACAAAACTCATTGTGTAGCAACGTATGTTCAAAAATATAACAAGTAAATCTTATGTAGAACTGGTTAACCTTTGGCTGATTAATACACAAGGTAGTCATGGTTATATCCGAGCTAGTTGTGTCCTCATCATTTGCCCTTTGCTTTTTTGGATGGAGGTGGCTTTAGCCGATGTCGAGTTTTCCTTTTTCCAATATGACTATCACCTATGTTCATATCAACCCACTCAGCAATAGTAGAAGTTCCCGTGGTCTTATGCCGGTCAGTCAAGTCCACTAGGTTGGCTACAAGTGGACTAGGCACGGGGACGTCACTCTCAGTTGAGTCTTCATCTAGTTCAGGGCAAGCATTGGACCGAGCATTGTCCATCCAGTCTCTAATCTGATTGTTAGTGTCATAGTAGAATGATAGGTCCGCTAGTCTTTGAAGGAAATCGTCATCCTCCTTCCTAACTTGGGCATTTGCTTGCTGAATTCGAAGACGAAGGTTGTAGTTGACATAAACAAGCTTGTTGAGCTTCTTGTGTCTAAGTTTATTACGGACCTTCATATGTATGAATGCAAATGTGCTCCAATTCCGTTCACATCCACTTGAAGGGCAACACTGACCAACCAAATGCAATGCAAGCTTCTTCAAATTCGGCATGTCTGATGCAAACATAGACCACCATTATGCTGCAAATGCCGAATTACATGTCAGTTTATAATTCTAAATCTATTGAAAGTATTAGGAGTTTTGATAGTTAGAATATCATAAACATACCAGAGGATGTTTTCCCATCAATCGCCATCTTTGTAGCAAGCGGCCTCCGAAATTCGCCACTCTTACATCGATACAACTCAACCTCAAACAAAGCGGCAACGGCCGTGTCGATGTCCGTTATCCACTCGAAGGCCTGACGGAGGTCTTGGAAGACGGTCGCACTTGCAGTGTACACGTAGTGCGTTCGAGGGTTCAATGCCACAGCTACAAAAACATGGGACAAATTAGGTAAAGAGTCATGTGCTATGAATTTTAGATTATGTTAAGAACATAAGCTCTAGATACTTACTGGCATTGATGAGTGTATCATTTGTCAGGTCGTGCATCCTTCTATCAACAATATCCATGTAAGATGCATATTTCTCCCTATCACGGGCGAACAGACTATCATACTCCATTCTCAACAACTGATATCTCAAAAAAACTTTACTCAAATTGGGGTTCTTGTCTTCATCAGTGAAGCGAAGGAATGAGTACATGGGTTGGACTGAATTCACCACTGCCTCTAAGTTTTCCCACCAACCAATGCTACATAGGCACTCGTGCGCATATCTACCTTCAGCTGTGGCACTAAATTTGCTTTGCATGAAGCTTAAGGAAGCCATCCACTACATAAACTACTCTCGCTTCCTAAGAAAACTTTGAAGGAACATGTAGTTCGTGCCAAACTGCATAGCATTCCACTTGACCAATTCATCACTTATAGCTGGTACCATCATAGCATGTAGCTTGGAGTGATTGTACAACCATCTGCAAATTTTCCTAGCACTCGCAATCACCAATTCATGGTCTGGCATTTTTCCAACCTCCTTAAGCATCAACTTAATTGTGTGAGCTACACAAGGTTGCCACATAATAGTTGGGTACTCTTGCCACAGTAATCTGCAAGCCTTCTTGTAGTTTAACCCATTGTCAATGATAATCTGCATGACATTGCCTGGTATTCTTTCTGGTCCTTGAAGTCTCCCCCTAATGCCAAAAAATGTTCCTCATCAAAAATAGAATCATGTACCAAGCGGTAAATAGATCACCTGTTAAGGGTTCTAAGTACTTTATGATCGACGGAGATTTAAATTACACATAGATCCCAACTTTCCTGTGTAGGGCCATAGCAGTACACTATGGTGATGAGATCGGTATGTATACATCACAACCGAACTTACGCAAATGGGAAATACTTGAAGGATTTTCACGTACTAACTGCATTGGGGAAGTTTCATGATATGCAGTTGGTCGTAGTTGGACAAGGTTAGTAGTATGCAATACGATGAAGGCAATTTGCAATTCATCAATAATGGTCGAGCAATAAGCTTGATTCTTTTGATCAATGATTCATCCAAACCATTTTGTGTGGACATATGGAACAGAATGTTGAACCTGAATTCCTAATGCCATGCAATAATCATCGAAGGCATGAGATTTAAATTCGGCAGCGTTGTCCATATGTATTGATTGAATCCTATGTTCAGGGTAATTTTCCTTCAACCTTATTAGTTGAGACATTATTTTAGCAAAGACATGGTTTCGTGTCGAGAGAAGACACACATGAGGCCATCTAATAGATGCATCAATTAAAACCATGAAATACCTGAACGGTCCAGATGTTGGCACAATAGGGCCACAATCTCCTTGAATGTGTTCAAGGAATTTAAGTGGTTCGGCTCTGATTTTGAGATAAGATCTCAAAATCAGTTTTTTAGTAGCACATGCAGTGCATAAAAAATCAGAGGATTTGGAAATCTTTCAATGATCAAATTATGACCAATAGAGTTGCCAATAATTTTTCTCATCATCCTAATACCGGGGTGCCTGAGTCGATCATGCCAAGTGTTGAATGCATCGACATTTTGAAAAATTACTTTATACGCACCATATGAAATGAGCTTAGTGTATGTATAGTACAATCTAGATGTGAGAGATGGAATTTTCTCACAAATACATTTGTCATATCCGTTTTGTTTAGTTAAGAGAAGAAATTCTTCTCGATTATGCATATAGGTTTCAATGTGGAACCCATTTTGATGGATATCTCTATAAATTAGTAGGGTACGAGTTGAATCAGGATATAGTAGGGCATCCTTGATTGTGATTTTTGTACCCATCGGGAGTGTAATAGTTCCTTGTCCAAACCCAACTATTACAGCATCGCGTCCAGCGATGGTCAAAACTTTGCCTTCTCTACTCTTGAGAGTTTGAAAGTATTTGATCTTCCTAAATATAGAGTTTGTGGTACCGTAGTCCATAAGACATAATTCCTCTACTATCAGACTGACATCCTTGGACTCCAAAGTGAAAGAAGAATTACTTAGTAAAGAATTCTTTATTCAATATATAGGTACATACAATAATTAAAACATCAAATACATAGTATAATGTTTACAGAGATTTAATAGTACATACTCTAATGACTAGCAAGTCTTACAACTCGATGACATAAGGAGTTTGTACTTTTCTACTTATTACAACAACTATTGTTTGACATATTATATGATATCAATATACTTTCTCACACACATTGAGATTAAAATAGTTTCATCTCTAAGTGGGACGCATTGAGATTATAGTAAATCTTCAAGTGGGTCCGTTGAGCAGTACTCTATGAGCATGTCGTCCAATGCAGAAAGTGCAGTGGGATCCTTTGGGAGAGGGTTAAGGTTGTTATGTGGTTCAATAGGAGTCTGATGAGAACTAACCTCTGGTCTTACTTCACTTGTAAGATTGAAGTGTGCTTCATATCTTGGTTACGCAAAAAACTTTTTCTCCTTGAGGGATTTCTGATACAGGAGAATAAGGTGCTTTGAGATACGACAATCTTTTGTGACATGATATTCAGATCTACACCTGTTGCAATGTTTGTTGCTGTTGCCACGAGGTGGTGGTGCCTAACCCTTTCCTTTTCCTTTCTTGAGATTATTGGATTTGTGTCTGTTGTTGTGTTTGCGTTTTTTAGCTGAATTCTTAGGGTTATTCAAAGAATTTCCCTTGAACTTTTTTTTTATTTTCAACGTTATTCTTGACATTGTAGCGCACCTCAGGTAGTGGGGCAGAGCCAGGAGGACGATGTTGAGCAGTCTTTAGCAGAAGCTCATGATGTTTTTCTGCATGAGTCAATGTGTGAATAAGCTGAGAATAATGCTGGAAATTATTAGTGCGATACTATTGATTCAGTATCCTGTCCTCTGGAAGCATAGTAGATAGAGTCTTTTCTATCTTTTTTGCCTCCGTTGGTTCTTTTTCACAAAACTTCAACTTGGAGCAAATAGTATGAACAACATGATTGTAGTCTGCAACAGTTTTGAAAACCTGCAGACGTAAGTGGTTTCACTCATGATTAGCCTCAGGCTAAATAAGTTCATTTTGCTGATCATAATGCTCTTTAAGAGCTTTCCATAATTCAAGCGGGCTCGTCTCCAACAGATACTCATGCTTGAGATCTTTATATAAAGCTTAAGTAGGAAAATGATAGTGTTTAGTTTCCTTTTCTCAATTGGTGGATCCCCAGTGTTGGGTTCCTCAATAGTATTATCAATCCCACGAGAAGTAAAGTTGATTTTGATATCCGAAGCCCAAGTTGGATAGTTACTCCCATCAAGGGCGAGTTCATTGAATTCTTTAATTGTCATGTCCCTACAAACATGATATTGATGTTGTAATCTCAATGCTAAATGTAAGACCTCATATTTTGTCATGTTTCGAAAATATAGATAATAGACCTCACAATTTGACTTAGAATTCAAATTTAAGAGGAACAATGTGGATAATCTCCAAGTCATAAAACAATGGAGTAGATCTCTTAATAGTTGGCAATATTAACTTGCTGCCTAAAACATTGTCTCTGGGCTAATAAATTCTAAGGAATATATCACAACCAATGTTTAGGGCTCCACTACCTTGTGCGCATTCAAATTTTAAATAATCTTGTATTTTCAAAACATATTCTTGGAATAAAACATATAGGTAATCATTATGAGATGTAGACCTCTTAGTGATGGGCGAGATACTCGCTGCCTAGATTATGGCCATTGTGGCCAATGCATAGGACTCCATCTTCATGTGTTTTAATTCAAAGTCAAAATATATAGTCTAACATGCATTAAATCCTCCATTAATCATTTTATCCATAACTAAGAGGATTTGCTAAGTTAAAATACAAAATTTAAAGAATTTACCAAATTAACATAGCGAGTAAGTGGAGTGTGTCTTTAAATAATATGCAAAAGACATTTTATTAAAACAACTAGTAAATTTAGTAAAGCAGGATATTTAATAAACACATATGTATAATGACATATAACATCAGGAGTCTAAAGTACCATTACATAAAGGTTACAAGCTGATGAACTGCTTAACTGCTTAACTAAAACTAAAAAAAAGAAAAGAAAAGGTAAAGGGGCTGGTGGGCTGAAATCAGAGGATTCGGTCCACCACCGCACCGGCGGCCGGCCCATGGAGAGCATGGCGCGGCGGTAGGCCAAGGCAGGCCGATGGTGTCCTAGGCCTGGGCCAAGAATTTAGTCCGGCCCAGAAATGCCATCGGCCTGGATAAGGCTGAGGGGGGCGAGGGGTAACCACCCCACAGCCAAACCATCCCCGCCGCCGCCGCCGCCTATTTCTCCGCCATTGTTGCTGTCGTTCCGTCGCCCTTCCTCCGCCCGTGGTTTGGCCGGTCGGATCTACGCCGATGGCCCCCACTCCTCATCGGAGTCGGAGGCCGGTCGGGCGCGGACAACGTTCCCTTCCCCCTCCCACGCCATTCGGGAGCGTGTGGCTCAACGAACCGTGGGGAACGGTGCGGAAGGTGGCACGGAGACATGGGCGCCGAGCTGCAGCGACTCCAACGTGGTGGCATGGCGGTGTGGTGAAGAATGGTGGCTCCCCCGTGCGTGTGGCTTGGGTTTCAATTCGGCCAAACCCCGGCGGTGCGGGAATGGGGGAGTGGCCTCTCCTCAGCGGCTGTGGAGTTGGTGATGGTAGAGGTGGCGGTGGCGGAGTTGGTGATGATGGGGCAGCGACGAAAGGGGCCAATGGTGACTCCATCTCCAACGGGAGCGAGCAAGGGGCACTCCCGGGTGACACCACCGCCGTCCATCCATGGACGGTACAAAATTGCACGCCATGGATTTGGACGTGGCTGGGCGCCCCAGCTCTCGGCGAGGCGGGGGCCGATGGAGCGAAGGTCGACGGGGCAGTGACCGGCGGGATGGCGACAGTCGGAGCGACGACCACGCGGCGCCGAGGGTGGTGACGGCAGCCATCGACTCTAAGTTTGGCTCCAGGGTGGACGCCGCGGGATCCTCGACGAGGCCTCATCGAGCGGCGGAGGAGATGGTGAAGACGGCGAATGCGGTGCCGATGAGGGAGGCCGAGGACGACATCCATGATTAATCCGAAGGCACGCATCGTACCTTCAAAAATGCTGGAGACCGTTGTCTCCTTGATCTTCCTTCTCTTCTTCTTTTGCGAGCAAAGTGTGTTGATAACATGTTGAGAGTAAACGAGAGCGAGAGAGATTGAGCGGGGAAGATTTGTCATTCTCATTGATCAAATGTTTAATATATACACAGGGAAACGGTGGCAACCGTAGGGCACGGTGGATGGAAACCATCGGCCGCGTTCCCATCTCTGCTGGTTGTAGGAGCGGGGAGGCACGGCAACCGCTATGCCTATTTCACCGGGTGTCAATCCCATCTAAGTATTGGATGAGATCACCCAAGATTTCATAACATTTATAACTCAAGTTTTTCACCTTGATAATTACATTTTTATAATGAGGTACGTAACACTTACTCTCTGTATTCTAAAATACTCTCTCCATTTTATATTATAAGTCGTTTGACTTTTTTTCTAATCAAACTTTGTTAAATTTGATCAAGTTTACAAAATAAATTAGTGATATCTAAAATATCAAACTAGTTTCATTAAATCTAACATTGAATATATTTAATAATATGTTTATTTTGTGTTGAAAATACTACTATATTATTCTATAAACTTGATCAAAGTTAAAAAAATTTGACTAAAAAAAGTAAAACAATTTATAATATAAAATAGAGGAAGTATATAATTTGGGATTTAAATTTATCCAGATATAGCTACCTAAGATTGTAAGGGTGATTTTTTTACCTACTTTTCCATCCTGCCCCTAACAATATCACACCAACCACTTAGCTCTAAAATGTAATAAGGTGTATTTTTTATCTTTCATCGTAATCCTTAATCCGTCCAAAAGCTTTATAAGTAGCTATATTTTAGGACGAATAAAGTATATACTAGCAAGATCCAATATAATCATTTTTTTAAATGACTATAAAAAATGCTTGTGCGTTGCAACAAGTGAAGACAATTTTTACGATTGATAAAAACTCTATCAATTTTAATGATAAACCAAAACCAGACAAACAAAATAATAACAAAACAAAGTTAGAAATCATATATAGCATTGAACTGGGTTGCGCGTACTTCATGCGTCATCACATGAAGAATCCCTTGTGTACACCTTCCTATAGCCTCGCAAATTGATCGGGTAGCTGTTTCATAAGTTGACGCAGATCAAAGATTGAAATTTTGATTATTCAATTACTAAAAGTTTTTTTACTATGAATGAAAAACATTTGCAAAGTAACAAACTTGTCACATACACACTTTAAACAATGCTAAATATATCAGAAAAACATTTATGAGAAGAGAAATTTGGAAAAAAAAGAGGAAAAAAGAGAAAAGGATGAGAAAAGAGAGGAGATTGGAAGAAGAGAGAGATGATCAAGATTATCGGGAGAAAAAAGGAGAAAAAGAAAAGGAAAAAGGGAGAGAAAAAAGACACCGGTCGGGGAAGGGGCACATGTGGCGTCGAGTGGAGACGTGGAATGGGGCGGCGAGATGGTGTGGGTCGGTTGGGTTGGGCTGGGATAGGGGTGTATAATAGTTATTCTAGACTCACGTCAAGTTGGATACGGACGACATATAACCAACTCAAATACGAATGACTTAGCAAAATTTCAACGGAAACATGTACAACTTTTATAATACTAGCAAAGTACCTGTGCGTTGCAATGGAAAAAATTGTAGGTATGACTATATTTTTTTCTTTGTGAAAATTTTTTTAGGGAAAAATATATAATTGAACTATTAGTTTACAATTTGTGTTCAAAATATATGAGCATTCAGGATTGAAGAACAAAATGATAATACTCCAATGCTGAAAGAAAACATACATATAATTGAGATTATTATAGAATACCAGAAGCTAAATCACCGTAAGGTGACATGCACATCTATATCATGTAGCTTTTCAACAAGCAAGTCAAACATGTTCCTAAACACACTTGAAACGTTCCTAAACACACTTGAAACGAGCTGAGCGACCATATGGAATAATTGGTCTTCTTTTTCTCGTGAATTCTAGTTATACGTTCATCGAGATATTTGTACACTATGACAAGGCACTAAAAAAAGATTTCTAGAGAAAATTATATGCTATGATTTTCTTTAGAAGATTGAAAATAGAGATCAAAACTGTATTTTGTCCATGTATAGTATTTGCGAATAATAAAGCAAACGCATACATCTCGTTGTCTTACTGAAAAAATGAAGATGCTGATAGAACTAAATTTGTTTGATGTGTCATATGCTGTGATTTTCTTCAGAAAATTGAAGATAATAAATAAGAACCAAAACTATATTTTGTTCTCCATGTAAAACATTCATCTGATTACCTTATGTGCCGCTTGGATCAGGGACTTATTTTTAGTCCATGTCACATCGGATGCTTGAATACTAATTAAGAGTATTAAACATAGACCAATAATAAAACTAATTGCATAAATGAGTGTTATTTCGCGAGACGAATCTAATGAGCCTAATTAATCCATAATTAGCACATGTTTACTGTAGCATCACATCGGCTAATCATGGATTAATTAGGCTCATTAGATTTGTCTCGCAAAAAAGTCTAAGGTTATGAATGGGTTTTATTTTTAGTCTACGTTTAATACTTCTAATTAGTGTACAAACATCCGATGTGACAGGGACTTAAAAAAAATCCCTGGATCCAAACAGGGTCTTATAAATAAAAACTCAAGTTGTCAAGATGGCAAGAAAACTAAATTAATTTGTTTGATGCGTATCAATCTAATACACAATAAGTAGATGCAATACCTTATCGTTGCTGTTGGCTGCTACTTGCGCTAGGTGGTTCACCTCGTCATGAGTGAACGCCGTCGGCCGCTTCCTAGTTGCTAATCAAAATGCAGCCACAACCAATATCTTTCCTCGTCGACAGTCGATCGATCTATAGGTGTACGTAAATGGACCGGATTCTGCATGATTGCATGGAAACGTGACCTCATCCATCGTGCATCATCACGTGGTTTGTGAGAGCTGGAGAATCGGACAATAGATTTAACTAAAACCGAATTAAACCTGTAGGACTATGGATGAAAAAACCCAAAAGAAAATGCATGCATGGGGAAGTTGTGCGGAAGTCGGACAACATATCAAAACATGAGATAAAAACATCTTCAATTTTTATAAGTATGAAATCATCTTTAATTTTTATAATATAAAGAAAAAATAAAAATAAGGATAAAGATCAGAGATATTAACGTATGGAAGGAATCAAAGAATTTTCTCTCCATTGGTTTGGTTGGAAATGCATGACGTCACAACCATGACATGGCAAATGCAGGCGAAATCTGACAAGTAGCGCAAACTACCGTGACGCACCACATCTCTCCTCTCCTCTCATCCGATCCGACGGCCAGGATGGAGCCCCCATCTCGACGCGCTCCCCCGCCACGTCACCGATCCGCGTACTCTCTCTTCATTGGCTGCCTCCTCCTATATAGGATTACTCCCCTCCCGCTTCCAACCCAATCCACTCCACCACCACCGCTCGCTCGCTCGCCGCCGCCGCCGCCGCGTCGTCGTCTCCAGCCTCCGCTTCCTCGCCGACGGATTCCGCGTCCGCCTCGTCTCCGCAAAGCTAGCTAGCCATGGCCGGGAGGGGTAAGGCGATCGGCTCGAGCGCCGCCAAGAAGGCCACGTCGCGGAGCTCCAAGGCCGGGCTCCAGTTCCCCGTCGGCAGGATCGCCCGCTTCCTCAAGGCCGGCAAGTACGCCGAGCGCGTCGGCGCCGGCGCCCCCGTCTACCTCGCCGCCGTCCTCGAGTACCTCGCCGCCGAGGTACGCACGCACTGTTTCTCCCTCTCCCAGCCAGCCCTCGAATTCGTGGTCGGATTGGATGAACTCGGGCTAAATCCGTTGGGATTTTTCTCGCAGGTTCTTGAGCTCGCCGGGAACGCGGCTCGGGACAACAAGAAAACGCGGATCGTGCCGCGGCACATCCAGCTCGCCGTGCGCAACGACGAGGAGCTGTCACGCCTGCTCGGCGCCGTCACCATCGCCAACGGCGGCGTCATGCCCAACATCCACAACCTGCTCCTCCCCAAGAAGGCCGGCTCCAGCGCCAAGGCCGCCGTCGGCGACGACGAGTAGACAACAAGACACAGATTTGACCCTTGACGCTTGCTTCCGATGGATTAGACATAGGCCTCCTGCTTTACTTAGATGCTTAATTTAGTTGTGCTTGTTTCGTAGACAGGGATTAGTTGCTCTGTAATTGGTGTTAATTTATATGGAATAGTGTCATCATTTCGATGACTTTTTGTCAAAAAATATCTCCGGGTGTTCAAATCTCCAGGTTGATTTGAGCGGGTTCTCTCTAAATCGTGGCAAATGTTCTTGATTTTAACTCGAGACATTGGATTGTTGTCATATGTCGTGTCTGGTTTTTCTAGAGTTCGTGCGTTGTTGGAGCATGTGGCGCGTGGCAATGGCGTAAGAATTGCGACTTGATTTGGTTTTCGAAAGTGTTGGATCTAGACATCTAGTGAAGGATTTGTTTGAAATTGAGCTTGGCGCGGGCGGGCAGCTTTGAAATTCATGTGATTTCAAACAGTGCCAAGGCGGGAAGACGAAAATTTCCGCCAAGAAAGAAACGGCTTAACGGCAGGTCGGCAGGAGAGAGGGATGGGTGAAGTGAAAATCTATGAAAGTAGATACATCCTATACATTAACATGTGGGTCCCACTTAAAACTCTTGGCCCACATATACGTGACACCGGCTGCACATTCATATCTTGTAGAGGAAGTTTCGCATGTAGCCTACACGAAGATATGGATGTATTATGACTATTGCAGTTTACAACTTGACTTTAAAATAGAATACATACATGGTATTAATAATGGTTTACCATCTATCCAAAGTTACAAAATGAGTGTATAAGTCACGCACTCATACATTTACATGGGCCATGTATAACAAAGATTGGATGCATAGTAAGGATTACACACTTTCACCACTGAACACCTTTCTTTCATAAGATTAAATCCTATGAAA
This sequence comes from Oryza officinalis, assembly GCA_008326285.1. Classification (NCBI taxonomy): domain Eukaryota; kingdom Viridiplantae; phylum Streptophyta; class Magnoliopsida; order Poales; family Poaceae; genus Oryza; species Oryza officinalis. Next base: position 27,432,566 of record BDMV01000008.1, read on the forward strand.
ATGTACTACGCTTGGTTCGCTTCGATTTTATTTATCTTTTTTTAACTTTTTAAACTTTTATTTGAAAATAAACTCTTCCAAAACTTATTTCTAAATTTAGGTGGTGTTTGAATCTCCTGAAAATAAAGATAAAGATAAAGATTAAGTGTTTCACGTAAAACAAGGTGGCATTAACGTGTGATTAATTGAGTTTTAATTATTACAAACTTGAAAAATGGATTTATCTCATATTTTAGAACAACTTTATATAAAATTTTTTTGCACGAAACGCATCGTTTAGCAATTTGAAAAGCGTGCTACGAATATCGAAAAGTTTATCCACAAGAAGAATCAGTTCCGAACGGGGCCTTAAACCTTCTAAGTCACGCTAATCAGATTGACGTGCAGCACAAACCTGTTGTAGATGACGTAATAGTGTTGTTTCGTCACGTCACATGAGATGGAGTGGCCAAAAGATCCAGATTTTGTAAATAATTTTTAGAAGGGTTTATTTTTTAAATTAAAAATTAAAATGTTTAAAAGCTAATAAAAATTCGTTTAGTTCATCCAATACTTAGTTTTTCATGAAAAAGAGCATGCAAAATATTCTCTCCGTCCATAGATATACGGGATTTTATCTTTTTTTAAAAAATTAAATAAGTAATAAAAGGACAAAACACGGTACAAATAGTGATGGTTGAAAGAATAAGTAGTACCAAAGGTGATGGAGGGGAAATAAACCATTATAAAAGGTGATGAGTAAAAAATAAACAATATAAAAGGTGATAGGTAAGGAACAAGGAACCGTTTCAAGATTATAAAATCTCTTATATTTTAAAATAAATTTAAAGAGCATAATTTTTTATATTTTGAGATAGAAGGAGTATGTCGTATCGCATGTGAACGACCAGATTAATATTATCGTGCAAGTAAATGCATGTCCGTTTGTTACTAGCCATGAGAAATCAGATTGCTGGCTTCTGGTGTGGGCATATTTGGGCATGTACGACTTGGGTTCATGTCAGTATTCAGCAAATTAAAACAAAGAATTGTATGAACCTAATGTCAGATTTCACTTTAATCATTTCTCTCAACAATTTGTAGGAAATGAACTTCCATGGACAAGCTGTCAGATTTCACTTTACAAACATTAGAAATTTTCATAAGATTTTCATAGGTATTAGTTCAAAAAGTTCAATATTAATTCAAGGGCCCCAGATTATGTCCCACCATGTATCTAGTGGCGTACCCACGTACACTTTGCCAGGATCACGTGACCCCCGGATAAATTTTTAAATTTTAGTTAATTATGTCATGTTGATTAGTTCTACCTCCGTCTCATACCTTATATTATATTATAGACGAGACGGAGGGAGTATGTTAGTGGTATTAGTTGCGGTACATATTTTTATGGGTTTGCCACTATGTGCATCCTTCTTTGTTTGATGATTTCTAATGTTTTCTATTAACAAGATGTTATTATTATAGTACCAACATAGTACGAATCTATGATATAAACACTTAAAATTAACATGAAACTACTACTGCCTTAAATAATTAATCGCTGATATAAACGAGATTGAACTGAAGTGCAAGCATAAACTAATTAGTTCAAGGGTTAATTAGATTCATGTCATTGCAACTTTTATGGTTTTAAAATATACCATTACTATTCATATATATTCACATATTTATAGTTATGCCATCACAATTTCATAGTAACTGCTTAACTTTTTATCTCATTTTTTAAAACTTTTGGACCAAATTGCCCTTCTTCTCCATCCCCTCCCCCCTCTCTCTCCTGTTCATATCCTCCCAAGTCTCAAGCGGCGGCCATCCTGTTTGTGTGAGAATTCAAGGGACAACGTTGTGTTTTTTCAGCTGAAATTATATCCCGACCGGCTGGTTCTTTAAGAGAAAAGAGAATTTATTTGTTGTGTTTCACCAAAACCTGCAGGTAGATTCCTGAAGTAGCGCACTAACAGTGACATAGCAGAAATTCTTAACTGCTTCGATACCACATGCGCACGCATGAATTTTGTAGCTTTTTTTTTTTGCACAACCTTCTCGTTTGATGATGAAGAACCAACCAAGCAAGGTATGAATAAAGAGAGAAAAAAAAACAAAAGAAGCGGTGGGGAAGAAAGAATTTTTCAGGAGACCTTTCTTCTCTCTAACAGCGTTGTCGTCATCTCGCTTGAGGAAAATGTACACTCGCTCGCAGACGCAAGCATGCTAGCACACAACCTGCTCGAGCATACGCCGGCGGCGAGGTCAGCGATCGAGCTCGTGTGAAAATTCGAGCACCACCCACCTCGCTGCTCTCAGAAGGTGAGGAGGCGGACGATGTGCGGGTGGAATACGCGACGCGACGAGCGCGTCAAGCTCCTGCCAGAACACGCGATGGAGGCGCTCGCTGCTGTGGTGGACCTTGACGGCGGCGAGGGCGCCGGCGATGCGTGCGAGGTGTACACCGTGTTGAACCCGCCCTCGCCGACCAAGGCAGAGGATGACCATCGTCCAGACTATCTCCGCCGCCGGCAAGGAAGCGTCTGGGTTGAGGCTAGCCCGGATCTGAAGAGTATGGAGGAGATGAACAGGAAAGAAAGAGAGGGGGAAGGGGTTGAAGAGAGAAGATATGGACAATTTGATCTAAAAATTTCAGAAAATAAGGTGAAAGGGTAAATAGTGGCATATATTAAATAATTATAAAATTATGATGATATAGCTACAATTATTACAAATAATAATGATAGATTTCAAAATCATGAAAGTTATAATGGCATAAATCTAATTAACCCCTTAAATCAAAGTTCTGACGTGAACTCTCCTCTCGTACGACGTGGTGTAGCATTCCAATTCGGTGGTTGGAGATTAAAAGAGATGGTTAGAGTAGATGGCTGCATGCACCGGTTACTGAATATCTATATGCTTAATTAGTGAGAAAAAAACGTGGTTTTCCTTTTGATTTGTGCAGTCGTTTGTTGTTGCTTTGCCGTTTCCATCTAGTGATGGTCAGCATATATGCTCTGCTTGCATGCAGTGTTGAAGTAGTCACAAACTTGCATTAGGTGAAAAGTTGGAGGCTAACCCATATAAAAAAGTCTGTAGTTCTTCTTAGATTTTGCCAATGTGTCAATGCACCATAAGTTTGATTTCAGATAAAGAACGGCATCATATATAAGTTGATACTTACTGAGGCCAATGGCGATTAACAAAGCAACCAAGTGTATGTATGAGGTCTGTAATTTCACTTGGTGGTGGTTATCTTTGTTGTTGAACTTTGGAGTGATTCTGAGGTAGAAGTAGAGCGGTAGATCGATGAACCCAAACCAGAAATAGTCAAAAGGAAAAAAAAAAGGAAAGCTTTGTAAAAGGCAAAATTTGCTTCGAGACATTCTAGGTTAAGTTCGTGGCATTTGTTACAGGATAATCTAGTTTTGTGTCTTTATCATAGGACGCTCTAGTTTTATGATTGTTTGAAAAAGAAACACTTTGACCATTATTTTAATGGATTTAATATAATTTCTTCCAATGGAGCTATAAACTTTGCGAATACGATTTACCCTTGGGCCACCTTTCAAGATTTAAATTTGAACAAAGTTTAGATGAATTTAAATATATTATGCAAATTCAAAACTTGTCCAAATTATGGAAATGAGAATTGACAAAGATTTTTTAAAAAAATGAACAAAAAAAATCAAATTTGAACAAATATTGGTTGCATTTAAATAAATATTTGTAAAATATTTTTATTTCTGTAATTTGAGACAATTTTTGAATTTTGCAAAATATGTTTAGATCCAGTCAATATCTGTTCAAACTTAAATCTTGCAAGGTGGCCTAACAATAAAATCATCCTTTGTAAAATTTTATCTCTTCATTCAAAGATGATATATTGAAATAATGGTTCAAATGTCTCTTACTACCTCCCTAGAAAGGTACCTACAGCTTGGGACAGAGAGAGTAGTAAACAATTGTAAAACTGAAGTGTTGTATAATAAAGAACTCTAAATATCCTTGAGCAAATGTCAACGGTTTTAGAGTATCCTTGATCAAACAATCAAAACTAAGCCTACCGAAAGGACGGGGGAGGAGGGGTTTAAATCGTAGGAACACCAAAAACCAAAATTTTTTAGCGGAATTAAAAGTTACCCTCGATGCCGATGGAGATCGGTCTGACCGGAGTTGACCGCCATTGCCTGGTGCTGCCTCCGGTCCAACTGTTGTGGTTCTAGTATGACCGCCGGTTTCCTGCCTGTGTAACCACCACACCTGAGCCAAACATAAATCGAAGACTTTTGGAAGTATATTGAACTGTATTGCTTCTATGCATGTTTACAAAGTGCAATAATAGCACTCCTCTCATAAAATTCGACTAAACTCAAAACCCTAACTTTACTCTAAACTGAACTCTGACAAAATCGATACAGGAAGGCCTCAACCCCCTCTATTTATAACGGAGGTAGGCAATCTAAAGCCACGAACCCAACTTGTACAAGAAGTCCTAATCCACCAAAAAACATTCCTGTACAAGAAACAAACTTATCCAATCACAATTCAAACTCCAATCTTCCCAAATTTGAACTCCTTCCAAATTTGACTGCTCATCCCATACGCACACAATCTCCCTAATCGTATGCCACATGGAATCTTCACCAACCATGTGCATTATTCTTTAGCCTAAGCATCCCGCATGATATCCATATCGTCCAGACGTCATTTTCTTCCAAGTTGACTCCTGATCCATCACCAGCAATACTCTCCCGAGATATCAAGACACACCTACACATATGGGCGGATCTAAAGGGTGGACTGAGGCCCAGGTAGATATATTGTAAAAAAAAGAAAAAAACAAAGCTAAAGCGACGATTGATCCATCTACTTCCGCGTATCTCCACGATTCCATCTCCTGCCACCCACACCTCATGCAATCGCGCGCCACGATGATCGTTTGGCCGTCCACTCCCTCTCCGCAACCGCGACTTGCCGACTCCTCGTCTCTTTGGCCTTTGCCCCTGCTACTCCTTCTACTGCCCACTTTGATCACCCGTGTGATCTCCTGGTGACGGCAAGGGCGCTAGGGCTAGGGCACTAGGCCATGGCAGCGGTAGCAAAACCGCAGCCGACCAGTGGTGGGGTGTGGCGATTGGCTCTCTCGTGTGCGGGTGCGTTGGCCAGCGGCGGCAGCACAAGGATTGGCAGGATTGGCATGCTGCAAGGACAGATGATTATTGATTAGGGCATTAGGAAATTAGGTCGTTGTAGAATTGTACTCTTCTTTTTAATTGTCAGTTTTTACCCTTCTTATCTTAAATTATACTATTGTAATGACTGTATTGTTGATTGTTGAAAAATGAAGAAATATAAAGATTTTGCAAAGAAAACTCGACAAGAAGAGGAAGTATGACAATCTTCTTCAAACTTTTGTAGCCATATTAGCTTTTTAAGTCAAATTTGAAGTATGGTATTAGTTTTAAGATGTTTTTAAGGTATCTTATTAATATATCATGATACACTTGACTAGTTCTAATTATTAATTGTATATTGTATGTACATTTGTTGTGTTTACATTTTTTTATGTAAGCCGGACCACCCACAATCTAAATCCTAGATACGCTACTGCCTACACATAAATCAAACAAGAAACCATATTCAAGCACAAGTTTTTTTTAACTTGACTCAAGTATTACATATGTATTTGTATTGTATACAAATACGACGGTCTGACCGGCTGGTTTCTATTTGGAGTCGGTATCGGGTTGTTTTTTTGATACTCGTGATTTACAGATCGTGGGGCTGGCCGGTCTGATCACGCAATACACGTCGGTCTGACCGGTCTTCACCACCCAATCTGACTGGTCTCACACACACAGTGAAACCATCACTTCATCAATAATTTTTAAATATCAAAATCAATTATCTATCATGTCAATTGTTCATCATAAAATAATAATCAAAATACCTTTTGATTTCACATCCTAGAGCAAATCTTACCCCACATATTTGTGAGTGCCTTTAATACACTGAATAGTACACCATACACCCGAAGTGCGAGTTCATGCATGCCCACAAGATATGGACACGTGTTTATACTCATAAAATTGGATAGCATTAGTGCCAAATTTAAGATTTGAACACTAGTGAGCTGAATGCATAACTTCAAGCACCAGGGCTAGCTTACATGGCCACTTGTATATCAAGATCTATTTAAGAAATGGAAGGGAGTAGTCCTTAATTAAGGATTTCCTCATCAGATTATATCCAAAAAAGATTTTACGCTCCTTTCAGGATGCTTAAATTGAATTAGATTACTGAGAGGGGAGGTCATGTTTCAATTTCGAAATGTCCATCTGAAAACCTGTGTTTGTACGAACACGTACATGGCCGTTTCTTCCACGCACCCGACGAAAGAAAATGACTCGGCAACCATCAAGTTTTCTGCTCATTGCCTTTTTTGAAGAGCAATCCACGCAACAATCTGTCCTCTTTTTAGTCCTTGTATAGATTGTATGAACTACCTTCATTTTTTTTAATGTTTGTTTTCCAAAGCATGACATCTCAAATGAAGGAAAACAAGGTCTGATCAATTCAACAGTTTTGTTAAATTTTCCCCACAAGAGACTTTGTTAATAATGTGCTAGCAATTTGTCTGGTTGAAGAGGAGGAATTCAAGCCATGCATGGAACTAATCCTAATCCACTCCTAACAATAATTTTTCAAGAGGGTAAAAAATAAAAAGAAATGGCATGTCACTGTTGGAACAATAGAGATGGTTGGCCTCAAAGGTTTCTTTCCAAACAGTTGAAAGGAGCCCCTCTCCAACTGTTCACAAAGTATGTCACATTTCTCACCCACCAAATCTTCCCTACAAAATATAATCCCCACAAGCAACACCACACCCCAAGTCCTTTGCCACCTCTCACTTTCTCCCTCATCCTCTCTCTCTCTCTCTCTCTCTAGCTTGAATATATATAGGCTGTGACACCAGTGGCTGATGCTCTGGAGGTAGCAAGGCACATGTCAAGATTGTTGATGCTGGCTACTACTGCTACAATGGAGGAGGAGATGCTGGAGGAGCAAGGTGAGAGGAGTGTGGTCAGGTTGGAGCAAGAGGTGCTGATCCACATCCAGGTCAGGAGGATCAAGCAGGAGGATGAGAAGGCCAGGGAGCTTCTCCAGAGGCTGCAGCTGCTGGAGATGAGGCCCACCGCCACCGCCGCCATCGGTTTCCGTGAGCCGGCGAGGCCTCCCTCGCCGTCGCCGCTACGCCGCGCCGGTCAGGCCATCTCCGTTGGAGATTGAGGGGGGAGGCATTTTTTTTCCCCTTGATCAATGTGGTGTAAATATGTAGGAGAGTTCAGAGTGTTTCAGGCTTTCAGTTCATGTGATCCATCCATGGATTGGCATAACTTGATGTGTTCTCTTTTCTTGTGCTGTAAATACAATTGAGCCGCTTAAATTGCCATGTGTCCATTGTGTTGGTTTCTCTCTTTGATCCTTTCTTGGCCGGAATAGCTTGAGATAAGAATGCAGAGCTCACATCAGCAAACAAAACTGATGAAGCAAAGAGGGAGGATTAGCCACTCAAAACTTTGTATAATCCATACACAGCAGATTGGACCAGAAAACATGGATTATGCCATGCTAACCATTGGATTGATGACAAACCGATGAATCGTGTCATTCCAGGAAACAATAAAGTACATATTTTTTCCTTGGTGTTGCCGACAAGGCAGACTAGTGAAATCTACCGGATTAAAAGTCACCATCAACATTGGAGAAGAAAAACCATAGCAATTACTACCTGATAAAGAAAAAAATTGCCGTTAAAGGCCATCCATATCTTGGATAATATAGACTAAACTACGTGACTTCTACGGATGATAATGAGTCATAAAATCCCAGGATTTACTTTTGTTTGGGCAGCTTAACACGACAATCTCAAGAGCAACCAGCACAAAAATTAACACCTAAGGTTGCAAATCCCAGATAATCACTACACACCACAGTAGCGTCTTCTTCAAACTGCTAGAAGCGGGGTTTCTTTTTGCAAACCAAAGCAGAAAGTTCTCTGCTTCCAGGAGTACTACAGCTCAATCATGCATAACCTATCACAAAGATAATCTTGCAACAGATGCTTATAGAGCAGTGGTGACAAAATGGCCGCCACCACTGTTAGGTTTGCAACAATCAGTCGGTCTTCATTGCCTCAGCATGATAAGTTTCCAGGTCTTTGTCCAGCTCATCTGCAGTCTTCCCAGCTTGCCTCCTTCCACGACCACGGGCCTGGAATTGACCACGGCCCCTGCCACTGCCACGGCCCTGGAATTGGGACTGGAATGGGGCACGACCCCTGCCACGGCCTCGGCCTCGGCCAGCTTGGAAGGCACCACGGTTATATCTATTACTGGAATGGCAAGTTCATGTGAAAGATCAGCAAAAATATCAAACAAATTACAAAGCAAATGGCTTACAGTAATAACCAAATGGCAGTGGCTTCACTGTAGATCATGGCACTTTAAAACTAACCAAGCAAAAGGCCGTGGTTTCTATTTTCTACCAGATAACAGAATAAATTGCAAAGCTAATGAAAATGATACAGTGAGAAGCCTTACATTGTAGGACTACGACCTGTTGGTCTACTGCTGGAACCACCGCCACGCTGGCCAATTTCAGGCCTGAAATCAATTCTTTTATTAATGACATATATAGAAAAATGAAGTAGATTGATTAATAGATATATTGCTTTAAAAGGCTCAAATAAAAGTGAAAATAACAAAATCCCCAACAAAGCTCATGTTCAAACTGGAGATAAATATCAGAACATATCCATTGACTCCTAACAGAAAACGGCTAATGAACATGACAAATATTTAACAGTTAAACTTTTATCCGTTTTAAAATATAGTCCTGCCTAAATATGGATAGCTCATTAACATATTTCACACAATACTAGAATATGCCATGTGAACAGCTCATATTGGTGATGTCAAGTTAATATACTGGCCCAACAGCAAATTTACTTAAAAATATTACAAACTCAACAAACAAATTATCAGTGTCTGAAGTAACACATGAACAGAAGTTGTTTGTAGATATGCCATATTGTTAGCAGAGAAGAAAGAAGAGTTTATCTGCTAGCAATCAGGAGTGCTGATAAGCCCATTATTAACTATTTAACTTGGGACAAAGACAGAATGCATTGTGATATGTGATCCAGGTTAGGTTTCAGGTAAGCCATTTTTGTCCTTGGAAGCTAAATAGATATCGAAATACATAGAAATGGAAGGATTACTCACGTCATAACAACTGTTCTTGTAGGTCTCCCGTTAGAAGCCCCAACCACATTTATGCGAGGTGTCATAGGCAAACCTAAGTCACTTCCAATAACTTCTATCTTCATAGCTTTACCATCAAGCAGCACATTATTGTACCGTTTCAATGCAGCAATTGCATCACTTCTCCTAGTAAACACCACTTCTGCTGTTCCCTGCAGAAATTTAATAAAAAAAAAAGATATTAGTACAACAGAGGCAAGCTAAAAAGGAGGTAGCAAAAGCAAAGGGTTCAGTGATCACAAAAGATCATTTGTTCTTTTCTTTTTTCAGAATAAGCACTGCAATGGATACTGTTTACATGCTGTTCATTTGGTAGGCCAGCTAATTAGTACATAAGATTGTGTATGGTATATAATTCGTACAACAAATACATGTACTAAAGTAAATGTACTCTAAGCAGATCAACATTATGGAGTTCCCACCAGAAATGCATAGCAAGGTTCAATGTAAGAATGAATAAGAAAGCATGAACCATAAATATGTATTACTAAAAATAAACATTATCCTATGTTGTCTTCTTACTGTTGTCTCAAACGCAAGATAATTACTAAGATACATATTATCCTATAGCAGCTGGTTTATTATTCTTGGTAAATCTAATGCAAGGCATAAATTTGTGCACTGGAAGTTTTCATCCATAAGACAAGGTATAATTATACTTCGTATGTGATCATTTAGAGCAAACTGAAACTACCAAGTGGGAAGATGATATGGTTTCCCTTAAAACAATGGGTTTAACAGATGAAGATAAACATCACTTTGAGTTTACATAGAACACCTAGTTGAAATCAAGGTACGCTCTATATGTAAACATGATAAAAAGTACGGACATTTGGACGCCCATAACCATCAAAGTGAACAGCAAAGCGCTTCAAGTGACCAACTTCTGAAAACAGCTCCTACAAAGCGATTTGAAAATTGTTAGCATAATCAGATTTATATCAAACAATAATAGCGAAAAGAAATGCTCCATAAATTTAATTTGTTTGACAAACCTTTATATCCTCATTGGAAACCACATAGTCCAAGTTTGAAATGTACAATTTCGTACCAGTTTCAATTCCACTAGCCGCCATACTGTCACTAAACAGATCAGGTCTCCAGGTCATGTCTTTGGTTCTGCTGAAAGACTGAAAATAGCCAAACATCCAGCATGTGAGAAAACATGTCATCACAGACGCATATCACCTCAAACTGTTCTGTATGATCATGCCAACTATCATTAGTAATATCAATCTTAATGGTAGAGCACGAATAAGCAACTTAAAAATGGAGAGGAAGAGAGTTCCACCAATATCACAAGCGGAGTAGATAAATGGCTAGAGCATTTTCTCTGGAACAGACAGCCTAGAAGCACTTCACAATAGCAGATCCAAAAGCTGTCAGATGAGAGGTGCATTGAAGTTCCAGGTATAGCACAAGGATCAATGAAGATCCTTCCTTCGGCACCACATGCACCTTAGATATTGAATTGCAAGAATACCACAAACTTCTATATTTTTTTTTTCATTTAGTTCAATCCATATGTTCGACAAACTTCCTTTTCCATCTATTTCAATCCATATGTTTGAAGAGAAGTTGCTGTCCTTCAAGTTCCCACTAGATGTATCCACCACAGTTACTTCTGCCACTCCATAAATGAAACCTTAGAAATGATCTACCCAAACAAAGTTTTTCACAAGAGATTAACAGCAAAGGAGGAGAGCATTCACTAGTGTGGCATTGGTTCCCCTTTGAGTTCTCTAGGAACATCAAATTGTAACTTTGGGCTGTTGCCCTAGTCAGGCCAGCTCCCTGTATTCTCATTTCCTTGTTAACCGATCGGCAAAGCCACTGCCTTCTCCTCTCAAAAAAGAAAGATTAATAACAAAGCTACTTCTTCCTCCCCTCCACATCCACATGACAGAGAGATGCTCTAGCCAAATCCAACTCGACCAAGGCTCACTCCATTAGTGATAACTTCTGCCCCTCCACATTATACAAAATCTTAGAGATGCTCTCTTCATTCATTCGGTAATTTTTTTTTAGCTTATTCAGGAGAAATCTGACCATGAACAAAAACACAGCGTCAGTTTCGGTGGCCTTGCCTTAGCAATAGCGCGCGCTGATGGCCGCGAGTTAACCCCAAGCCCAAGAGGCCCTCGAGGAGGCATCCCTGATCTTCCACGCAGCACATATCCACCTCTCCCACCACCTCCTCCACCACCTTGAATCCGGCCACCACCACTAACCCTATCTCCACCCCTCCTGGCATAATACGCCATAATTCCAAACTCGCTTCAGTCAAATTAACACGGTTCTTCTTCTCCAACAATCAAATGATGAAAAAACCTGCATATTACAAGACTCAATCAGGGGGGGAAGGCCGAAGAGAGGAACTTCTTCCAGATCTAGAAGAGAGGGGTAGGGTTAGGGCAAAGAGATAAGGTATGGTGCAGTGCGGTGCGGTGCGGTGCTCACCGGCGTTGCGAGGATGCGGAGGACGCAGCAGGACGCCGGCGGCCGCTCGCCGCTGCTCGGCCGTGCGGCGGAGGCGGCGGCGGCGGCGGCGGAACCGCGAGGAGAGGAGAGGAGGGGAGAAGATGGAGTAGTAGAGAAGGAAGCAAAGGTGGAGTCAATGAAGAGGATAATTACGCTGGGCTGTTCGTTCGGCCGTATGGGCTTTGATGTGGGCCGCTCTGAATCGAGTACAGCCCAGCCCGGCTGACAAAGAATCGAGAAGGAGACTTGTGTCACACTGGGTAGTGGGTACCACGTCAGGAATGTCCATCGCATTACTTTCAGATTGCATTATCCTGTCTCGTTGCATTAATGTAGCGAGATATACCGTATTTCATATAGACGTGGATACGTAGTCTATGGGGAAAAAAATGTGAGACTGCAAATGGGTCCAGTGTTGCATCCCACCGGACGTGGAGCTCAAGGGTTTAGTTCAGGTTCAGAATTGTCAACAGTGTTTTCTCTCTCCCGACAAAAAGAGAGGAAGAGTTGTCAAAGGGTATAAAAGCCCACTCAGAGTTCAGTAACGGGGGTTGGTTTCAGAAACCGGCAATGTTGATGGTCGGTCGGTAAGTACCGATTTCAACCTATAATTATCTCAACAAATAAAGGAAGAACTAATATTTCTTACACGTATATTAATTACAAATAACGTAGTTCTACTTGTATTGGAGAATTACTATAGATGTAGGAATTATACACTAAAGTGAAGAAGAAATGAGCCGGCATGTAAAAAAACACACCTTCGACGAATCATGTGTGAGCACACGGATTGATGGCCCGATAAGTTAACTCAAACCGACTTAAAGTGGGGTCAAACCACCGTGCACCGTCTTAGAGGCCCACATGTCAGTCCCTGGTGAAAGACGGTGGATAAAGGTGGGGCCCAGGGGTTGGCCGAACTGACCTCACCACCTCTCATCTTCACCCTCCACGTGGCAGCTCCTGGTTGCTTCCCAATGACGATTGTGAGAGTTACCGACCTTAACAACTGTCATAAGCAGCTACAAATAGAGATCATTCCTTCACTCTCAAAGCACACACTTAAGGAGCAATTCTCTCATTTCATATTTGTCTCTCTCCAGTAGTAGTGGAGTTATGTTTAGAGTAGTCTTCGGTTTCATAGTTTTCTTTGGAGATTTGGGTATATCTTTAGTACTTTACTCTTCTTGTAAGATTATGCATTTAATAAAGGAAGAGTTAATTTCATTTTCGGTCACCTTTTTATTATCGATGTTTTGCTTTGGACCACCCTTTAACCAATGTTTTTATTTTGGACCGGGTATTTTTACCTTTGTGTTACTTTGGACCACCCTCAACTATTTTATCCATCTACATCCAACTTATCATATGATAAAAAAATGGTCTTACATATAGCTGTGGGAGTTCATTGACGAAGAGGAGCCGATATACTTGAGATTGTTCATATGCTTAAGAAAAGAGTCGGATGGTCCAAAGTGAAACAAAGACAAAAATACTCGGTCCAAAATGAAAACATTAGTTAAAAGGTAGTCCAAAGCAAAACATCGGTAATAAAAGGTGGCCCAAAGTAAAATTTACTCATCAAGGAATTATCTTCTTTACTTAGGCTGCGTTTGTTTGGGTGAGTTGGAAACTCATTCCCTTCGCACAGAAAACGGAGCGACTCATTAGTGCATGATTAATTAAATATTTACTAATTTTTTTTTGAAAAATGGATTAATATGATTTTTTAAAGCAATTTTCATATAGAAACTTTTTGAAAAAACGTACCGTTTAGCAGTTTAAAATACGTGCGTGCGGAACACGAGAGAGTGGAGTTGGGAACACTATGGGCTGAACACACCCTTATTAATGTTGATAGTTCATATACTACTTTACTAATTATGTGTTCTATGATTAGGTTATATTTTATTTATATGCTTCACTTGATTAGGCTAGTCGATCTATGCCACGATATCGGTCAAATGATTTTAATGGGTTGCACTAATACTAACTCATCCATCCGAATGGTAGGAGTCTCGGAGGAATTAGTGTCATTATTTATTAATGTGAATATGGTGCTTAGATTAATTATATACTTGAATGGTAGCGAGAGTTTACAAGTTTTTTAAATTTCCCATATAAGATTTAAGATCAAAAGTTAATATTGAGTTTCTTTATATTTATTTTGCGATAATATTTTTTCTTTAATATCTAGATGTATTTCATATAAAAGACTTATGCGTATAAAGTTTAATAAAGGAAGAGTTAATTTCATTTTGGGCCACCTTTTTATTATCGATGTTTCGCTTTGGACCACCCTTTAACCAACGTTTTCATTTTGGACTGGGTATTTTTACCTTTATGTCACTTTGGACCACCCTCAACTATTTTATCCATCTACATCCAACTTATTATATGACAAGAAAATGGTCTTACATATAGCTGTGGGAGTTCATTGACGAAGAGGAGCCGATATACTCGAGATTGTTCATATGCTTAAGAAGAGAGTTGGGTGGTCCAAAGTGAAAACATTAGTTAAAAGATGGTCCAAAGCGAAACATCAGTAATAAAAGGTGGCCCAAAGTGAAATTTATTCATCAAGAAATTATCTTTTTTACTTATCAGTGTTCATAGTTCATATAGTTATGTGTTCTATGACTAGGTTATATTTTATTTATATGCTTCACTTGATTAGACTAGTCGATCTATGCCACGATATCGGTCCAATGATTTTAACGGGTTGCACTAATACTAACTTATCCATCCGAAGGGTGGGAGTCCCGGAGGAATTAGTGTCATTATTTATTAATGTAAACATGGTGCTTAGATTAATTATATACGGGAAATTTTGAATGGTAGCGAGAGTTTCCAAGTTCTTTAAATTTCCCATATAAGATTTAAGATCAAAAGTTAATATTGAGTTTCTTTATATTTGTTTTGTGATAATTCTTTTCCTTAATATCTAGATGTATTTCATATAGAAAACTTATGCGTATAAAGTTTTTTCATATCCATGTGATGCTATGTTCCCTTACAAAGAAGTTCTATGTGTATCAACATACATTATTTGTAGAAAGTTTATAGCTATAAAGTTTTTTCACATATTTTCCCTAAAAAAGTTTTTATATGTGTATCAACATATATTTTTTTATTTAAAATGTATAAGTATAAAGTTTTTCATGTGATGCTATAGTTTCCCTAAGGGGGGAGTTTTAATGTGTATTAATATACTTTCTCTGTACAAAGTATCAATATATATATTACATGTGATGCTATATTTCCACACAAAGTGAAGTTTTTATGTATAATAAGATATATTCTCTATACAAAGTAGATAAGTATAAAGTACAGTTATATCCCCATAAAAAAGTTAGTAGAGTTATGCATGTCAAACATGTTCCTATATTAAGGTTATATAACATAAAATTTGTGCGACACCTTTGCAACAAGGATCAAAATTGATTTTCATCACAATAATTTTTATCACATAACTATAGATGTGCTTTGTTTTAATGTACATAGCATACATTTTTTTTTTGAAAATGTTTGATTAAACGACATACTTGGTCTTAGATCTTCTCTATGAGTCATAATCGTGTCTTGATCTTTTTTTATGAGTCAAATATTGTTTTAGTAATGACACATCCCCATACTTGTCGTTATTATGGACTACAGTTTTACTTTGTTTTATGTCGACACAAGAGGACTGAGGGTGACAATTCTGATCATGATCAGGTTTCAGTGCTATAGCCATCAAATGCTGAGATTTTTGGAATGCATGGTTCAATACATAGTTTTTCTTAAAAGGAATTGGTTCTCAATGAACACCATGTTCTTGTATGATTTGGTTTACATATTCTATTTTCTAGCAGTTCTTTTTTTTGCTAGAATACCAATATTGTCAAGATAAACTTCAATTTCTAAATATGCAATACTTTTTTTAACTGCACTTTTTTGTTGCTTCTTGCAATATTTAAAATTGGAAAAAACAATTCCTTTTTTCCTCCTTGGCCGTTGGCCCAAAAGTTGGCTCAACATTCCCCGTGCATGCCTGCGCAAGCCAGCCCGCTCGCCTCCTCTTTCCCCCTTGCTCCCAGGCCGGCCTCAAAGGACCACTACAGGCCTAGGGGGGTGAATAGGAAATTTAAAACTTAATGTGAAGTAGAAGCTAAAAGCAAGATCGGATATTTCGATCCAATTCCGAGCTGCACAAAAACAGTAAGGAAAGCCAGGCTAGCAAGATAGATCTATACCTACCACAAGATATACAAGCGCATACAACAACTAATTACTCGCGGCAACAACAAGATAAGCAAAGGTATGAGGAAATGCACAAGTTAGAGAAATATCACCGAGGTTTAAAAGAAGATGTATCCCCAAGTTCGGATCCTTGAGGGCATTCTAGTCTCTATTGAGGAGCTCACAAAGAGTTGAGTCTTAATTGACCCTATCCTCATGAGGTTGCACAAATATACTCCTCTTTACAAGAGGGATCTCTTTTCTTATAGGTGCGAAATCCGGACTTCACAAACTTCCCTCGACCAACCATTCTCAGATCGTAGCTCGAGGATGACACCTAGCCATCGAGGAGTCCTCAACTTTCAAGAGTAATAGATGCAATAAGAACTCCTTGGGGTTGAAAGCCTAGTGCTCATAAGATCAAGTCAAGAACGCACCAAGCACAAGATCTTCCAAGAACAACTCACTCACACAAAGCCAAATCGTGTAGATCGAGAGAGGAGAAAGTTTGTAGATCAAGAGAGGAGAAAATTTGGAAAGTAAGGCTCAAAGCTAAGGGCTTAAGATTTGCAAAGTAATCAGCAACCTTGATTTAGGGTGGGGAGGGGGTATTTGTAGCCCACTCCAAAATTTGGCCGTTGGAGGCAAAGATTCCTCATATCGGATATTTCGATACGGTCATTGGAATTTCTGACCAGTTCAAACTTTGTTCTCCAACTCAGCCAAAACCCAGCACAATGAACATTTCAATATGCACATCAAAAATTTCGGTATTTTTCCATATAGAAGCGTTTTGCGCCATATCAGAAATTCCGTAGCCATACCGAAAATTCCAATATTTACCGACACAGAACCATTTTGGGTAAAATCGGAAATTCTTATATTAACCCATATAGAACCATTTTGGGTCAAATCAGAAATTCCGATATTTACCCAGACATAACCGTTTTGGGTCAAATTGGAAATTCCAAAGCCACATTGAAAATTCCGGTCTGTTGAAAATTGCAACAACTTGAATGTTTTCTTAAAGGAACACTTCAAAAATAGATTTGGGCACCAAATTTTCAAACCTAGGTTTCAAAGCGACACCCCTCTTTATAGTATAGCTTTTCCTATGACTCAAGAAAACGAAAAAAAATTACTATAGGAAACTTTCACCATACATTTCATTCCATTTGAATAGAACCATTGAAACCGTTCTTTTCATGTCATTTGAAGGACTAAACACTATATACAATCTCAACAAACATTGTTAGTCCTTTCTAATAAATTGTCATTAACCACCAAAATAAATAGGGGCCTAGATGCACTTTTAATCTTCCCTTTTTGTTGATTGACGATAATTCGATTAGAATGCAATAAAGAGATGTAGATAAAAGAGTTTTTGGTCCAAAGCTTAGAGATTGAGCTTTCCCTAGAAGTGTGCATGAGACGCATGTGGAGAGCTCCCCCTAAATCTTTGCACCCACAATTGAATTACATATAAGGTTGCTTGAAATAAAATACATGTGACATAGCAACATCCACACATAATAAGCTAGATTCCACAAATGAACATTACATCACATAGTCTCATACACCACATATGCATAGAAATTTTAAAAACACATATTGGCTACATTCGAATCCTCAAAAAAAAAGAGGATGAAAATTTGGATACTCGTGGCATGCTTTTCAAACTACTAAATTGTACGTTTCGTGCGAAAACTTTCTATATGAAAGTTGCTCTATTTTCAAGTTTGTAATAATTAAAACTCAATTAATCATACGTTAATACCACCTCGTTTTGCGTAAAACACTTAATCTTCATCTTCATCTCATCTTCAGGAGAAAAGAACACCACCATTGTCTCATACAAGCAAGCCCAAGTTGTCTGACCAACAATAGAGTTTGAAAAGATAGATGTCTGCCCCCCTTTGGCATCAAGGCACCAAAAAGAAGCAATTAGAAGGAAGAGAGCCTTGAAACCAATGGAATCACTCAGCATGCTCTGCACCACCTCCACCACCACCATATGCCGCACCCTCATCATGCACGATTCCACCACTAGTGCCCTCATCGGCAAAAGGATCTTCAAACACTTCCTCTTCACTTATGTTTTCCTCAGAAATGTTGACGAGACAAAGAAGGTTGTAGTGACATTGAACAGTCTTGAGACGTTGAGTATTCTTCTTCCTTGCCACACCATCCTTGTTGACTTTGATAGTGGTGGTGACTTGCACATAGTGAAAATGGACTTGAGAAAGTTCAGGGTTGGTGAGGCAGAGCAAGAAACAATAGAAGTAGCTTGAGCATGTGGAGCTTCGGTGGTAGGCCTTAGTTCCCTTGGTGCATCCACGGGCTTAACGACACACTTTGAGTATAGTGTGGTGCACTTCCTTCTAAAACTGAAGGTTAGTTACTTCCTCGATCATCTTCATTATCATTGGAGCATACCCAAGACCCCTCTTAGGAGTGAAAGAAGTGAGGCAATCTCCTCCCAAATAAACTTGAATACATCAAACTTTTTTGGAGGATCTCTCATCCTTACAAGAATGCCTCTAGTGAAAGACTGCATATTGCTAGCATCACCGACCTATGGAGTAAGGGTCTTTGTGAATCATCCGGTTGAGATAATCAAATAAAGGAAGCATACCCTTGGTGGTCCTAGGGTCATAGTCCACATTATGGTCATACATGTAGTCAAGCTCATGAGGCTCCAGAGACTTGTCATCATGCATCGGATCTTTGTCCTCCTCATCACTAGTGTCAAAACCCATGATGGCTCCAAAGTCTTTGCAATTGATGCAGTACCACCCCCATTGAGTCATCCAGTGCATAGCCTTCATCTTGTTGTTTTAAAACCAAATTGTAGCATAGAACTGACATATGATCTCCTCACACCAGTCATACCTCAAGTTCATGATAGCTTTGATCGTCATACCCTCACATGTCGCAATTACTTCATTCATCATAGGATCATTGTAGCTGGCGACAGTGTCCTTGTCAATCTCGTGCCCCTGCGTCAAAACCTGGCAGTTATCGCTGCATCCCGACCATGCTCGTGCGTTCAAAAGCTGGAGACCGAGTCCTTGCTACTCTCGGCTTCCTCCGCACCCACTCATTTGTGGTTCCGCCACGGTCAAGGCCCCACTACACTGCTCCCCATGCTCGCGCGCTCTCTCTCTCTCCCTACTCCGCTGGTAGTTGTCGCCTCGTCCCAGCCCCTATTTGTCCTTCCACAGTTATAAAAGCACTCCCAGGCCTCCCCTCGTAATTCTTCCCCATTTTGTCGATTCATCTCATGCCCTAAACTACCTTCCTGCCACAAGCCACCTCCGACGGCCACTCGTCGCCACTAGAGTCGCTGCCGAGCTACACTTCTTCGAGGAGAGCCTCAGCCGTGGTCTCCTCGATGCTCACCTGCCTCGGAGTTTCGCCGCCATGCGCAACGTGAGGCCATGAACTGCTTCTTCCCTCTAGTTGTCGTTTCTCGCCCTCTCACGCCGCCTCGCTCTTCCCTAACCCCTCCATCCGCCGTCCTCAGGTCCCGCAAGTCTTCAGCCGCTCCTCCTTTGTTGCCTACCGCCACTGTCGGCATCCACCCGAGGGCCTCGCTGCTGTCCCTACCTCATCGTCCTTTGCCATCACGATCTCCCAGTGAGCACCCACTTTGTTCCCTATTCCATTACATTGCCTCTCGCGCTCGCCAACATGCCGGATGGTCACTACTAGTGACCATCAGGTCACGCGCAACCGCTGCCTGGTCGGGCTTGCGGAGAGCCGACATCTGTAAGATCGAGATGTCAACTAGAGGGGGGGGGGTGAATAGGCGATTTAAAAACTAAATGACACCTAATCAAAACCAACCTAAGTTGCTAGGCTTGGTGAGGGTCAAGTCTAACTAAGCAACTAAGTTATGTTTTACAAACCTAGGGTGATAGTGGCTCAATTGTATCTCTAGAAAAGTAAATCACACTCCTATGTCAAAGTTTAGCAATCCTAGGGTGATATGATCTCAAGTATGTCTCTAGGAATGTAAATTGCACAAAAGTAAATGCGACAATCAAATGAGACAAGGAGACAAGAGATTTTTCACCGAGGTTCGGAAACTTGCCGGTTTCCTACTCCCCGTTGAGACGAGCCCAACTCCACCGCTCAACCACGAAGCTACCGCACGCCCCCTTCATCAAGGGGTGGGCAAGGCGGGAGCCGGCCCACGGAGAGGACTACCCAAGCCTCGATCACTCGGGGTAGTTCTTCCTTCACTCCGAAGGTGGTGAACTCCAAACCACTCACAAACCGGCACTGGGCCTCCTCCACAATCTTCTCAGAGAGGTCACCGGGCAACTCCTCCACAAGCCGTCTAGGAGGCGGCAACCTCCAAGAGTAACAAGCAATGACGCGGCTCGGAGATGATCAAGTGCCACACTAGCTCTACAATGGAAGCAAATGCACTTGACTCTTGGCTAAAACAACCTCAATCACTACAATGCATGAACACTAAGCTCAAATGTATGTGAGAGAGGTGCAAGGGGTGTATGCAATTGAATTTAGTGCCAAGAGAGTCCCCTTGCTGTTGGTGGGGGAGTATTTATACTCCCACCCACCAAAACTAGCCGTTGGGGACGAAATCCACCAACTCCGTGTATTGCCGGTCAGACCATCATTGTATGGCCGGTCAGACCGGACTACTTCGCAACGGCTGGAAAACTAGCCGTTGAACTGCATTAAATGCACTGGGACCACACGGCCGGTCAGACCGGAGGCCAAACTGCCGGTCAGACCGCTTGCGGCTCGGTCGGACTGCCATCGGCTCGGTCTGACCGATTATGGCTCTGGCGGCTTTGGATGGCCAGGCCAGAGACGGCCATCCAGCCTCCAGCCGGCCGGTCAGACCGATGGCAAGTGTCCGGTCAGACCGCCAAGAAGGGCCGGTCAGACCGCTAGTGTACCACGGTCAGACCGGCGCAAAGGCCCGGTCAGACCGGATAGAGCACTCCGGTCAGACCGCTCAGGTTCAGTTAACAGGAGAGAATTCAAGAGCAAACCAAGACTTAAGTGCAACTGACCTAATGTGGCATTTTGATCATCTCTTTGCTAGGTCATTACCCCTCTTAATAGTACGGCAAAGCTATAAAAAAACTAGCACAATTTTGATCGCCCAACGCCTCGATCAATTTAAAATGAAAACACTAGTTTACCGTCTTCTCTTCTTTTTGCTTTGCGCCGTCAATTTTAATCCATCGATAATCATCCATGCGCACACATGATGTGAATCTAACTTAAAATATATAGCTCAAAGACAACGGTTTGTCCACAATTAGTGCTTGTCATTAATTACCAAAAATTAACTACAGGGGGCCTAGATGCTTCAATCTTCCTCTTTTTGGTAATTGATGACAAACACCACAAATATATATAATCAAACATAGAACACAAGGACATCTTGCAATGAAATGAAAATGCTCCCCCTAAACATGTGCATATCAATCACAAATAACAATTATGGAACAATTGCACTCTCATTCACATTTCAACAAAACACAAACACATATGGAACATACAATGTGAACTTCACATATGGATCAACCAATTTGCATAAGATGGTCACAAAAATATCAAACTCACATCCACCATCCGTCATAGCACAAGTTCATCCATAAATCATAAGCATCCAACTAACAATAGTTCATCCATAGAGGGCTCACAAATAAACAGGCTATTACAAGACCACAAAGGGTCCAAATCTCACAAGAGTTTAAACAAAACGATAAAAACATGCAAGATAGAGTAATAGCCCATACCCATACATAATATAGCCTGACCATCTTAGCCTACTAGATAGGAGGTAACTAACCTCACTACTACTAGTCCCATCCCAAAGACAAAAAACAGCCTAAATCTTCTCTCCCTTTTGGCATCAAGGACCAAAAAGCTTCACTCTTGAGGTGGAGGAGGACGGGAGATATGATAGTGAGATGGACCGGAGGGACCACGGCGTCGAGAGAATACATAGGCGTGAGAGCTCTCCAAGGTAGTCATACACCGATCCAAAGTAGACATGTGCTGGGAAATCCTACCAACCTCAGATCTTATGCCCCTCACATCCTCATACATGGCCTTATGCCCGGTAGATAGTCTCTGAATGCTGTCACTTAGGGTATTGATGGCCCCAAGCACCAGGTTGAAGTAGTCTTGTGGAGGCATCCCAAAGTAAGCATATTAAGGATTGAAGAAAGCATTTGGATCATACCCATGAGGAGGAGGAGGTGCGAGCTTGAGCTAGCTCCAGGGTGAGAAGAGGGCACCGTCCTAGGAGCACGAGGAGTTCCAAGCTGAAGGCGGGGCTTGTACTGCTTGTGCTTCTTCAAATTGTGCCCGGCAGCCCTAAGCTTGTCTTGTATCAATCTCATGATATATGGCGCATAATAGATCCTCTGAGTGAAAGTGCCCTTGGAGATAGCAATTTCTTGCATTATGAGAGACACAATGTCAAACTGACGACCTTGAATGATAGCATCGATGACGTGCCAAGCCACCCCCCTAATGTCATCATTGTTACTAAGGCGAGGGAGGATGGTGGCTCTCACAATTCTGTTTACCACACTGGGGATAGTCCTCAAGCCTGCAACCTTCCCATGTGTGTACCGCACTCCATCTTCATAGAACTGAGAGAGACAGTCTATGGAGAGCGGATTGTGAGTGTGCTCCTCATGCAAATCATTTCCAAAATCCAAGCGAATGGTGAGGAGCCTCCGGAACTGCCTCCGAGAGATAGAACACTGGAGGGTGTCAGACATCCACTTCATCTCACTATAATCTCCAGCCACCCACACTGTAGCATAAAACTGGCGGATCAAGTCCTCGTTGTAATCTTGCTTGAGGGTCACAATTCGGTCAATGCCAACTGTCTTGAAAAGATCATGCAAGCTCTCAAATTCTGGGGTCTCATTGATATCTCTCCAAGAAATCCACTTGTGATCCGCAAAAGCTTTTCCCTCATAAACCTGCTCATACACTGTCTTCTGAAAGGTGGTGTGGAACCGGGGATCTGTGGTGTCTCTAGGCCTCAAGAACTGATCATGATGCCTCAATATGGTATACTGAGCAGGATTCCTCATGTTCACCACAAACTGGATAGAGGGATCAATTTGCATCTCATCACCTTCTGTATCCTCATCCTCCCCACTACCACTGTCATCATCTCTACTTTCCTCCTCACTGGCCCCCTCAACATTTTCCTCAACCTCTTCATCACTTTGAGCATAATCCTCTCCGCTCGACTCCTCAGGCTCACTCACGGGATCCGGAGTGGGCGCACGACGACCATGGCGAGTGCGGGGAGGCATTACTGTCATAGAGCAAAGGATGATAGGATATTAGCAACTATTTAGAGAGCACTTGAATATGTGGAAGAAGAGGTGTTCACTGCCTGTCAAGGGTGGTCAGACCGCTGGATGACGGCCGGTCAGACCGACGGCAACAGGCCGGTCAGACCGACGGCATCATGCCGGTCAGACCGACGGCATCAGGCCGGTCAGACCGCCCATGGCAGGGAGTGCAAACACCCAACCTTTCCACAAGCACAAAGTGTATCTAAAAAATATTCTAGGACCAATGTTTGCACAAGATAAAAGAGCAGGAACAACAAAAAATGGGTCTATTTCATCAACAATTGATATAGAGGGAGGAACTACCCCTAACCCTAGAAATTGAAATAGACCGATTTGAAGTGCACAAGATGGATAGAGAGAGATTACCGATTGAAAGGAGTTGAATTTACACTAAGAAACTACCCTCTATTGGTGCAAATCGAAGTCACCTCTTCCTTCACCTAGGGTTCCATGCCATGGATCAAAAAGTCAACAAAAACGGGAAATAATCCATGGAATAGAGAGAGAAAGCGGAGGAGAATCACTTACGGTGTGACCGGAGTGATTTTGACGGTTGAACCGGAGGGATTTGGTGGAGAGAGGTAGCTAGGGCTTGAGAGGAGAGAGAGAGGGTTGTTTTTCGGGTAGGAGAAGTGAGGGGATGAGAAGGAGAGAGAAGGAGTCGGGTAAAAGAAGAAAGGGGTAAAAACCCTGGGCCCACCTGATAGGCCGGTCAGACCGGAGGCTAGACGCTGGGCAGACCGCCTCACCTGGCCGGTCAGACCGTGCATATAGCGCCGGTCAGACCGCCAGGCCCCCTGCCGGCTATGCACAGCCCTTGCACAAGCCGGCAACCTCCACACAATAAAATCCAATAAAATTTAAATTTTTGAAGCAATTTTGAAATGTATGAGTTGGAATATTGCTAACCATGCATAATAATTGAGAATTATGATGATTTGCAACTTAACTCACTTAAGTGCTAGGAGGTGACCTTTTGTGGTCTATAGGGGTTTTTGGGCGAATTTGATTTTGAAACAACTTTTGAAATATTTGGTTTTTGAAATAGGTTTGCATACCAAAAACATTTCAAATCTTCTTCTCTACCAACTTTGTTTTGAAACTTTTCTCAAATTCCTTCTCAATCTCATTTTGGGGATAAATTTCATTTTGGCCAAAACTAAGAATCTAGTTTCTTCAAAAGAGGGCCAAAAAGGGCATTTTCATTCAAGAATCATTTTTCTTGCAATGTGAAGCTTGAAAAACATATAGGGAACATTTTCAAACATTTTCCAAGAGATAATTTTCAAATTACATTTATTTTGTAAAAGTTTTGACTTATGTTGACTTGGGCATTTTGAAAGCACTACTAGCACTTGTAGTTGATTTGCTCACACATAAAAGAAAGTAGAGCACATGCAAGAGTGCAAACTCTCCCTTAATGTGACATGCTCCATTTTCGCAAAGAAGAACCAAATGGCAATAAATCCAAGCATAAGAGCAAATGAGAGCAAATATACAATATGAACAAGAAGCAACCATGGTGCACAATGTCAAGCCACATTAGAGAAGTCTATGACATTTAACTCATTCCTCAATTTGCAAAAGCGGGTTTCATCAAGAGGCTTGGTAAAGATGTCGGCTAGTTGATCCTCGGTTCTTATGTGGCTAATGGCTATGTCACCCTTGGCAACATGGTCTCTTAGGAAGTGATGGCGAATGTCAATATGCTTGGTTCTAGAATGTTGGACCGGGTTATTGGCTATCTTTATGGCACTATCATTGTCACATAGGAGTGGGGTTTTGGTGAAGGTTATGCCATAGTCCAAAAAGGTTTGTTTCATCCAAAGCAATTGGGCACAACAACTACCCGCCGAAACATATTCCGCCTCGGCGGTAGAGAGGGCTACGGAGTTTTGTTTCTTGGATGACCATGACACAAGGGATCTACCAAGCATTTGGCAACTACCGGATGTGCTCTTTCTATCCACTTTGCAACCGGCATAATCCGAATCGGAATAGCCAATAAGCTTAAATTTAGCACCTTTTGGGTACCACAAGCCAATAGTTGAGGAATGCTTTAAATATCTTAGAATCCTTTTCACGGCCACTAAGTGACACTCCTTAGGAGCGGCTTGAAACCGTGCACACATGCACACACTAAACATGATATCTGGCCTAGATGCGATAAGGTAAAGCAAGCTACCAATCATAGAGCGATAAAACTTTAAATCTACCGGTTTACCTCCCTCATCAAGGTCGAGATGCCCGTTGGTTGCCATAGGTGTCTTGATGGGCTTCGCATCCTCCAAACCAAACCTCTTGAGTAGATCCTTGATGTACTTGGTTTGGCTCACGAACGTCCCATCCTTGAGTTGCTTGATTTGAAGTCCAAGGAAGAAGCTCAACTCTCCAATTATGGACATCTCAAATTCCCTAGACATTATATCACCAAATTTCTTGCAAAATACCTCATTAGTAGAACCGAATATGATATCATCAACATAAATTTGACACACAAAGAAATCATCACCATTGATTTTTGTGAAAAGGGTGGTGTCAACTCTTTCAATTTTAAAATCCTTTGACAAAAGAAAATGTCTCAATCTTTCATACCAAGCTCTAGGCGCTTGTTTTAAACCATAAAGAGCTTTTGAGAGTTTATAAACATGGTTAGAATTTTTAGGATCTTCAAAACCGGGAGGTTGTTCAACAAAGACAAGTTCAGCAATTTCACCATTTAGAAAAGCACTTTTCACATCTATTTGAAATAGTTTTATATCAAAACATGATGCAAATGCAAGAAGGATGCGAATAGCCTCAAGTCTTGCCACGGGGGCAAAAGTTTCATCGAAATCCAAACCTTCAACTTGTGTGAAACCTTGTGCCACCAATCTTGCCTTGTTTCTCACCACCAACCCATTCTCATCTTGTTTGTTCCTAAAGACACACTTTGTCCCTATGACATTGTGGTCTCTAGGTCTTTCAACCAAAGTCCACACCTTGTTTCTTGCAAAGTTGTTGAGCTCTTCATGCATAGCATTTATCCAATCCGGATCACCAAGAGCTTCATCTACATGTTTTGGCTCAAGACAAGAAACAAAAGAGTAATGCTCACAAATCGAAGCGACACGAGATTGAGTTTGAACACCCTTACTAATGTCACCGAAAACTTGATCAATTGGGTGATCTTTGGAGAGAGCATTATGAATTCTTGGCGGCATAGGTGCATCTTGTGCCTTGTCCTCCTTCACGTCAACTTGAGCTTGGCTTGGCGTAGCGGAAGTAGTTTCCTCAACTTAAGTGGAGGTGGAAGGCTTGTCTTTCACTTCAACGGGCTTGATGTCTCCAATAGACATGTTCTTCATTGCCCTCATCAAGCTCTCACCACCTACATCATCCAAACTCTCGTGCCCCTCTTGGGAGCCATTAGTTTTATCAAATTGAACATTGGCGGTTTCTTCCACAATACCTTTGTTTTTGTTGTAGACCCGGTATGCCTTGCTATTGGAGGCATAACCTAGAAGAAAACCTTCATCACACCGACTTTCAAATTTGGTTAGTCTAACACCCTTTCGATAAATATAGCACTTGCAACCAAAAACTCAAAAATAGGCAACATTTGACTTCCTCCCAACAATTAGCTCATACGAAGTCTTTTTCAAGAGACGATGCAAATAAAGCCTATTGGTTGCATGGCAAGCGGTGTTTATGGCTTCCGCCCAAAAAGAATCGAAAACACCATATTCATCAAACATAGTCCTTGCCATCTCAATCAATGTACGATTTTTCCTCTTCACTACACCATTTTGTTGAGGTGAATAGGTAGCGGAAAGCTCGTGCTTAATACCAAGATCATCAAAATAGTCCTCAATATTAGTATTTTTAAACTCGGAACCATTATCACTTCTAATTTTCACAAGAGTGCAACTAAATTCATTTTGGACTCTTTTTGTAAACTTTTTGAAAAGCTCGGCAACTATAGACTTATCATGCAAAAAGAACACCCAAGTATAGTGAGAATAATCATCAACAATCACAAGACAATGACTATTACCACCAATGCTCTTATAGGTTGTTGGGCCAAACAAA
This sequence comes from Oryza officinalis, assembly GCA_008326285.1. Classification (NCBI taxonomy): domain Eukaryota; kingdom Viridiplantae; phylum Streptophyta; class Magnoliopsida; order Poales; family Poaceae; genus Oryza; species Oryza officinalis. Next base: position 27,460,035 of record BDMV01000008.1, read on the forward strand.
TCCATATGTAGGAGCTCCAATGGTCTAGATGTGGACATGATGCTTTTGGAAGGATGAGAGCATGCAACTTGCTTGCCGGCTTGACAAGCACTACAAAGTTTGTCCTTCTCAAACTTCACATCTTTCAAGCCCACAACTAGATCACGTTTTGAAAGTTTGCTCAACTGATTCATGCCAACATGGGCTAGCCTCCTATGCCAAAGTCAACCCAATGAAGTTTTTACAACTAAATAAGTTTTCAAATTTGCTTCACTAGAATTGAAATCAACCAAATAAAGATTTCCATATCTAAAACCTTTGAAAACACAAGATTTGTCATGAAGACTAGAAACAATAATCTCTTGCGGAAAGAAAACACATGACAAGCCAAGATCACAAATTTGAGCAACCGAAAGCAAATTGAAATTTAGAGATTCAACAAGAGAAACATTCTCAATTGACAAATCATTTGAGATAGCAATTTTACCTAACCCAATTACCTTTCCTTTGCTATTGTCTCCAAATGTCACTTTATCTTGTTCTTTCCCTCCTACTTCAAATGTGGTGAATATAGCCCTATCACCGGTCATGTGTTGAGTGCATCCACTATCAAGCACCCAATGGCTCCCACTGGTGCGGTAGTTCACCTACAAAAGAAGATCAAGCTCTTTTAGGTACCCAAACTTGTTTGGGTCCTTGGAGGTTAGAAACCAAAGCTTTGGGCACCCAAATGGCATTCTTTTTACCACCAAGTATAGGGGAACCCACATATCTAGCAACAATACTACCATCAAGAGCCTTCCTAAGCATATAATGAGAATCAAACATGCATGTCTTGAAAAGCTTACCACCGGGGCAATCATCCACCAAATGCCCAACCTCACGACACTTGGAGCAATACTTACCATTGCTCTTGACAAAATGAGTGGCACGATGAGAAGGTTTCTTACCCTTCTTTGGAATGAATCCAAGTCCCTCCTTGTTAAGGATGCACCGTTGCTCACTCAAAATTTTGTCAAGAGTATTCTTACTCTTGAAGCACTTCTCCAAACTCTTATTGAGCTTGGCCACTTGCTCCTTAAGCTCATTGTTCTCAACAATAAGTGAGGCATCACAAATAGAATCACAAGAGCTAGAGCTAGACATATCCATAAGATCATCACAAGAGGTAGAGATGCTAGATGATGCCACATGAGCAATATGACAAGTAGCACTATCATCAAGCAAATCACAAGATATGCCAACATCAATGTGAGCTCCATGTTGAGTAGTGGAAAGGAGGTTGTCATGAGCTTCCTTAAGCTTCTCATGAAAAATAGTAAGTCTCTCATGTCTTAAGCTCATTGTTCTCAACAATAAGTGAGGCATCACAAATAGAATCACAAGAGCTAGAGCTAGACATATCCATAAGATCATCACAAGAGGTAGAGATGCTAGATGATGCCACATGAGCAATATGGCAAGTAGCACTATCATCAAGCAAATCACAAGATATGCCAACATCAATGTGAGCTCCATGTTGAGTAGTGGAAAGGAGGTTGTCATGAGCTTCCTTAAGCTTCTCATGAAAAATAGTAAGTCTCTCATGAGAGGTCTTTAGCTCCTCATACAAGACTTCCAAAGAAGCATGATCCTTCTTTAGGGCCTTGAACTTGGCAATCTCCTTCTCACTATAAGCATGGAGCTACTCAAACATACTCACAAGCTCATCATAGGAAACATCATCACAATCATCATCACTCTCACTATCACTAAGAGATGTTACTTTAGAAGAGCCCTTTGCCATGAGACAAAGTGGAGCGAAGAGTGATGGAGCCTCCTTGATGGCAACAACGGCCATCTTCTTCTTCTTGGAGCTTGCATCATCACCACCTCCTTCCTCGGATCCAGATGAGGCGGAGCTCTCCTCATTTGAGTCCCATTCCCCGATGAAAACCTCAATCTTCTTTCCTTCCTTCTTGAGCTTCCTCATGAGCTTGTAGCCTCCACTCTTCTTCTTGGATGACTGGTCTCCATCATCATCCTTGGATGGGCACTTGGAAGCAAAGTGTCCCTTCTCACCACACTCAAAGCACCTCAAGTTGGAGAGAGTCTTGTTGGGTCTTCTATTTCTTCTCCTATTTGAGTCTCTCTCCTTTCTCCTTCCCAAGAGATCATTGAACCTTCTAGCAAGAAGGGCAATCTCTTCCTCCAAGTCCTCATTTGCTTCATTCACCTTGCCTTTGCCCTTGTCTTCAACTTCGGCTAGGAGAGCAATGCACTTCTTGGATGGTGAGGCTTCCTCCATCTCCTTCTTCTTCAACTTGTACATGTCATTGGTGTTGATCTTCTCCAAGAGGCTTGCGGGTGTCATCCTTGACATGTCGGAGTTGATGAGCATGGTGACAAGGGTCTCATACTTCTCCGGTAGAGCCCTAAGCATCTTTTGGGCAACCTCTAGATCGGAGTAGTTTGCCCCAAGCCCCTTGAGATCATTCACAATGACATTGAGCCTCCCATACATGTCATTCACACTCTCATGAGGCAACATGGAGAATGTCTCATATTGGATCTTGAGGAAATGAAGTTTGGCATCCTTGTACTCGCTTGTGCCCTCATGGATCTCCGCCAACTTGTTCCAAATCTCATATGCGGTCTCAAGGTTGCTCACTCTATCGAACTCCTCTTGGCTCAAAGAGTTGAACAAAGCATTCATGGCTTGGGCATTAGTTGGAGGTTGCGGTGATCAATCTCCGTCAAGGGCGTGCCGGTGATAGCAAAGCCTACATCCACAATACTCCAAATATGGAAGCTCATAGCTTTGAGGTGAGTAGACATTTTAATTTTCCAAGTGGTGTAGTTTGTGCCATTAAACATGGGAGCCTTCCCTACATGGTTCACCTCGTTCAACATCTTCTCTCTAGGCGGTGAAGCCCAATCAAGAGAGACCAAGCAATGATACCACTTGTAAGATCGAGATGTCGACTAGAGGAGGGGTGAATAGGCGATTTAAAAACTAAATGACACCTAATCAAAACCAACCTAAGTTGCTAGGCTTGGTGAGGGTCAAGTCTAACTAAGCAACTAAGTTATGTTTTACAAACCTAGGGTGATAGTGGCTCAATTGTATCTCTAGAAAAGTAAATCACACTCCTATGTCAAAGTTTAGCAATCCTAGGGTGATATGATCTCAAGTATGTCTCTAGGAATGTAAATTGCACAAAAGTAAATGCGACAATCAAATGAGACAAGGAGACAAGAGATTTTTCACCGAGGTTCGGAAACTTGCCGGTTTCCTACTCCCCGTTGAGGCGAGCCCAACTCCACCGCTCAACCACAAAGCCACCGCACGCCCCCTTCGTCAAGGGGTGGGCAAGGCGGGAGCCGGCCCACGGAGAGGACTACCCAAGCCTCGATCACTCGGGGTAGTTCTTCCTTCACTCCGAAGGTGATGAACTCCAAACCACTCACAAACCGGCACCGGGCCTCCTCCACAATCTTCTCAGAGAGGTCACCGGGCAACTCCTCCACAAGCCGTCTAGGAGGCGGCAACCTCCAAGAGTAACAAGCAATGACGCGGCTCGGAGATGATCAAGTGCCACACTAGCTCTACAATGGAAGCAAATGCACTTGACTCTTGGCTAAAACAACCTCAATCACTACAATGGATGAACACTAAGCTCAAATGTATGTGAGAGAGGTGCAAGGGGTGTATGCAATTGAATTGGGTGCCAAGAGAGTCCCCTTGCTGCTGGTGGGGGAGTATTTATACTCCCACCCACCAAAACTAGCCATTGGGGACGAAATCCACCAACTCTGTGTATTGCCGGTCAGACCGCCATTGTGTGGCCGGTCAGACCGGACTACTTCGCAACGGCTGGAAAACTAGCCGTTGAACCGTCTTCTCTTCTTTTTGCTTTGCGCTGTCAATTTTAATCCATCGATAATCATCCATGCGCGTACATGATGTGAATCTAACTTAAAATATATAGCTCAAAGACAACGGTTAGTCCACAATTAGTGCTTGTCATTAATTACCAAAAATTAACTACGGGGGCCTAGATGCTTCAACATCCCTCGCTCATGGCCATCCAATCTGTCCTCAGGTAGATCCATGCCGTCCATGTGGCACCCGCCGTGGCTCCTAGCAGCTTGCCATGTGGTGCTCCGCCTCGGCCATGCATGGACTTGGTCTACCGTGCACCGCCACCCTTCGGTCACCGACGAGTGGGGCTTGCCTATCGGCATTGTTCTCCCCCTTGCTGACACCATAAATGTTATTTAATGCACAATAAATCAAATTAAGGTTTTTCTGTTTGAGTAAAATACAGTAAAACTTCTAAAATTCATAACTAACTCATACGAACTTTGTTTAAGTCCATTCAAATTGCAATAAATTCATAAAAATACTTAGAATCCATCCAAAATCCTAGTAGGCTTTTCGCTGGCACACTATATACTTTATCTTGAGCAAATTTTATAAATTTTGATTATTATAGTTTCATCCTATTGTGCATATGAAAGAGGATTAGCTCATAGATATTTGATGAACTAGACCCATGTTAAGCACCTTTTTCGTATTAACTAATCTTTGGTGTGAAATCGTTATCATCTAGCGAGTAATGTTTATTCGCTATTGCTAGCTCATGCACACGATGAAGTTTCCAAATACGGACACGATTAAAGGCTGATAGATTTGCTAGCTATTTGCACATTAGCCAGCGTTTTTATCAGGCAAACATTAACCTGCATTTATTCATTTGATATTCTTGGATGTGTAAAATAATTTCTTTCTATAACCTAGTGATTGTTGCGATATGATATTCTACTATAAAACCACCATATTCCCCTTTCTTTGATCTCACATCAATCTAACCATTTCCCATCAATCTACAGGTGCAGTCTTGCTAGAAAGTGGTGAATCGTGAAGACCATGGCTCGCAACAAGGTGAAGCTGCAGCGGATCACCAATGACGCGAAGCGGCGGGCGGCATTCAAAAAGCGGCTCAAGGGCTTGAAGAAGAAGGCAAGCGAGTTATCGACACTATGTGGTGTGGACACATGCCTCATGGTGTACGGTGAGGGAGAGGCGCAAGCAACAGAGGTTTGGCCGTCGATGCCAGAGGCGACGGGAGTTCTTGAGCGCTTCAAGGCCACACCACAACTGGACAGATACAAGAAGACAATGGACCTGGAGAGCTTCACCAAGGAGCGCGTCGACAAGCTCCAAGAGCAGTTGCATAAGGTGAGGCCTGATGCCAATGAAAGTGAGACCAAGCTACTCCTCGTTGAAGCCCTCGATGGCCGCCGCCCAGGCCTCGAGGGTCTTACCATCGAGCAGCTTACTAGCCTTGGCTGGATGGCAGATGCACGCCTCAAGATCGTCAAAAACCGCCTCCAGAAGCTCCGCGAGCAGGGCCTGTTACCGGAATCCGCGTCACTGCCAGGCATGAAGGTACAGCCTTACACTACCGCAGGCTACCCGACTGTGGAGGAGGCACAAATGCAAAGAGAGGGTTGGCTCATGGATATTGCAAGGGGCATTGGCTCATTGGGGTACAATGGGTTCGAAGGTAGCAGCAGAAGTGACACAGCCAAACCCAATGGTGACATGGTGCAGCCTTTCAACAGGGGCACATGATTCTCATGGGACAATCAGGGGTTTTCATTCCCTCACCAGCAAGGAGGGGTTCATTGTCATATGCATGCCTCGCAAGGATGGGCTTCTTCTGAAAAGATGTATTGCAGGAGAAACCATGGACAACTATCAATTTTGTAGGGTGCTCATCACTTCTTTATTTACAACCCAATATCTCATCCCCTTTTTTTTGTATCCGAACATCCCATTTCCTTTTTTAATTGCAATATCCATTTTCCCTTTTATAGATCCCTACAATATATTCTTGTCATTTGGTTCTTGTGCTTGTGGTATTTAATTACTGGCTTAATGCTTAAAAGAATGAAATTCCTATCATTTATATATTTTAGGACTGTCTGACCTAGTAGTACATAAAATGGAATACTACTAGGTTGGATATTCCGATAAAATAAATCGTGTCAAATAGAGAATTCAAAACTCATGAAAAAGGGATAGTCTGGGACATCAGACATTCTGACAAACATATTGGAACTTCAGTCCAAGATTTTAAGTCCAAACAAAGAACTCAAAACTCTGGAAACACGAACATTTTGATGTATTGGATATTTTGACCATGCGTCGGATGTTCAGGTAATTTTCAACTCGCTCAACCTGAGAGCTTGGTTTTCTGAAAAAAGAGAAAGTCTATTGGACCGATACTAAGACCTTACATCGGATGTTTCGATCATTTTCAACTTAGCTCAACCCAAGAGCATGGTTCACTTGAAAAAAAATCCAATATATGAAATATTCTAGAAAAACACCAAATATTCTAGTGCCAAAAGAAGAAACACTTCAAAAAAAAATTGATCGTTGCTCTAAAGTTGAATCCTAGCTATCAAATGTCACCCCCCTTGATGGTACGATGTTCCTAGACTTAAGAAATAGCAAAATTACATTTACCATTGAGTAATGATGCAACTTCTCCACAATTGTTTGGTCGAAGGGTCAATACCTCACTACAATAATGGTGGGTGTGTAGGGCAGCTTTCACACCCTGAAGTTTTCCCTTTTAGAGCCTTTAATGCATTTAATAAATTGTCTAAAGAAATTGTTTAAATTAACCTAGAGTGAAGGTCTAATTATAAATCATAAGTAATAAGTGTTCATGGCTAGGTATGAATTTTATTGAGTTCTACATGCCAAAATACACAAACTGTATTTTTACTCAAATTTTTAGAGCGAAGGAACTAATTTTAGTAATTAAAAATCAATTATCTAAATCTATAAAATTGGAATCCTTTCCTTTTCCTCTCCTTGGTCATTGGGCTGAAAATTGGCCCAACTCCTCTCTCTCCACGCACCCGCACCGGCCTACCGGCCTGCTCGCCCCTTCATCCCTTCCTTTGTTGCTGGGCCGGCCGAAGGCTAAGGTCCAGCCTAGTAGGTCGCTTGCACCGCCTCCTCCCGTGGATGCCGATAGGTGGGGCCCACCTGTCAGGATCGTCCCTAACCTGCGGTCGAAGGAGACGGTCTGACGTTAGCCATGCTGCCGCGTCCCCTGTGCCTCCCGCACCCACGTCGCACATCCTAGAGGCCGAGAGCCACTCCCGCACCCCGTCCATGCTGCAACTGCCCCACATCCCCATCAATCCGTGTTGAATCAAGCACCCTGGCCATCACTTGTCCGCACACGTTCTCCGGCCATTGCCGCCTCAATCCGAGCCTAATCCGTCTCCCCGTGCCTATATAAACACTCCCTGGCCTCATCTCCACCTTTTCCCTCACTCACCTCGCTCCGCCGCACCCTAGAACAACGCAACACAACAGGGGGATGCCCTCCCCGGTGTAAGGGTGGGGGCAAAACCTTAACGTGGTGTGAGTTGGGGGGGGGTTATGCAAAGGGTCCTGTCACAATTCCTTTTCGGTCTGTCGTGGTGGCATGTTAGTGCACGGTAACATGTCATGGGGCTATGTCTTGTGGGTATAGTTGTACACCTCTGGCGAGAGTTAAATCCATTTGAATAGTCGTGCCCTCGGTTATGGGCGATCGACCAGATTCACTGCGATTAGTTGCACTCATTATTTAATATGACTTAACTGGAACTAGTGTAGTTCAGGTGGATTGGTTGGGCTTGTTTCAACGTGGTGTAATATTGGACAGTGATGATTAATATTTCTTAATTTAATCAACTATTTTACTATTTCCAACTACTGGTTTACAATTGCTTTATGCAATCAAACCCCTAGCCTCCCTTGAAATTCTCTTGCATCATACCTTCTCTTAGTATGACTTGCTTAGTACAGTTGGTACTACTCAGCCTTGCATAATTTTCCCCTAGAGCTAGAGTACTATTATGATGGAGGCTTCTAGGAGAAGTAGGTTTTGTCGCTACGTCAAGGACACATATGGAGTGGAGTCATTGCACTACTAGCATCAGTTATCCTATCTTAGCTCGCTTTATTTTTCCGCGGCATTATGTAAGACTTTTTAAATGTTTGTAAGACGTGGATTCTGTATGTCAACTTTATCGCTTGTGTACCCTGGCCGGTCCTGGACAGGATTTTAATGCACATTCTGCTTGCAATTCTTGTTGTGAATTTTTGGGCATGACAGCAGCCTAATTTGAGAATATGCATGAAGAACACACAATTTATACAGGTTTGTGCTTCCTCTATAACGGGCAATAGCCCTACTTCTGTTTGGTGTCTTGACTGGATGCTGAGTACAATGATCTATGGTTGGAACCTATCAAGCTAATCCGATGAGATTGGGATCTTGACGGGATTTGGTGGTGGCTCCCGGTAGGTTGATCCCTAGGGAAGACATTGGTTATATAGCTATGAATCAGTCGTATCGACATAGTACTCGGGCGAGTAGTTTAGGAATTATATCTAGTAGTCCAGGCCATACCTAGGTCGACTCCAAACCTTCCCCAAGATTTGATCACCCCCGGCTACCTTGAGTCATTTCCCATATGGATAGCCATACACGATATCTTCGAGGAAATATTCCCTTGTTACATGGGTATCCAATATTTACTACGCTGACATTTTCAACTTGAGGTCGTCCTTTTTATTCATCTCACATAACCAAGGACTAAATGTTTTAAACAACACTAAGCATCCTAGTTTGTCCAATTAACCACCAAAAATAGGGGCCTAGATACACTTTCATTTTTCCTACTAATTCTAGAATTGATGAAGACATTGATAATACAGATGCATAAATGTTGACGCAAAATTTGTCCAACACACGATGGCCTTAGAGATCTTAGCTCTAGTACATGCCCTAAAATTTGGGTTCAAGGTGTGTTAGTTAGTTTGATCCTGTAATTAAAAACATAGATAGGCAAATCGTATAAGATCAGGGGACGATCGACCAATGAGCCGATGTAAAGTCAAGTGACCAGCCGATGTTGTCAAAGTTTGGATCAATGGCTGTGGGTCCGATGTAGATTCAAATAAATAGATAAACAATGAGATTCATGCTATCATTGGCTAGAACTAAATTATGTATAATCATCAATAAATCGTTCCTTATTAAAAACAACCTTGATAGATCGGACTGAACCGAGACAATACAAGATTAAAGTTAATAAAGATTGATCTAACTAGTGAGTAAACTGAATTGAACATGAGCCGATGTAACACTCAGAAATTGTAACAAGATAATTCATTAGCTAGAACTGCGATGAACGTTGCATAAAAACCTATCAACTTAGTAGAATTAAACTTATTAACAACAATTTAATAGATCGGACCTAATCGAGACAGTATAAGATCGAAGATAATAAGAAAAGAAACTATTTAGCCAATAGATCTACACAAATGTGATGGATATACCAGATTAGACCAAGAGATTGAAGCGATGCATTCTTAGCCAAAGCCGATATATCAAGATAGACAACGATTATAGCAACTAATTAGAATATCGGACCGAACTGAGAAAGTCCTTTAGAATATCGAACCGAATTGAGAAAGTCCTAACTAAGCCGATACAATCGAAGTTAGCAGAACTTACTTCCTCACCGGTGATCGAAATGATGCAGCCCCGCTCAAAACTAAGAACTCGCCAAAATTAAAAGGTGGCAATGTACTAAAAGTTGTATATTGATTTGTTGATAGCTTACAAAGATTCCGGGTGTACATATTTATACCCTTGGGTTTGTACAAGTCTAAATCGGACATGAGATAAGATTTCCTAACAAGAAAAGACAAATAACTAATCCCGCCTATTTAAGGGATATAAAATATGAAATTGCCTTGCCGTGGTATTCACGATTCCTCTTTGAATTCAACCTTATCTATCTAAATTTTCATCTACTAATCGATTTTTTTCCTTAATCAAATTCGCTAAAGAACCATATCAATTATTGGTGTTAACAATATACTACATCTATCATCAACAACTCAATAATAAACATTACGACACATAACCACTATCACATTATGACAAGAAGAGACATCCTTGGGTGACATTGATCTGATTCCGGTGATAGTTCAACAACATGGGCTAAGGCCATGTTTGCGAGAGCTTTGGGCAACTGTAGCTACTGTGAGATTCTCCAACTCTCCCGACTATTCCAGGTTCTCACACGAAATTATGAGATTTAGTAGCTGTCCAGGTCTTCAAATTCTCACCCACTTAGTACTCAATAACATATTCTTATAATTTATAGCTTCTCCAAACAATGCCTAAAGCCAATTAGTTGATAAAGGGATTTTAAAACCATCTTGACTTAAGGTTGTTAATAAAATTAGTTCCCAACAATTGTTTAACATGAAAAATGAAACGATGATAGATTGGGCTAAATTTTTGGAAGCATTTTTAATGTGGAGGTTAAATCCTATAAACCTATATAAGTGATCCCCACTAACTCAATTCTCTCTTCTCACGTTGTGCCACATCATCTCAAATGAATGCCATCCGATGATAGATAAACACCTCAGATTTCACTTTTACCTGATTATAAGTCACATGGCTTCCTGCTTCATAGTTGCATGCCGCACAAGCTATCGGCTCACCTTCAGAAACCGTTTTATAATGGATTCCCATAACACTGCTAATAAATGGCCTTGTTTTTAATTGCACATTACTTTAGCTTGATTTCATCGCTGCTATTATGGTCTCTTAGGCTCCCAATATCTCTGTTCTCACCGTCTATTTAGATGGTCACTGAACCAGCCGTAGGGTGAATTTGATGGATTCCTGAAGGTTGCATCTCACTAGATCTCCTACGTGTAGATGTTAGGTGCCATCTTCATCACCTACTCATCTTCATCATGTTAAGCATGGTGGGCAGCATCTTTGATCCCATACTGGACAACAGCCTTCGTCTGGCCAACAACCACACGGTATGTCCATCCATCTAGCTAAGCAGAAGCTGCAGGTTCCCAATTGCATGTCTTTCATGTATTCCTGATCTAATCTACTATTCATGTTCTTGTCTCAAACTAGCCAGTATAATACTCCAGATCCCTTTGGCCATCTGGCGTCCATGTCCTGTATATACTAGGTGAAATCTCGCGCGTTACTGCGAGAGTTTAGTATGATAGCAATAAATAAAACTAATATATAACATAGCTAGACAACATAAGTTTATATAAATTGATATGATTTATGATAATTTAAATAGTATATAGAATGATGATCTAAATGTGAAAGTAAGGGAATGTGGCTTCATGAGAGAAGAAAAGAAAGGAGGTAATTTGGACCATAGATTAATCATCTAAGGGCTAAAAACAAAAATAATTGAGATGATATAGCTTAATGAGAGAAAAAATAAGTAAGATAATTTGTACCACAAATTAATCGTCTAAGGGCTAAAAATAATTGATGTGATATGGCTTAGTGAGTGAAAAAAAAAACATTAATTAAGTGAGGATGAACTATATCAATATATAGGATATTATAAAAAAATAACGGAGAGATATATTAAAATATTATGTGAATTATGTGGGATGATGATTTACCATGATTGTATTTTAAAGCGCTAAAATTTAATAAATTATAGAATCATAGATTAATATAGCATGCTTGTATGATGTTTAAGATGTAATAATTGTTAGTGGATGGTAATGTGATACCTGTTGAGCTTTAGGATTTAATGGGTTGTAACTTTAAAGAGGATATGCGGCCCAGCATTGCAGCTGTTACTGAAAAATTTGTGATGCGTGGTGTCGATGCCATGCTAACGTAGGGTGGGAGTCGCCGATGGAGCCCATCGTCATATCGTGCTGCGTGCCTGTATTCATCCCTCCTCAATGATCGTCATGTATATGTATATATATATATATATATATATATATATATATATATATATATATATATATATATATATATATATATATGTTGAAGGCTTCAAGCAAATGATGCATGTATAATAATTCCAACAGTTTTGCAAAGGCCACAATTTCATTTTTGTCATATAATTGGATTGCACTTAACCTGTGTGAACAAGCAATAATGTGTAATATAAAAATGACTAATTTTGTAAGTTTGAAATTCTTATGTACAGCTACTCTGTTTCTTTGTAAAAGACTCTGTTTTTTCTGTTTTCAGCTTTCTCCCAAAGGCCTGGTAATAGTGTTTACCTGTTGTAAAAAAGAAAAATTCTTATGTATATAGTACATGAACAAGTGGTCAATCTGATTAACATGTTTCATTAAATTAAATAAAATTTTTGTGCACTAAACATTCATGCGCCCATTAGTTTTGTTGCAGAAGCAACGTTTGTTTTAGATGACGATGCAATCAATATGTTTTTCCCTAGCTACCGTGCAATCCATAGTCTTATGTCCTATAGCTTTGTATGCATGTGCAAATAATTTTTTGACCAAAATTTTCATTGATGTAATAGTATATCCCCGTGCGTTGGGGAATTATCTAGTTAAAAAATATGACTATATTCGCAAGAGTTTAAAAGACAAACCTAGACGTCAGGAGCTTGATTTTCAAAAAAAAATTGTGTTTCATTACTTGGTCGGACCAAATGTTTCAGCTAACTTACTCAAATATTTCAAAGATATAGAACATTTAAGAAATACTTGAAACATTGAGTCCCAATGACTGAGACATAGAAAAATATTATAAAGTCAAAACTTCAAATATGCAACATAGTTAGATTCCAATTGAAACATTCATTTCTTGCATATGAAACATATATATTTCTTTCATCAAAATATAATCACGTGATATCACATTGTAAATATTTAAGTACAACGAATATAATGGTGTAATTAGATCATGAATTGGGTAAACAGTTTAGAAGAAAAATCATTTGAAGATCACGTCTTATTGATTCAGGGAATCGGCAAATAAACTTAATAGGGATTGCACAAAGACCGAAAAACTAATATTGTGCAGGTATCCTGATCACGTGTCCTAATATCTCTATATAAACTGAGCCATGGCCTCCACGCAACACGCATGAAAAAAATCTATGGTTTTATCTCCTCCTCTGTACTTTACTGTCACTTGTAGTTTACTTCGTCCCACCTACCAACGTGCACTGGCGATCGGGAGAGCAGATATCTGGAACCTCGCTTTCGATGTCCTACACCGAAAAAGGCGCTAATGTGGTTTTTGGGAAACGCTCTATGTAACTGCTCGCTAGTATTCTACAATGGCTTATTTTCCTCTATGTTCGGGTGCTACGTGTTGATGTTAACACCTGGAACCGCGCGTTGTATGTGTGGTGCATGCTGCTGTTCTTCGAACCGCTTCTTTTCCGCAACAGAAACAGGACCGTAGTGTTTCGCATGTTTTATCTATTTGTGTGTAGTTGTCTCGTATACATGTATAGATCAACTGAGATGGTTCTGTTAGTTTATATGTTTAATGCCATGTTTTATTTATAGAGTAAATTAAATCTATATTCCCAACAAAATCAAATACATCACCAAATGCAGAAGAACTTGTGTTACAGATCAGGAAGAAATTGTCATCGACACTTCAATTGAATTGAGAGGCAACAAATTTTGAATCTTCAAGGAAAAAAACAGATTTTGAATCAAAACCGATTGTATCAGCAGTAGTAAAAACAAGGGCCACATTTGACCTTGATGGGATTGATGAAGGGATTCCATTCCTTGTCAAGATCTAAGACCTTTGCTTGAACGACAATCGGCCATTGCATAGCTAGCTGTGACTAACGTAAGGGTATCCGCAATATAGTGTAAAATTAGTCCATAGGCAAAATAGCATTCCATTCAACCACCTGAGCAAGGAAATAGCAAAAGCTGCGCATAGCACTATGGGTGCAAGAAGACAATAAAAAATCATACATAGACACTGTTCACAAATATTAAACAAAAAATTTAGTAACCGTAACATAGGTAGCCGTTGGCTTCCTGACCATTGTGCCTATAAAAACTGCCTACAAAAACTGAAACAATATACACCAGCTCCATTCATCAATTTGCTAGAACACAACTAGTTCCAATGGATCCCTCCCATAGAAACATCTCAAGTTTCACGAATCAAGACTCCCCAAACCAATACTCTAAAAGTAGTGACCATATCTCACCTCATACACCCCAATCTTAGTTTATCTTTACATCATCCAATTATATGCAAAACTTCAACCCTTTTGGTCCTCCAGTAAATCAGCCACCCTTTGGCCACTCTCCTGCAAGATTTCAAGACATTCAACACCAAGGGAGTTGGCTGCAACATACTCTATCAAGCTTTCAAGGTTTTCATCTACAAGAGAGGTTTGGTCCCTTATCAACTATGCAATTTGGAGCTGCAGCCAACAGGCCACCATCTGTGCTGCAATTTAGCTCTTCGGCTCATGCTGCAGCCAACACTTCTTCCGATGGATCTGAGTCTAGTTCTCCATGTCCTGCAAGACAAAAAGAGAAACAACATGTCACCATTGATGAATCAAGCAATAGTAGTGAAGAAGAAACAAAGAGACGCACACGCATAAATTGGACTAAAGAAGAGAACCTATGCCTTCTTAGCTGTTGGTTACACCATTCAACTGATCCTGTAAAAGGCATCGACAGGAAATCAGAATATTACTAGAAAGCTGTAACTGATGAGTTCAACACCAACGCGCCACAAATGGACACAAGAGGTCAGTCAAGCAACTAAAGACACATTGGGGTGATGTGAAGAGAGAGATCACAAAGTTCTATGGAGTATATGTTAGAGTTAAAGCTACCTAGAGCAGTGGGCAATCTGATGACATGGCCATGAACTCAGCCCATGTGATATTCAAAAAAGAAAACAGGGACAAGCCTTTCACCTTGGAATACATGTGGAGAGAGGTCAAGGATCTGCCTAAATGGCATAGAATAGTCCAAGAGGAGAGTGGAAATAAGATGACCAAGGTTTCATCATCAGGAGCATACACTTCTTCATCCTACCAAGACACAGAGGAGGAAACCATTAGCAAAGAGAAGCGCCCTAAGGGACAGAAGAAAGGAAAGGCTAGGCTAAAAGGAAAAGGAAAAGATGCTGCACCATCTCCTTTGGGCAACCAACCAAGTTAGAACATGATTCTGTATCATGAAGCTATGTCACTTAAAGCAACAACAATGATAAAATCAGCAAAAGAGAAGAAGTACCAGACCTACTTAAAACTGTTGGAGAAAGATACTTCAAACTATAGTGAAGCACATCACAAGAGGCATGTGTTGGCGCAGAATTTCGACCCACCTTGCAACCAAACGGGTTCCGCGTTTCCACGGTGGCTTGGGAGGTTTGCTTTACTCCAGTGCAGGTCCAAATGGATTGCCTAGTCGTGTGCAGAGCGTGCCAGTTGATTTGATCTGCAATCAATAAGAAACAAGTAAACCATGTTAGAAAACAATGGTCGATCGGCCGATAGGCCGATGACACATTGCCATAGCCTAGCCGATAGGGCAAAACTGTATCGGCTTACTCGCGATAAAATGGTATTTAAAACATGAATCCGATCTTATCGGCCTTCATCGACATGTTGATGTCAATTAACAGCATCGGCCGATAAAGATAACGAGATAACTACACTAGCTAATACTCTAGTACAAATCTACCTGAACCAATTAACCAATATAAATGTATCAATCACAGATAAACCCTAAAAAGGCAATCTATAACACATACATCTATATTTATCAATCTATTCATGTAGATGGCAGATACACATAAAAACCCTAGGATAATCATGCATATCAGACAAGACTGGCTGAAACCCCAGCGCTATCCTTAATTACAACCGAAAACAGGCTTTGTGTTAGATCTCAAAATAGGACTAAGGTCGATAGCAACTCAAAGTGTGAATTGAGACTTAACACAAAGAAAATCAAGTCGCCGATTGCTTTTGGCGATTGTAGATGTATTGAAAATTCTAAACAAGCATAATAATTAAACCGCCGTCAGCAATAAACCCTAAAATGAGTAGATCGCTGGCGAAGCCTAATTAAAAAACCTATCAAGATTACTCAAGACATGATAGACGACGATCACATCATCGAGGCTCAACGTGTCTAAAGCGACATGCTAACCCCGACGATGCAGATCGTCAGGGACGAGTTCTTACCTCTGCTCCAGGGAAGCAAGAACTCGTCGGAGTAAACCTCTTGCGAGGGTTGGCGATGCGCCGAAAGTAGATTGAAACTGGTTTGTTGTATTCAGTTGTGAGAGAGTTTCTATGTACAAACTATCGGGATATTTATACCCGAGATTACAACAACGTCCTTGTAGGACACGATCTTATCTCTAACAAACAACAAGTCTTTACGGCAGACTTTTGCCACAAATTAGATCTAAACCTACTTGATTTACAAGATACAATTGCCTAAAACCGAGCTCTATCTCTATTTGGCAACTTCCTTGAAGCTTATCTTGAGCCCAGACCAAGCCCACGCTGACTCTGTCAACTTACAACTCGTATCGGCCGATGACCACATCAAATCCATATCGGCGGATACGCTCTTCCTGGTAGCGCCTCTCCCAGTCCGATACAGTTACCGGGTCCGATACGAAACCTGGTCTGACTCCAACTCAATCCTTCCTCTCTGCTTCGGTTTCTCCTTTCCTCTCCGGGTCGATTACAAAAATCCGCTGTTAACAGCATGAAGGAGTCATGGACCAACTAGCAAAAGAACTTGCTGATGCTTGTACTACTATTACTTATTACTTATTGTACTTGTCATATTTAGTAGTGTTGTAAGTCTATTTGTAACCCTTAAGTTAGCTATTGTAACAGGTTGATGCTCTGTATTGTATGGCCATGTTGTTAGTGTATGTGTAAGCCAAATTAATCCTATTGGACAGTAGAGGAATCACCTTTGTTTATGCTTAGTTTCATCCATGTCAAGGTTCATGACAGCTCCACCTGAACACATACATATGTAGTAAAATAATATCAGTACATGCCAAAATGCAAAATATAGCTATTGTGGAGCAGGACATAAAGCAACAGATAGCTGTTGAGAAAAAGAGCCAAAAAACAGCTGTTAAAAAAACACAAACAAAATATAGTTGTTGAGAAAAAGCAACGGATAGCAGTTGGTATTCAGCAGCTATAAATATGAGATGCAGTCAAGGACACCACTCCCTCATTCACACGACACACAGTCCCTCATTCCAGAAAAAAAGATGTCCAGTGACTCTCAAGATCAATCTAATCATTCAGATGAGTCTATTGAGGTTGAGCTTGAAGGTGAGCGTGAGACAAAGCTTGAAGATGAGTTGGGGGCTGAATTGGAAGCAGAATTAGTTGGTAGCTCTATTCGACGTGGGGGCACACATGGAGGTACATCAATAGAGATCATCAAGATGATCATAATAGATTGTTTGCTAAATATTATTCTGTCAATCCCTTGTACACTGATAATCAATTCGATAGGAGATTTCACATGAGAAAGCATCTATTTTTGCTCATAGTTGAAGCTCTAGGTGTTTGGTCTCCATATTTTCATCTATGACGAGATGCATTTGATAAGATGGGTCTATCACCATTGCAAAAATGTACAACTGCCATCAAAATGTTAGCATATGGTTCACCAGCTGATCTTATGGATGAAACATTTGGGGTCGCCAAAAACACAACACTAGAGTGTTTGATTTATTTTGTCAAGGGTGTAAGACTCATATTTGGCCAATAATATCTACGCAAGCCTACTAATGAAGATATTCAGCGTTTACTTCAAGTAGCACATGGGCGTGGATTTTCTGGGATGTTAGGTTGTCTTGTCTGCATGCCTTGGGAGTGGCGGAGTGGCAGAATTACCCAGTAGCATGGAAGGGGCAATTTACACGCGGTGATTATAAGGTACCTATTATAATGCTAGAAGCAGAAGCATCTTATGACATATAGATTTGGCATGTTTTTTTTGGAGCTGCTGGTTCAAATAATGATATTAATGTTTTCGACCGGTCACCATTGTTCACTGAACAGCTACAAGGCAGAGCACGCACTGTTCAGTTTAGTATTAATGGGACACAATACAACATAGGATATTATCTAGCTGACGGTATATACCCAGAGTGGGCCACATTTGTCCAAAAAATCAAAAGACCTTTAAGTGCTAAGCATAAATTGTTTGCAGCCCATCAAGAAGGAGCAAGAAAAGATGTGGAATGAGCTTTTGGGGTTTTGCAAAAATGTTGGGTCATTATACATTACCCAGCACGGCTATGGGAACGGGAACAACTTGCACATATTATGTACGCATGTGTTATTTTGCACAACATGATAGTAGAGGATGAGAGAGGCATCTATGACATACCCGATAACAACACATATAAACAAGGACATTTCCCGCATTTAACAAGACTTGATCATGGATCAGTCCATAGATTCTCAGAGGTCCTAGAAAAAGATATGGAAATTCGTGATCGACAAGCCCATCGTCGTCTCAAGGAAGATTTGATAGAGCATATATGAAAAAAAATTTGTTGGTCTATCGATAACAACCATGAGAAGAAATACCTATCAGCCTTGTACTTTGATAGTTTGTCTCAGTCATGTAATTTAGGGCTGTCAGTTTGTTTTCAATAACTTGTATTCGTAAGTAGGATTATCGTCAGCTTTTAATTTGTCATGAATCTCGTACTTGACTGTTAGTTATAAAGGCATGCGTTTCATTGTTCTAACTGTAGAAAATGAACTGAGTCTATAATGCATATTCACACACATGAGAGATGCACATCTACCTAAGTAAAAAGTGAAACTCAAGATGCAGCCAGGATGATCCACGCCATCTATCAAATAATAGCAGTTAAGTATCACAACAGGACAAAATACCAAGCTAGCCTACTAGGCCTACTAATTAATCTTGCTTGGTATGAATATTTAAAATTTTTTTCCTAATTTTTGTCTTCCAAAAAACGCATTCCAAATAAGGATGCACTACAAGTTGGGAAGGGTATAGAACACATGTTATGTTATTTTGAGCGGTTGGGAACCCTTTGTCTTGACTAGTAAAACGAAGCAGTAAATTAGCGCAGGATGAATTAAGTATTAGCTTAAAAAGTTAATAATAGATTAATATGATTTTTTAAAATAATGTTTTATAAAAAAAATTACAAAAAAATACAAAGAGGCAGTAGAAGTTGAGAAGTACTCTCTCTGTTTCATATTATAAGTCGTTTGACTTTTTTTTAGTCAAAATTTTCTTTAGATTTGACTAAATTTATTGAAAAAGTTAACAACATCTATGACATCAAATTAGTTTAATTAAATTTAACATTGAATATATTTTGATACAATGTTTGCTTTGTATTAAAAATGTTACTATATTTTGCTATAAATTTAATCAAACTTAAAAAAAGTTGACTAAAAAAATGAAATAACTTATAATATAAATAGAGAGAGTAGTACAGTATGCTTTACTCTTTGGAGAAAAAAATGAATTTCATTAAACAATGGGCGAAGCAAACTTGGTTTTCGTTTTCCCCATTTTTTCTGGATTTTCCTGGGATTTTGGACTATTTGTCACTCTTTTCAATGACGCATTCTCAAATGCCATCCTCTTCAATTACTTCAATTATTTGCCATCGGGGTCTATCAAATTATTCCTATTCTACCATTCTTACTTACCAACTCAACAAATCCGATGGAAAATGACCTTGTTACCCTCTCCTCTCCTTCTTCCTCCCCTCGCTCAGAGCCTTGGAGCAAAGAAATACATCCCCACCACACCGCGCGTGCCAATGACCCGTGGTCCCTCATGCGTCGTAGATGCGAACGACAAGCTCTTGCGCAGGGGACGACGTGCAAGTCCATGGGCACATTCTCTTAGTCATGTCCCTCCTCTCCTCCTCAGTCCGGCCTGGCCGCCGCCGAGCATCTCTGACAAGCTCTACCGCAGGAAATGGGGACGGAATCCCAGAGGGATATGGGGTGGCTGAGAAGGAGGCGACACCGCTCCCCCTGTGTCACCTTCGCAATGACTGATGACGATGGTGTTGGCACCAACTAAGTGCTAGTGTGGCTTGGATCTGGGTAGCACCGCTGGCTTCTGGCTGCTGGTGGAGACAGTCGGGGCGACGTCTTTTCTCGATATGGTCACTGCCAGTAACTTCCGGCAGCAGTTGCTAACCTTCTCTCTGGCTTCTACGGCAACTAGTCCTCGTCTTCCATTTGGCCATCTCCATCATGGACCTGCTTGATCATGCACTCCTTGTCCTCGTCATTTTGCCAAGAGAAGGGTCGTTGTTTTGCTGAGAGAAGAGACGGGAGAGATGGGGGAGAAGAGATCAGGGTAGCATGGTCATTTTCTCCATAATGCCACGTCATTCAGCCGATGTGGGCATGTGGCAGCATTTTGAGTGTAAAAATGATATACGGGCAAGTTGAGCAAGTTGACGTGGGTATCCAATGATAAATAATTGAAGTAATTGAAGAGGATAGCATTTGATAATGGTGCATTGAAGAGGGTGGCAAATAGTCCAAAATCCCGATTTTCCTCCCTCTCCAAGGAAACATTCCTCGCCACTCCATATGCTGCCCGCCACCGCCACCGCCTCAACCGCTCCTCCGCCGCCGCCGGCGTCCCCGGCGGCGGCGAGCCGCACGCTGCCCTGCTCCTGTCCCTGGCCTACCTGCCGCTGCGCGAGCTGCTGTCCTGCGCGGGCGCGTGCCGCCGCCTCCGCGACGCCGTCGCGGGGGACCCGCTCCTGTGGCGGCGCGTCGCGGTGGCGCCGCCGCTCGCCCATCGGGTCACCGACGAGGCGCTCCTCGCGCTGACGGGGAGGGCGGAGGGGACGCTCCGGTCCCTCCGCCTCCTCGGGTGCACCCGCGTCTCCGACGCCGGCCTGCTCCGCGTCGTCGCGCGCAACCCTGCTATCACCGAGGTATCGTGGGAGGTTTTTGCGCCCCCCCCCCCCCCCCGCCACGTGTTCGCTTCATTTTGGTTTGTGAGATGGCTTGGATTAGGGAATTACCTATAGATGCTTTAGGTAGTTGTGTGTTGCTCACCTAATGTTCGATGCAATGCCTGCGCACAGTTGCTGCTTAGTTTCAGCAGTTTGAAAATTGAAATCGGAAGAGGGGGAATTCAATGTAATGATGAATGATCTAGTTAATTTGAAACCATTAAAACATTAGTTAGTACTCCCTCCGTCCCAAAATATAAGAGATTTTAGGTGGATGTGACACATCCTAGTACTACGCTTCTGTCCAGATTCGTAGTACTTGGAGGTGTCACATTCACCCAAAATTCCTTATATTTTATGACGGAGGGAGTACATGTTTGCAAATACAAACTGATGTTAGTTGATATTTGATACACTGTACTTTGTCGTGTTTGGAGCGTGATAGACTTATCTTGGTGTTCATGCCCTCAGTAAATAGCACCCCCAGAAAGCCAGCGCACTAGCATTTTGGACTTTTAGTTATTTCTGTAGGAAATAATACTATTTTTACAGAAGAATAACTTGATACGGAACTTGAAGCTTTGTGCTTCGGGGGAGAATGCATGTTATTTTTGTTCCAATTCCTGTGATATGGACCTTTTTGAAACAACACAAGTAATCACTATGGTATCTAAGGTTGCAACAAAAGGTAGTGGTTGGTTTCTTGGTTGGAAGAGATAAATTGATACAACTATGTGGCCTGCTTCATTTCACGGAGCACATTACTCTATCAAGTGTGAGTTCCAGGATCATGCTTGCTTTGGTGCCGTTTTGTATCCTGTGATCTGTGTTAAGTGTTCCCATTAGATACTAACATTAACGTGCACACTAGTCAACGCTGGATGGCCTCTCCTTTGCATTTAGTCAATGTAAATTATAAACATCGGTGAATGCAACGTTACTTTTTTCTATTCTTTTAGTAAATTTAATTAATCTTAGTGTCTTGTAGCCAGCCCTTTAGTGAAAGAAGGTGGTAGAGCAACAATTTTCATTTTTGTTGTTCCGTGACAGAATGATTTCATTTCCCATTAAAATATTATTGTTTTTTGGGGTGTTCCAGTATCGGTATACAATTTAGCAAAGGCAAAATGAGTCTTCATAGGCATTACTCCATACTATAGTTTTGGCCATTGCTTCCAATTTTTAGGCTTATAGCACTCAGTGTGCTACATACTATGTAATTGCAATAAAGAGTTCACAGATCCTATTTTATGAACCTGTTTTTATCACAGATTTCAACACTTGGAATAAAGAAGGTGCCAGACAAATAGAAATCGATGCCTAATAATACACGTAAGAAACCATAGATAAATAAGACCAGATACAAAACATTCTCATTGAATTGACACCACGAAATAATTTCAGTTTGATCCCATGGGTATAATGGTACAAACATCTGACTGAATCATTGCTCAAAGAACGCAACACTGATACTAGACAGTCTTGGATAACCACCTCACGTATTTTGTACTTGGTTATTTGATATTCTTGCTGATTAAACTTGATTTTAACATGATTTTTGTGATCTCAAACATCCCAAATGTTTCATGCTATGCACAAGATGCATCTCATTGTGCAGTATGTTTTTGGAATTCACACGAAACAGTTAAATTAGTGTGGGAAACAGGAAAAGTTATTGGGTTCCAAGCAGGGAAAAGTTCTTGATGTTGGGACTCTTTGTTAAAAGATGGAATAAGAGGCACGTCATGATGTATTTCTCTTGCTCACTTTTGCTGGGGTTGAGATTTCTCTGTACGTCTTGGTTGTGATTAGAGAGTCAACACTCAACAGTATCTATTGCAATTTTAAATTTAATACATCAAATCTGCAGTGTATTGATTGTGTCCTTGAGAGATTTTCCTTTGATATACACCCTGTAAACCACATAATACTGGAAAACCACGTTTATCTTGTCAACAAAAATATGGAACAATTAGGGCACTGCAGTATTTGTGAACAATAATTTATACGTCTTCAACTTTGAGGTTGCTGTATTGTTTCCCTTAGCCACCTGTTTGGGGATAAAATGAGATACATTCCTTGGACTATGGATGTACCAAACCTTATATGGTAACATGTGGTGCAGTTGGTCAATACTCAATACTCACTACTATCTAATCTACACCACTCTTTGTTCTTTAATCAATGAAAGATTCTCAGTTTGGAATTTAGTATGCTACTGAAGGACAGTATGATCTCAAGTCTCAACTTGGGCTAAAATTTACAAGGTTAATTAGAAGATTGCCACAGCTAACTCCCCATAACCTTTCTAACTTTCGAAGTGATCAATATTAGACATCTCACATATATGAAATTTAATTTTCTCTTATTTTTTTGAATTCAATCCGGGAACTGGTAAGCACTGTCGAAGCACCAAAAGTTCCATTTTTAAAAATAATTATTGCTAGCAACTAGCTGGGAGCAAGCTATCTAGTTCCATTCCAAAATCATGATTGTTGACCACAATTTTATATGGAGCAATAGTGAGTTTGTTAAATTACCACTTTCAGTTACCAGAATGACTTTGGAGTTTCTAGGTCTAAAAGGACATGAGAAATAATTACATGAGCTGATTTGTTGTATGAAGTTTGAACTTGCTTTACCTATATATAGCACCGTTGACTTAACTATGCTATCGTCCTTAGTTTTTATGCATAATTGATGCTGGCCAGAAGCTATACGGTCTTCTATTGTGTAAATATTTTACTACTGCAGAATGCTTATATATATATGTTCAATTTTGATGCTTTGTTACTTCTGGAAGATGAAATCAATATCATATGCTCATGAAAAGAAATTATATCCACTTCACGTCGTAGCACTTACTTCTATGCAATAGATTTAGTGACCTTTGGGTGCATCTTATCTAACTTATCTTTAACTTGCAGCTCTATATGCCCAGATGTACAGGCTTGACTGCTGATGGTGTGGTGAAGATTGTCCAGGTTCTTTATGAATGCAAGGGGAATCTAAATCGCCTTCGACTCCATGGTATTTGCAGGATGACTAAGCATCATCTTGATGCTATCAGTTCTGTCATGCGCAATGGTAACCAACAACAAGATGATCAATCACTTTTCTATAGCCACAAAGTCCATGAAATGCTCAACACCGACAATGAACGCCGTATTGATGTTGATGTCTGCCCTATGTGCACAAATGTGAGGCTGGTGTTTGATTGTACAAGGGACGGCTGTAGGTTTGTACCTTCTGGTCTTTTGAACTCTTATTTGCTCTTTGCTTCGAAAATTTCCCTTGAAATTTGTTGAAAATTTGGCACTGTTTATTTTGCTTATTGACAACTCATCTTTGCTGTATGGTCACAATATTCAGTGCATGTAGATATTTGATAGTGTTCTCTCCTGTGGTTGTGGAATAGCTGACTTAGGGGTCTCATCTTTGCTGGAAAGCTTTTAAGTGATGGTCCCGAAACTCATTTATTCTCTGCCCTATGGGCTACAGGAAAGCAACTGCATGATTAATTTTTGTTTCGTTGCTCTTGTCTTTGGAACAACTGGTTCAATATTTTGAACATTCTTCAGTATTTCTTCAGGTCTATTGACTTTGACCTGAACTTTGTTCGCATTTCTACAAAAGAAGGTTTGATCCATTTTGATAATTTGATTATATTTCAGGAAAGGGGATAGTCGAGCTCAATGTCGAGGTTGCTTCTTCTGCGTTGCCCGATGCGAAACATGTGGTGGGTGCATCGACTTGGAGGAGCTCAGCGAGACTGAACTTGCATGCTCAGACTTCCTGTGCATGGAGTGCTGGCTTCCGCTTCCGAAATGTAGCACTTGCAATCGGCCCTACTGCAAGAGGCATGAAAATCAGAAGGTCGATTTATCACCATCTGGCCAGTTTACTTGTCACCGTTGCATGGAGTTTTCTAGTACCTCACGCGAGAACCTGGAAGAAAGTTCTTAGAGGTGAGTTCCTGCCCCTCTACAGGAACCACAAGTAGTTTTGTATACTTGGGTATGAAACTACTGTCTGTGTACCGGTATGTGCTGATGACTTTACTTGAAGCGTCAAACGTACTAGACTAACTAACAGTGTGTACCGGAAGTCTAGAATTCTGAATTATTTATTGATCACAGATCACGTCAAATTTAGCGGGTGCAGACTTCATGGACTTGTGCAACTTGTCTGAAACTCTGAATAACACTGAAACAGTCCATTTCTCTCAAGTGCCATATGCCTATGGAATGTGTTTAACCTTCCAGGTTTCCAGCTCAGCATGACAAACTGAAGGATTCACCGCCATTTGTCATTTTGGAGCGTGCTGTACACTGGGTGGCTGCGATATGCATCTATAGTTTCAGATGATATAACCCTGCAAGAAGTGACACTCAACTGGAATGCCATCAAAGTTCCATCATCTGATCATCTTTTACAGGAAAGATGATATCTGTCCCTGTACCATTTCGAATCTGAGTCTAAATGTGAGTAGTCAATCGAGGGTTTAGATTATTTTCTTGTTGGTAAGCTTGTAAGTACAATATTGAAATAGTCGAAAGTTAGCACTTTGCTTTCCATACACAAATTTGTTCCATAGTCTATATCCAGTATTTTGGTCCTTCCTTATCTTGATCGAGAGAGGGTCAGTTACATTGATGCATTTTAGCTCAACAAAATAACCAAAATGTACCTTTTCTAATGCGATTGTTTTTAACTGCACATCCATCTTCTTTTCAGCTTCTTTGTTGGATTATTGTCACAAATTATTTGCTCCACACTTTTAAAACACATTTTCTTTTAAAAAAAAACTTTCTTCTACGGCGTTGCTTGCACTACTTGTTTTAAAGTTATTAGTTAAGTTTATTTTTCAAAATATTTAATTTATTCAACTAATAAGTAGACAATCTGTCACGATAATTCAATGAATAATCTGTTTCAAATGCTAAAGCTGGTCAGCGGCCCCTACTGAATAATCCCCTGTCCATCCCTACTTTTTTTAGACACAATTTCTCCATCTCCCTCGAGGGAGCAAGCCAGCAAGATCTGAAAAAGGGTTTAAAAAAGGCATAAACAATTACCTCAAGTTCTTGCGTCTCCATTGCTATTTGAGCAGTCATTTTCACGAGGGAATCCAATAGTTGGCACGGTGAAGTCATAATCTAACTTTACTAAATTGAGATATCACACTCTCGAGCGAGCCCCTCCATTTTAGACCGCACCTAATAACATTAAGATCACGAATCCTCCTAGATGTGAACCTGGAATACTGGAAACATGTGTATTTCGTGGACAATTAGCAAAGTTGGTTGTTTTTTAATAATGGAATAAATTCTGGCTTTTACTTCAAAGAAGTTATAACCACTTATTACAAAATTCTTTCAAGAAAGCAAACATTCAGGCAACTTCATAAATACTGAATAAAAACCAACACACAACCTATTTTGCGGAGATCATTTCACAATGACATTTCACTGAGATTTTTTTATAATAGATAAGAATCGGGCCTCTATATCTATAAGTGTATATGCACAAGTGGATATATAAAGACAAACATTTCACAGAGATATTATTTATTATAATATTCTATAAAATGGTCAGGATTATTTGGAATACAGAAATTTTATAGGACTTAGGATCTGTTCTTTTTCTCTTACAGATAATAAATTATCACATTCATATTTTTAAAGCTCCTAAATGGTGCGATTTCTTCTATAGCTTCCTATTTGTACATATAAGTTTCTTATAATACTTCTTTAAAACAACTTTTAAATTTTGTATAATTAATTTGCTTGAAACACAAGAATTTTACAAGGGCCTTCTTCTTTTCCTCTTAAAGATTACAGGTTATCACAGTCACGCTTTCTAACCTGCGATTTTTGCAAACGTTTTCTATATATATATATATATATATATATATATATATATATATATATATATATGTTTCTTAGAATATTTTTTAGAATAATTTTTAAATTTTATAGTTGTTAATTCATTCGATCGTACCCTATTTTAGAAAAAAAATCAGATAATCCATCATCTATTTATCCATTCAGAACAAAAGAACTAGGAGTAATGGCCTCAGTGATGAAACAGGTGGCAGCAGCAGATTAATTCTCCAAAATTTCGGCGAGTGAAAAAGGAACCTTGCTACTACACCCTTCACCAGTGAGTTCCAAGGCAAGGCATCACTGATCAGTAGTTGTGCTGTTCCCATCTAGTCCCCTGCTTCTTGCCATGAACTCAAGTGAAGGGCACCTATTTTTTCCCCTACACACACAAAATAAATAAATAAATAAATCAGTGCTAATAAATGACAAGATGGACTTTTTTTCTTATTTTTTTTCGCGTCGGTGACCGTCTTCAGGTACACTATAACTAACCACCAAATCCATGACATTTACATGAGCACTAACACCCCCGAGGCACACGCGTCATGAGAGACAGGATTTGCAGAGAGCAACAGCCCAAAAAAGGGGCATGAGCTTTGTGAAATTGTGACTCTGGGTGACACATATGTCATTGCAAATCTTGTTGCATGAACTGGTCAGAATGTGAGTTGGAGCAGGAGGAAATGTTGGTTGGGAGAACACAATCTTTGGACCACTAACAGTCTCTCCATCATGTATGGTGATCTGATCATCTCTTCCTTTGTGTGGAATTGAAGTGGATTCAGAAAAAAAAAAGGAGCTGCCTTGCATGGCATGGCAATGGCACCTGGCCCTCCTCATCTTCAGGGTTTCACATATCCCATTTCAATCAAAGGCTTAATAGCACATCTAATTGTCTAATGATTAAGGATGATGGAGGCAAAAGTACATCCATGATGATGATGATGATAATAATAATCTCTGGTTTTTATACCATGTAGCTTTGAGTGGCGAAATTTGACCTCAGCGCGACACCAAAACGCGGTGTACTGATTGATGGCTTGTTCTAGCTAGCTGAAGTCAGATGGTGCCTTTTTTTTTTGAACTGGAGTCAGATGATGTTTTTGATTGTCTGAAAGGATACTTAGTGTTGGTGCCAAACTGCCCAATCAAGATATGCCATGGAAAAGAAATGATGAAGTGCACTACTTTACCCTAAATTGACTTGGGAATTCAAATTAAGCATGCAGTTCTTCAGTCAACCAATGAAGTGATCATTCATGTAAGAAATAAGAGTCCTGCGTGTTTCAGGAAAAAATGTAAGAACTAAGAGTGCTTTTACGATGATCTCTACCGGTAGTATTCTACGACTAGTACAGATCGCAATAAAAATTGTCAAAATGTAAACTGATCTTTTTGTTTACTGAAAAAGATAGAGTTGATCATTCCGACCTTGTTCCTAACCGGCCTGAAGTCTTGATGAATGCTATTAAGTTGGTCGATCGGTTAATATGAAGGTCATCTAATACAACAAATCAATGGCTTTCCTTGCCAACCAATCTATTGCTGGCAACACTACAATTCAGAACGTCTTTTTACCGCTCAAATTACTTTTATTCACTATTCATTAACATTTATCCCTATAAAATTTAGTCTAAAATCCTCCACCGGCGATCCACAATCTCCTTGTATGGATAGAATGAAGAATGCTTTGAATCTTAGCACGCAGACTTTGTGGGCAATTTCATCCCTGTGATATCATGGGAAGTTTCATATGTTGACAAGGGAGAGTGAGCAGTGTTGACCTCCCATGATCATTCAACATTTCCTGCCTGCAGGCAGCCAAATTTTTTGTCCAACAAGCCGTACTCCAGACTGCGGCTACATATAGCTCTGAAATTGCTGACCAAATCTTCAAAAAATTGCAAGTCCCACACGCGCTCGCTCCGTCGCGGCCTCCTAATTTTTCACCGGAAAAAAATGGACAGAAATTTTTAACCATGGTAGGACAATAAGGACCCCTTTGCAAGTCATATATGAAGCTCTAGAACAGATGACTGAACATTTTGCAGGTGGTCAATTAATTAAGCTGGTCGGCAGCTTAATTTTTTGAGCTGAGGACAATTAATCTTGTCAATAACTGTTTTCACCCAAAAACAGGTAGAATTCTCTTCTCACCTAAAATCCATCCAAGCAAAAGATAAACCAGAGGATAATTTTGTCAGAACATGAGATGAAAGTAAAGGGAAAAGAAAAGAAAGCATGGAAGCTTTGTAGTGCAGCACTTGCAATTGCAAAGCAAGCAAAAGGGACCCAAGAGCAGAAGCTCATGCTTCATGGTGGCACGTAGGCCACCCTCAGCTTCACTGCCGACGCCCGGCCCGGGCCCACCGCGCAGCCTCACCGGCCTCGGCCACGTGTGCATAGAGCTAGTAAGCAGAAAATAAAAAATAAAAAAAATAAAGAGAGATAGAAGCTTGAACTACACATCAGTACATCACACACACAGAGACAGAGGCAGACGACCCTTGGTGATTACTACATCTAGTTGGTTGTCTTGTCTCCTCTTCTTGCCCCCCCTTATAAAGGAAGGTGACCATTGCATCTTGCTCCTTAGCATTCAGAATTCAGAAACTGCCATTGCTACCTACATACCTAGCTGGATTGCTCTCGGTTAATTTCTTGATCAGATCTCACCAGCTTCTTGTTTCTAGCATTTTGGTGAAGAAATCAATCTTCAGCTAGGTAGGAATCAATGGGGAGGCAGCCGTGCTGCGACAAGGTGGGGCTGAAGAAGGGGCCGTGGACGGCGGAGGAGGACCAGAAGCTCATCACCTTCCTCCTCGCCAACGGCCAGTGCTGCTGGCGCGCCGTCCCCAAGCTCGCCGGTGCGTCGATCGTCGTATTGTCCTACTTGTGTTTTGTCTGTGTGCATCCCACGATGACGATGAAGATCGCCGCCGAAAGTTATACTTTCATCGTCTAAAAAGGTTATGTTTGTATTAAATTATAGGGCTTCTACGGTGCGGGAAGAGCTGCCGGCTGCGGTGGACGAACTACCTCCGGCCGGACCTCAAGAGGGGGCTGCTCTCCGACGCCGAGGAGAGGATCGTCGTCGACCTACATGCCCAACTGGGCAATAGGTACGATAACATTGTTCTCGACACGTTGGGATTTCTTGGTTTTGCTATTTATCAGTCGTCTGAACGTACGATAAACTAATTTTTTATTGTATGTATGTAATTTTTTTTTAAAAAAAATGTTAGGTGGTCTAAGATTGCGTCTCACTTGCCTGGGAGGACGGACAACGAGATCAAGAACCACTGGAACACTCACATCAAGAAGAAGCTCAAGAAAATGGGGATTGATCCCCTCACCCACAAGCCCTTCCCGACCCCTCCGCCGCCGCCGCCGCCGCCCGAGTCGCCGGAGAATGAGGGGCTGGCGCCGGAGAAGAAGCACTCAGAGAGAAAGAACACGGCGGCGGTGGTGGCGGAGTCCCCGGGATTCTGCACCGACGAGGTGCCGATGATCCACCCGGACGAGATCATGGTGCCATTGTGCGACCACCCGCCGCCGCCGCCGCAAACGGCCGGTGTCTCGACGCCGACGACGTCGTCCTCCTCCTCCTCGTCGGCGGCCTCGATGACGACGAGCTGCGACGAGGTCGACGCCGCGGCGCTGCTCCCGGTCCTGGAGTGGCCCGACGACGCCATGCACCTGATGGACCTCGACGAGCTGATCGCGGCGGCGGCGCCGTCGTCGTCCCTGCTGTGGGACGACGACTACTGCCTCCCGCTGCCTCCGCCGCCGCCGCCGCCGCCGCCGGCGATGTACGAGGAGCTAGACCCCTTGCAGTACTACCAGCAGAGGAGTGCGTTTGAGCAGGAGGCAGCAGCGTGGAACAAGCTTGAGCTCTTCTAATCAATCAAAATTAACCTCTGTAAATTATGTTTACAGTGTTTATAATCAATAATTACCCAACTAAACAAGACAGTTGTTTCATTGTGCCAACTTCTAGAGTTCTAGTACTGCCTTTCTGGTTAATTATTCCGTTGGAATTGCATTAGTGTAGTGATGTGACATGATCAGTGTTCTCAGTTATATATTACAGAATTGGATCACTTACTAGACAACTTCAGTTTTTTTTATAAAAAAATCAGATGGATGAAAATTGTCCCTGCATGTGGGGTAGTAATAATCCATGATATTATAATTTCATATATATCTGCAAGTCCATGTGACTGATCTTTGTGCTTTCTGTAAATAAAAAACCAGAAAATTATGCAAACAACCACTTTTTTAAGAAAATGGAATAAACCTAACCTCTGCATCCTACTTGATATACACAGCCGAGCAAAAAGCCAAATGAGAGAGTTATGGATTTCCAGGAAAAATAAATGTTGTTCACTATATATATCATGTGCCCTTGCACGCATGCATGAAGATCCCGTAATGCTAAAGGGAAATAAATTCAGGAGATAAATAAATAATGAGACCTACATATGAACAATTGAGAGAGGAGCGAGATAGATGATGATGATGATGCTGCTGCTGCTGCTGCTGATGGTTGTAGAGTTAGATTCTAAGAAGATCCTACTACCTACCAAACTCTCCTTGAGTACTGTGTGTTTGTACTTCACTTCATTCATATCCCAGGTGCAAAAGGACAGTAATCAAGTCGCTGGATCAAAAGATACATGGGATGAAGTTCTGTGTTATGTATATTTTATATTTTATTATTCTTAATCTTAATTAACTTAATTTTATTCAGACGTGTGCTAGAAGCCGGATACACGTACCCTGGATGGTCTACGGGTTTAACTGTGTGTTCGTTAGAAGAACAGAAGGGAAGAAATCCTCTGTTTCACTCGCACGTTTCTCTAACTATTAAACGAAATACGATAGTTGCTTTAAAAATTATATTAATTTATTTTTAGTTAAAAATAATTAATATTTAATTAATCATATGGTAATGATTTATCTGTTTTATATATCTTCTTCATCTTTTTTTTTCTCCTCTCAAAAGCACCAAGATGTGTGTATCTGCTTCTTGGCTATATAAAAAAAATACACAACCATATCAAGATAAAACCAGTGGCCTATAAACATTGTTGGAGAGAGGGAGTGACATCGTGACAACAGGCTCGGTTCTGATCGTTTAAGCTATGACCGCGATAAGCTGTGAAAAAATAAATAAAACAATAAAAGTAATTAATTATATTAGTAAAATTTTTATTTATGTTTTATCACTGGTTTAAGAATCAATACTGGAAAATAAACTACGATGAAGAACTCGATCTAAGATTAACTATAAAATTAAGTTTTAAAATTTAAATTTTAGTTGCAAATGACGCACGTTGAAGATCATCATTAGTCGGCACTAGTAGATTCAAATTTTCTCTCACATGATTTGACAAATTTACTAAAGTTATTATGTGATTTCAGTAGATTTTGAACATAACCTATTTCTATCGCTCTTCCTATAAGATAAATTTAAGTGTTCCCGGCTTTTTTCACTACATATATCTACATATATCTGTATATGTATTCAGTGTACATATGTATAACACGGAAGCAGAGGATCCTCTGACACAAAATTTTCTCAGGACCCATCTATCAGTGATCACGTTCCTCTAACTTTTACGTCAGATAATCTCAATCCGTACAACACAGCTGCATACATACATATCCACGCGAAAGAAGGAAAGCAATGAAGTAATACCAAGATCATCCATGACGTATGATGATCATATCCTTAGGCGGCCGCACCCTCACATCAGCTTCTATACGTACAATACGAGAGAACGAAGTCACGTGCATGCGTGCAAACCAGCTAAGCTTAGCTTTGCTCAAGTCCAAAAATTGCATGAATGACGCATATACAAATTCCCTTGCTTCCTTTTAATTAATTAATTTCAAGACTAGTTTAGGGATTCTTAAGTCGTTTTTAATCAACCATTAATCAACTTTGACTTATTTTATCACTAAAAGTAAAAGTGTGAAGTCTAACATTAAAACTATTTTTCATTACATCGCCACATGTCTTTTAACTTAATTATAAACTGATTAAAAATATCTTCTAAACAGGCCCTTAGGTGCGTTCAACAGTAGCTCAGGTTCCTATCCTTATTTTCCTGTTAGCACAATTTTTTAATTAAGTGCTAAACGATATTTTTTTAAAAAAAATATATAAAAAATTATTTTAAAAATTATATTAATTTATTTTTAAGTTTATTTTAACTAATAATTGATTAATTATTTTAACTAATACTTGATTAATTATGCGTTAATATATGTGTCGCTTTATTGTGAGAGGGAGAAGTCTTTCCTCCCGAAAGCAGCCTTAGTCGAAGTAGCACTGTGAATGCATAGCATTGGTAGTTGTCTACCTCCATCGATCTATCGGACGGTCTCTTATTGTCTGGAGATAATTAATTAATTAATTAATTAAGCTCTTTTTTTGAAAAGATTAATTAGTTAAGCTATTCTTATATCTTATTTTTTAAAAGATTAATATGTGGCGTTAAATGATGTGTTGACGTGGGGCCTCAATGGTACGAGGTGTGTGTGCAACATACGTGCCAGAGCTCCATGCTTCGCATGCGGCGGCGAGTTAACTTACATAATCAACATGTGTGGAGTTGATTAATTAATCATGTTATTATGTGGGGAAATATTTTAATTGGAGGTGTAAAATTCTCGTGCTAAGTTCATACTTCCTTTCAAAATAATTATTGTTCTAGCTTTATCCTCTATATCTTTTGACCATTTTGCTTGAAGATGTATTTTTAAGATTGACTTCATTGTGCTTTTGCATCGTGTTTCAGCTCATGAGAGAGATGTATTAGAAAGCTGTCTTGAACTTTTATAATTAATCATGTGTTTTACATATCTTAATAAAATTTTAACTGTGACGGCCTTCATACAGTACATTGTAAAAATATATATATAATGGCCTTCATACAGTACATTGTAAAAATATATATATAATGAGATCTATGCTTTTAGATTTATCATGAAAAATAATTTTATAATATATAATTGAAGTATTGTTAAAATAATAAAGAAAAAATAGAAGTGTTTGACTTAGAACAAAACTAAAGCGCCAAGCAATTTAAATGAAAGAGAGCTAACTACAATAAACACTAATTACCGCATAATATTCCCGTGTTCCAAGCTGGCCCTAATTAAGAATTAAACTAAAGGGTTTTGTGCTGCTTAATTAATATAATTAGCTAGCTTTGGGATGTCTAATGATATATTCTAGTCCCTTGTTTTAAATATAGCTACCTATAAAGCTTTTGAAGAAACTAAGGATTGTGATGTGTAAAATCAAAAATACCCCTCAGTATAGTCTAGGGCTAGGTGGTTGGTGTGATATAGATTGTTCTTTTCTTGAAGAGATGTAATATAGATTGTTAGGGGTAGGATGGAAAAGTGGGTGAAAAAAATCACCATTTTACAATCCTAAGGTATTATATTTTGAATAAATTTAAATCCTAAAGATAAACGGATGGGTAATTAATAAGCCACCTACTTATTCATAGGCAGTTATTAGGACTGAAGACAGATATTTGACTTGTTTTATGCATAGATAATGTGTTTATTATGCAAAATCATTTAGTGTTTTTTCCACACGCCTAAAATCTATATTCTTCGCACTCTAATGTGCATGTGTTGATTTTTTTTCCAAAATGGATTTAGGTGTGGAATAAATAAGCATGCATGAAGATAATTCAAATGAAGAATATCCACACATGCGTCTAACAGTCTGTTAAAGTGTGCGCGGTCATGCGTAATGTTTTTTTTTTTGCATGTGAGTAAAAAATATTATTGTCAAGCTACCTCAGATTTACTTTTATATTTTTATATAAAAAAATTACTAAAACTAACTCCCTGGAAGATAACTATCTCCGGGACAAAAACGATGCCTTTGACTCTTCAAATTAACGAAGTAATAAAACGCCATTTTCTCCATTGAGAAATAATATGCCACTTTGACAACGTACGACTATAAATCAGTATAATATATTCTGAAAAATTATATAGGTTTGTTATTATGGAATTAAAATTTGAGAACAGCAGTTTTCTTTTACCACTCTTTGAAGCCATATTCGCTTGAGCTATCAAAATTTTACAATTCTTTCCTTTGTCACTATTCCGTTAGTCTCTCTTTTGTCATTATCTAGTCCGAGCTAGTTGATCATTATGCCTTATGGAACATTAAAAACAATCCATTTATCCAACATGAATATTTATTAGTCAAATAACATGTACATAACCACTAGAAAAATATATAAAAATAAAAATATTTGTTCTTGCTGTAATAAAATCGATGGTACAATATCAATATTTTGATATACGAGAGCTAATAAATGCTCATAAGTTGCACCAGCGTTCTAAAAGAGAACCCCATCTTTCTAAAAATCATTCTTCATTCTCTACTCACAACACTATACTTGCATCAATCAAATTTTCTTGGTTAGCTCGTGTCATGTACAAAATAATTGCTTAATTTTAGATTTTTTTTTTACTTTCATAGCCTGTTTTTCTTTATATAATTGCTAAAAGGATATGTAAAATGTCTAACTAAAATTCACTGTGTATGAGTGGGCCTCACATAATAGTTGGGTAGGTGGTGACAAGGTTGTATCCGTATCCTATGATTCTACCAAACCAAAACGATACCGATCCCATCTAGTATCCTAATTTTTATAGTATCTCGATTTTATTATTAATTTTCATACTGTCCTACGAAATCTTAGATAGTATTCTAATTCTACGATCCCTACGATCTTATAAATATTATTTAAAATAAGGCGGATTGATAATAATGTGTATAAATATGCTCAAGTTTACATAAAAACTAATTGAATTTATCAAAATTAATATTATAAGTTTTAATTTATACAACATATTTTATGTTTTATATAAAAATATGTAATTTCCAAAATTTGATAGTATCCTGATCTCATGATAGTATCCCGATTCTATTATAGTATAAATAAAAAAACAATCTATTTTGATACTGATTATCTTAGGTGGTGATGGTGGCCGAACCATCACGTATCATTGTTGGTGTCTTTTATATGAGTATAGATTTAATTTTTTATCCATATATATTATCAGGAATTCTTGTTTAGCATTATTAATTTGCATATTCTGAAAAAAAAAATGAAGAATATAGTATTGCAAAATTTTCTGCTTTCTCCGTACTTTAATATTTGACTAAATGGGTTGCAGGCGCATTGGATATTGAATTCAGGTACTTATGGTCATTTCATTGGGGAAAAAAGAGAAAAGAAACGGAGGGGATTTTCCATGGATGGAACATTCTTTTCTTCATGGAATATAATTTAATTTATTACGAACAAGCATCTATCAAACGGGTTGTTTGGTAAAAAGAGAAAAAAAAACTAACGCTGGTTTATCTTTACTTTTGGGCATCGTGTGACGTACTGAAACGTACTACTGATGTTCTCAAGTTGTCAATTTACTGCCAATTAGCAAGAATTTAATCAAAGGTGTTCACATCTTCGGAGGCTGTTCGAGCTGTTTCATGCATGTAGCCACACTGCCACACATACACACAAGTTGATGATGAGATGATGAGTAGTAGTGTGTTCGGTAAGGACACATGCATGCAGTTCCAACAAAAGATTCTAGATATTGACATTGACTTTGTTTTGTACTACCAGACATTTTAACTTTTTTTAAACTTAATCTTTTTTTAAGTTTAATATTTATAAAAAAACATAATAATATTTTTAAAACCAAACAAATATATTATTAAAATATATTCAATGTTAGATTTAATCGTTTTAAAAGTTGATATATTTTTTAATAAAATTGATCAAACTTATAAATCTTTTTAAAAATGTCATAGTGTCTTTTAATATAAAATGAAGAGAGTATACGGAAGTAGAAACCACGGCGATTTGCTGAACAGCCAGCTAGACCAGCCTTTTTCAACAACTTCCGTGTTCAAATTAACCCTATCTGTGAGAAACGTTTTTTCTTTCCATTTACCTCGCCGTCCTATAAAAACCTAATCCTAATTACGAATGTTTAAGTTCATAGCTAGAATTGGTGTTTTTCTTTTACAGAATAGTACGTCCTTATTCTTTTCGGTTTATAGATTATGGATTGTTGCGAGCTTCTTCCTAAACTTCCAAAAGGGGTATTTATTTTTAAGAAACTTTCTTCATTAGTATTTTTTAGAAAAGAAATATTTAAATCAAAATTTTTAAATGTTTACTATTTAATTTATTCATCTGTGCCCTTAAATATTTTTCATAAACTTAGTTGTATCACCCATAAAGAATCTTAGGTTGTGTTCTTTTCTCACCTTTTTCATCTTTCACTCTCTCATTTTTTACGCGCAGATGTGTTCTTTTTAAAAACAAAATTTTATATTAAAGTTGCTTTAAAAAATTATATTAATATTTTTTTCTAGTTTTTTTAATTAATACTTAATTAATCACGTGTTAATGAGCTATCTTATTTTTCATGTGGGGGATGAGAAGTTTCTAACTCATCATCCCGAACGCATAGTTAGGCTGACAAATTATTAAGAGATCTTTTTAAGGTTTTGTCATTTTCTTTATCCCTTATATAAAAGAGTTGTTTGGAAGAGCTTGGCTGCTGCAGTTTCAGGTCCGTCCGCTGCTGCAGCCGAGGGACTGTGCTGTGCAGCGCAAGGCCATGATGCTATATATAGTAAGTCCCATCAAATATAGTCTCAAAATATAACTAGTCCTGTAAATTATTTATTAATTAACCCTTATAAAATTCAAAATTTTCAGTATCAAAATATTTAAAGTAAACAAGAATAAAGTAAAATCGGACATAAAGTAAGTACACGCTGCAATACTAGGTTTAATTAGGCATATGCAAAAATTATGCGATTGAAATATTAGAAATGGAAATTCATCATTCAAGACACGTAATTGATGTGGTGGGTAGTGTACATTGTGATGTATAACTCTATCTGCTAAAATTTAAATTCTGATATCCATAAATATATAATATGCACGTGAGGGCAGAAGTATATTTTTTTTTAAAAAAAAAGACGGCGAACGTGGAACGACGGTGAATTCTCTTTTTATCTTACGTAGTACGTGTTCGTCCCGCTTCGTCAATTTTTTTTCTCCTTTCTGACTTTCGGCGAATTAATAACTTTCCTAAGTTAATATAGGAAGATAAATATATGA
The DNA here is from genome assembly GCA_008326285.1 of Oryza officinalis. Classification (NCBI taxonomy): domain Eukaryota; kingdom Viridiplantae; phylum Streptophyta; class Magnoliopsida; order Poales; family Poaceae; genus Oryza; species Oryza officinalis. The sequence goes on from BDMV01000008.1 coordinate 27,497,973, forward strand.
TCTTTCGTTATCACGCAAATTATTAAAGCTGCTTTGGAGAGGCGACGCGGTTTGATCGATTGCATGCAGCTTTGCGACACAGCATATCCACTTGACTTGATCTTGTGACCGTCTGGACTATTCCGGCCGGCGGATGGCGGACACGTGTACTCCAATAAGCACGTACGTGGTGGATGCAGATCCTCGAGTACACGGATACACTGGCACTGGCTGACATAGTGACATGTGAATTCGGACCCACACATCAATATCTGTTACTGCACCAATATTACTAAAGACAATCATCATTTATGCGTGATGCTAACACCCCAGCAAGCTCATATGCAAGGTGCTATATCAGATCATTAGTACCTAAAAAAATATTTATGCAACCGGTCGATAACATAGACGTTTTCTGAACATTCTATAACTCTCGGCATGTAAATTAGATAATATTTTTAGACACATTCCACGACCGCTTATAACCTTAGATTTTTAAGGATGACTTTTTAAAAGATCTGTTTACAAAAATCATTTTTTAGGCCTTTATCGATGAAAACCGATCTGTAAAAGTTGTTTTATGGTAATTCATTAAGAAGTCCGCATGTAAAAACCTCTTGTTTTTTTTATTCTTTGAAAATAATAGAAAATTTATTTTAAATTTGATTGAAGTGAACAAAAGTTGATTATGATCCTTACACTATTTGCTTTAATATATATGGTCAGGTTCAGATTTTCTTAGAACATTTATTTTAATATGATTGTTACTTATCGCATCTCAGGTAGTCTTTATATGCAACATTAGCGAATAACCCTAATAAATAAGATATCCTAAAAACTATTAACCATGTTATATTAAAGAAAATATTGTAAGCATCTCACATAATTTTGGTTCACCTCGATCAGACTCCAATGACTTTTCAAAGTTTAGATTTTCTAAAGAATCACATGTAAAAATAGAGCATGTAACAAATCATTAGATGGCTAGATGACGCCCGTGTTTTGTTGCAGGATATAGGAATGAATATATGTTAAATGTTGTATAAATGATTGATGAATTTGGAGGAAAATATTTTGCAAATGATTTGAGGATGATGATTAAACATGTTTATATTGAGTATTAGAATATAATAAATTATAAATGTAATTGTTATGCTTGCATGTTGAGTTTTAGATGATTCGTGAGTTGATGTGGCATGCTTGCATGTTAGGTTTTAGGAGTATTACATGTTGAGCTTTAGGTGCTTAGATAATTAGACATGCTCAAATGTAAAAATGTTAAAAAAAGTTATAGATTTCGTCAAGCTCCATAATTTTGATAGAAACCATGTCTTTATGAGGTTGTTTAAAAACTTATATATGAGAGCTTGTAACGAATATTTGATATCCTAAATATATCAAACAATAAAAACTTTACTAGGAAGTTGTAGATCTCAATAATTTTCACATAAAATTTGTCGTCATTCGATTTCGTATGAAAGAGTTGTGGTTTTTTCCTTGACATAGTATTGATCATAGTTTTAAGGTTTGGCTATACTGCTGGCGACGAACTCCAAGCCAATAATCTGAAGTGCATTGACGTTCCTTAATAGAACTGTCTGCAAAAATTGATTTATACATGACTTTTCCTTAATAGAACCACGGGTAAAAATCACCTTATTTTAACAAACAATTTTCTTAAAAACCTGCCTATACAAAATGATGATTTTAACAGGCGGTTCCTTAGGGTGACCATTACTTCCAATTATTCACGTGTGCACATAGTATATGTAGTAACATGAGGAGATAATTGAAACTACATACTTCAAATGGTTTTTACATGTTTTTTACATTTATTCCACTGAATGTCTCTTTCAGGAGAGCTTTAGTAGGTCAGAATTTGGCTAATTGGCATAATTTGTGTGCTTCAATTGTGCATATTCATTTGACAAGAGAACAATGACATATTTAGATAGAATCTTTATCAAAATGGTCAATTTTCTGTTCATTCTATGTATTTAGCCTTAATTAATAATTGCTATATTAAGAGGAATAAGATTATATGAAAACTTAAAATGCCTCTTAAGATTACAATTTTTATGTGGTACTTGTTTAAAGGGGTTGTGTTAACAAAGGTCAATTTATCTAGGAGAAATTAGCATGATAGTTTGAAATGTTGTTTCTGCATGAAAAACGAGACTATTCAACATTTATTTGTGGAATGTCACTATTCAAGATTTCTTTGGAGAGCTTTACAATTTTCTTCTGATTTAAATACTCTGCTTAGTATATCTCATATTTTTTAGAATTGGCTTGTGGGAGTTGATAAAAAATTAGTAAACTTATTCTTGTTGAAGCACCCACTATTTGTTGGGCTATATGGTTGTGTAGAAATGATATGGTTTTTGATAAGTCACCATCTGTATCTTATATGCAGGTTCTTTTCAGGCAACATACTGGCTCCGATCCTGGGCTCAACTACTAAAGTGTGATGAAGATATTAAGTTAGTGAAGGCTGCATGTCACAATCTTGAGTCAACGGTTACGCAGTTATTCGCTAACTTTGTATGGAGATTCACAAATAGAATTCAATAATTTTGTGAACTTTTCATGATGTGTGTCTTTAGTAGTTGGTGTGCTCCTGTTTCTTTAAGAATGTGTTTTTTTATTTTATTGAATTGCTGTAATAATTGATCGTAGCTCCTTGAGCAAAGGCCGGAATTCTATTTCATTATCTTAAAAAAAATTTCTATGCTCTCTGAGGTCGTCCATAACAAGCGAAAATTTGAAATTTTGTTTTTCATGAATTGCTAAATGATTCTGGTGGTCATTATCTAAATGAAAAAATAAATTAATTAACTATTATAAATTAAAATATGGATTTAAAATAGGATTTTAAAAATCTATATAAACTTAAAAAAAACCTCCTGTTTCAAAAACACCTACTAGATCTATGCTGTAAAAGATATTTAGGCTGTGTTAGTTCCTACAGTAGCGCTTGGATTTTCGGATGTACGTCAACCGAGAGAAGCCATATTATTAATTAGGTATTAATTATTATAAATTTAAAACTAGATTTATTTGATTTTTAATTAAACTTTTATATAGAAATTTTTTTTCACAAAACTTATAATTTAATTGTTCAAGAAGCGTGCTAATTAACGGAAAATGAAAAAGTTGTTGTTTGAAATTGCTGAAAAAAAACTTAGCAGTAGAGCATATCCAATGACCACCAGAATCATTTAGCAATTCATGAAAAACAAAATTTCAAATTTTCGCTTGTTATGGACGACCTCAAATAAATTATCTAAGGGAAAAAAATAAATTAATTAACTATTATAAATTAAAATATGGATTTAAAATAGGATTTTAAAAATCTATATATAGATCACGTTGTTTACAAGCTCGAGAAACACGACACATTAATTCATCCTTCCATTCATTCAAAAGGATATGCTCTACTGCTAAGTTTTTTTTCAGCAATTTCAAACAACAACTTTTTCATTTTCCGTTAATTAGCACGCTTCTTGAACAATTAAATTATAAGTTTTGTGAAAAAAATTTCTATATAAAAATTTACTTAAAAATCAAATAAATCTAGTTTTAAATTTATAATAATTAATACCTAATTAATAATATGGCTTCTCTCGGTTGACGTACATCCGAAAATCCAAACGCTACTGTAGGAACTAACACAGCCTAAATATCTTTTAGAGCATAGATCTAGTAGGTGTTTTTGAAACAGGAGGTTTTTTTAAGTAATTTCGTAGAAGTCCTTGTATTATTCGTGATCTCACAATGAAGTCAGGCACACGCGTGATCACTACAACAGTACACAAATCGATCGATATCAATCACATTCATGAATCATTTTGTGTTGACTCGCAACGGACGATCTATCACTCTCGCAAACTGTGCTCTTCCTCACTCTGACGATACAAGTCTACCGTTTTGCTAAGTACTCTCAGCAACAAAGTCAAGAAGAACAGACACCCAGAATTTGTCAATTACATTGAACGTTCCTACCTACGCGTACGAACATATATGCCTAGGTCTTAATCTTGAAGATAAATACATATGTGTACGTATATACTTCATGAAAGGTAACTTCTCGATGAAGTATGTTCACAAGTTTAAATTAATTAACCGGCCGGCCAAGATTTTCCTGGAAGTCTTAATCCGCACAATCAATTCACAATAATCGTTCATGTGTTGACAAGTGCTCATTCCCAAACGACAAATTTATAATAGAGGATAGAAAACTTTCCTAAGTGAACCGAGCGTAGCTCGCCTGATAAGGCTCTTTGTGGTACAACCTGTTCACTCAGATTTAAGTATCAGACTTGGTACGAGTACTTGTATTTATGATTAATTATTTTTTTTACTGATAAACAACATATCTGTCAACAAATGAGACGTCTGTGATAACTTTGTCAGATATATTAGCCCCTTTCTCGAAGGTGCTTATTGGATTCCTAAAGTGTAAGAAACTTCCTATTGTTAGGGCAAGCTGGCCGGACGGGAAATGATCCTTGTGTAAATTTGTTATGGTTATTCTATGAACATTGACGACTCAAATCTGATGTGGTGATGGAGTTGTCGTGGATACATGATGTTTAAGGAATGGGAATTAGGGTCCCCATCCACCCCCTCCCCTCTCATCTCGGGTCATCGAGGCATGAACGGTACAAATAAGAGACGTACAAGATCTATATCTTCAAGGTGTCAAGAAAAGAGTCGAGACCTATAAGATCTATATCTTCAAGGTGTTGAAGGTGTAGGGTTCAACCTTCGATAACTCCTTCAAGCCATGTCCATCAAGAACTTCTTCGTCATTGACATCTTCGAGAAGCTTGTCTAAATTAATAAGAAAAACCTATAATACGACAATGAGGGTCACGGGTGCCCCAGGTATGTTGGGTGCCTTGGGCACTCGGTTGTCCCAAAAATCGGTGGCTGCCCTAGAACAAGGCACAAGCATCTAGAGGCCCCAGGCTAAGGCCCGAGCACGTCCTCTGCCCAGGCTCTCCACGGAAGGCTCTGCCCATTTATGGGTATTGGTGGGCCCGGAGAATCGGCATTGACCAACACAACAACTTAACCACAAGATAGAGCGACCTGTTGTACAGCTTGCATGCACGATGTGGAGACATGGCACTGCATGAGGCCCTCTATGCGCCCACGTCAACCAAAGGAATAAGAGAGGTGTGACGTGTCATGCCCCCAGCATCCGTCGCTCGGGCCCACCTCGGCACTTCACAGAGGCTGACTTGTAGGCCCAAAGCAGCTAGGAGAAGACAATTTTGCCTTTTGTTCCACTTGTCAGCCGGTAGGTGAAGCAACCACATCTAGCCGGCTTGCTGAGAGGGACATCGACAAGACTAAGCATATCTAATTCAGTGAAATGGGCCCCACTCTTGCATGCATGCATGGGCACAGTAGACTCCCCTTCGGGTATAAAAGAAGGATCCATGCCATTGAGAAGAGGGTTTGAATTCCTAGCTGTTAGCACTCCCATAAGGTTTTCATCTCATTGTAACTCTTAAAAATCACATCCATAGTCCACACTCAGGAGTAGAATGTTACGTATCCGTGCGGTCCAAACCCGTATAAACATTCGTCTTCATTGTTCTCTGAGAGAGACCCAAACTCATACCGATCTCTGGCCGAATCTCCAAGGGAGAGTACTCACTTCCCCGCTATAGGAGTTTTGCCCTCCGACACATGACTTCACTCAATAAGGTTTAAATCTTGATAATTATAATTATATAAATGCAGGTGCAATTTCAATAAAAAAAATTATTGATGTTCCCAGATTTATTGTTGCTGTCTCTTTGGGCGTGTATGGATGTGGTGTGTGTACATATATATGCCGTATGCATGCATTTTCCATACAATCGCAAAAAAAGTCAGTCATGTAAACTAGTGATACTTTTTGAAGTACTTGGTACAACTACATATGTAAGCAAACGGATACAATAGTTTACTACCTGTAACTAATTTAGGACTCCTCAGATATACATGTTTTTTTTACAAGATTTCCGTAGGAACTAGCTCATTTCCTTTAAAATTCTTGTAGGTTTCCTCAGTTCTAAAATTCTCGTAAGCTTCCTCAGTTTTAAATCTCAGATATTTATTTTTTATCCAACGATAGTTTTCAGGTTTACATTACATATTCCACTACTTCTTGCATCTCAAAATAAGTTTATTTTCATCTCTTTCATTTATCTCAAAATAAATTTATTTTTCAGCAATCAAAGTGAAGGTTAAATAGTGAAGGTTAAATGCATTAGGACTAGATAAAATGAAGAATAATTGCATTAAGATATAATAAAGTAGAGAATATTCTAGTCTTTATTTTTTTATCGATACGTGTGAGATGAATGAAAAATAAACTTATTTTAAGATGAAGAAAGTAATATATATAATTGCTGATATTAATTAATATAAAGTTGTATGTCTAATTAAGTCATTTCCGTGAGAATTTCATATATATGTTACTAACGTAAAACACAGAATTGCTCCCGATTCTATATTTCTTTGATGTATAGACGGTCAATGCAACACAAGTCGGGGAGTTCTCGAAGTTGAACTTTCTGATAAATCAATAATTGCCCCATATATGGCCATTCGGTGATGGAGGCTGCAGCGACTTGAAATTTCCTGTAACGTTCACATATACATATATCGTGGTTAAGCTTATTAAATTAATTAGTTACATTTCTGAATAAACTACTTGACTGTATATGTACATGAACATCTTGACTTGGTGTGTCCTGGTGATGGTCGAGTCTTCTGAAACTGACTGACGATGTATAAGCATGTGGTTTAAAAAACCCTGGAAAATCACCCATTGCACGAATGGGCCGGGGGTCTCCATCATAACCACATCAAAGAGACCATCAAATTAATCACGAGTAAACGCATCACCCTAGAACTCATATCTAAGAGCTATATACTTCGGTATTGCAAAAGACTGGACACTATTAAAATTCAGTGGGACAGCAAGATTTGTGCTCCCTTTATTTTTTTAATATACTATACGACACGACTTTTAGATTTGTCTTATTAAAAAATATATATGTATAATTATCATTTATTTTATATATGATGATTTATCATTAAAGTACTTTAATCACGACTTATATATTTTCATATTTACATAAAATTTTTGAATAAGAGAAATGACCAAATGTAACATATGCTACCCAAAAATTAACAGCATCATATAGATAGATAGAAATCACTGAAATTTTAGTAGATCGTAATTTGAAGTGGTGTTTGGTTTGCTCACAAACAAAAAATTGCGATCGATGTTACTAAAGTTTGGTAGGATAGCGAACTGAACTAATTAACCCTACACCTACTGACACACTCATTATCCAATGGGCCAATCTTGATAATTACTTTTTTCTCGGATGCTCGAGGGCACAATGACGCATTGTCACCACACAAATTGACACACAGGAGAACTGCACCTTCACCGGCCACAGAAAATTACTTCATAAAAATTGAGAAGTGAAAGGAAACAAAAACCTAAAGCCTAGACAAGATCTCTTGCTTTCATCAAGGAATTAACAGCAAAAACTGCAGATAGATAGAAAGACGACGGCTCACCTAACCAGAACATAACACCCCACACGATCTGAATAAACGATAAATTGATTATTGATGTGTAATACATATAATGTCAGGACTAGAAAAGCAACAGCATAACACCTAGATATAGCTAGATAGCACGCATGCAAAGCATTCAGGTGTTCTTTAATTTGTTATGCAACTCATGACCCACCTTATCCCTGCACACACCAACTATTTTATACTTGCATGCACAGCAAAACGGAATTGCAGATTAATCTGAAAGTGTCAACCCTACCAAACCACACAATCACTTTCTGCGACGGCAGAAACAGACGCATGCTGGATTAAGTACTATTGTTAGTTGTGACATAAATGTAACGAAGCAGTGAGATGGAAGAATGGTGTAGTTTTTTTTGGTGAAATGGCTCTTGATGATGTGATTGGTCACCGGCCATCCATGATCCATGCATGTGTTCAAATGCAACAAGTTGAATTTTTTTATCTTGATTTGTTAGTACTAGCAAGTGGAGGCGAACCTAGGACCAAAACTAGTTAGGTGATTCTCGTTGCTACTGAGCATAGCCACACAAATATTTTAATTTATTTTAATATGCGGTAATTAAACTAGCAATTGTCTAAACACTTAAGTATGCTGGGCCCCTCCAGAAATCAACATGGCAATGCTAGCTCTGAGCCGCTGATTAATTACATGGCCTTTTTTTTCTCTAACACACGTATTCCTACTACATCTCCAATGATTTTCATATGAAATATTTTATTCAGAAAAAATATTTTAAGATTAAAGTTTAATTTTTCATGAGCTATGTTCTTAATAGCTGAAACCATTTTGTGGAAGTACTTGAAGTATGAGTATAATTTTTATACACTAGGTGTATATATAAGTTGACTAATTGTTGATAAAATATCTATGAAGTTGGACTAATTTTCATTTTGAGAGAGAAAGCAGTTAACAGGATCAACTATTAAGAGCTATTGTATGAAAATGAGCTGAGAAGCATTAATAGACTGACCTGGATGTGCAACAGGAGTGAAGGCCCAAGTACAGGAGCCAGGAGGTAAAACTACACTTGCAAATGATGTGTTTGGTAAACTGGGAGGTCAAATCCAGTGTCGAGCTTTTGTTTCTGTCACAGCAACATGGTGCAAGAGTAAATATTAACATTACTAACTTGGTGTTTCATCAGGAAAAATAAATTTCTGCATAACATGTCCCTAACAAAATATAATGATGAAAAGAACTACAGTGACCACCAGAGCGATACAGAGATGCTAGCTGTGCTGGACTATCATGACTCATGACCGTTCAGATATCACCCTCTTGCACTTCTCCGGTGAACAAATCTGATAGGCTTCGAGATCATATAAGCAACAAATGTAATAGTTTTCATAACATGGCTGTGAAAAGATGCAATAATTTGTTGAAGCCCGGCCAGTCGATTGGTGATGCTTTGAACAAGCAGAATGATATCGCTAAAGAGCAGCATCTACTTCGGCTGAAGACATCTATTAAATCTGCCCGATATTTATTGCATCAAGGTTTAGCTCTCCGTGGCCATGATGAATCAGTGGATTCTACAAACAAGGGGAATTTTCAAGAGTTAGTAGAACTTTTGACAGATGAAAATGACAATGAAAAGAAAGCTGTTGGAAGTAATGCTCCAAAGAATAATAAGATGATTGCTCCAGAAATTCAAAGGGATATTGTGAATTGTTTTGCTGAGGTAAGAAAAGACCCTCATTATTTTTTTAAAGACCATGTCATCTCTCATATTCTATAATGATAAACTAACTTTTACTTGTTTTTGCAGATCATCGTGAAATCTATTGTTGAAGAAATTGATGGTGATGTGTTTTGCCTTTTAGTGGATGAGTCAGCTGATGTGTCTGGGAAAGAACAAATGGCAGTTGTCTTACGATATGTTGATAAGCTTGAGGTAATAAAGGAGAGACTTATTGCTGTTGTTCATGTGCAAGAAACGTCTGCCTCTTGTCTCAAATCAAACATTGATAATTTGTTTGCTAAGTATGGCTTGAGCATAAAACAAATTAGAGGACAAGGTTATGATGGAGCAAGCAATATGAGAGGTGAATTCAATGGACTACGGGCTTTAATTGAGAGAGAGAACAACTCAGCGTATTATATCCATTGCTTTGCTCATCAGCTACAATTAGTCATTGTCGTAGTGGCTAAGAAGAATGATGATGCTAGTGACTTCTTTGACATGATATCTCTATTGCTTAATGTGGTAGGAGCTTTCTGTAAATGGAAAGATATGATTCGAGAAAGTCAACAGGAGAGAGTGAGAAAAGCCATAGGCACTGAACAGCTAACTAGTGAAACTGGATTAAATCAAGAACAATCCCTTCAAAGAACTGGAGACACATGTTGGGGTTCTCATTTTAGAACCCTTAAGAGCATAAGCAATCTATTCCCTGAAGTTATTGAAGTGCTCCAATACGTGACAAAAGAAGGTCCAACTGATGTAAAAAGACGCCAAGTCAGACTATCTCAAGGATTTTGATTTTGTGTTTCACTTGCACCTAATGTTGCTTATTTTAGGCCATGCAAATTCTTTGTCACTGTCCTTGCAAAGGAAAGATAAAGACATCCTGGAGGCCATGTTAGAGGTGAAGTTAACCAAGCAGAAATTTCAGCAAATTAGGGATGATGGTTGGGATGATTTGTTACAGACTGTACACTCCTTTTGTGAAGAACATGGCATTCCTAAGTTGAATATGAATGAGGAATATATTGATCGCCATAGGCCAAGGAAAAAGACCAATCGAACCAATTATTGATTTGCAGCTTACAGAGTTCAATGATCGTTTTAATGAGGTAAACTCTCAGTTGCTCACAAATATCGCTGCTTTCAGTCCCAAGAATTCTTTTGAGGCATTCAAATCTGAGAGTCTAATGGAGTTGGTTAAGTCATATCCTAATGATTTCAACTCAAATCAACTTAAAGATCTTGGTAGAGAGCTTAAATTTTACATTGACAATATACGAGCTGATGAAAGATTTGTCGACTTGAACACTATTTCTGAGCTTGCTAGGTTGACGGTGGGTACAAATGAACATTTGGCTTTTCCTTTGGTTTATCGGCTTCTCAAGCTAGTACTGGTTCTTCCTATCGCCACTGCATCGGTGGAGAGATGCTTTTCAGTAATGAAAATTGTGAAGACAATACTGAGAAATCGTATTGGAGATGGATTTATGAATGATTGTATCATATGCTTCGTGGAACCGGGACTTCTATCTACAATTCCAATCGAAGATGTAATAGTTCGCTTTCATAAAATGGAGGATCGTAATCGTAGAGGGAAATTGTAAGAGGTAACTACTCTTAGGAAACCTTATTTTGTCACAATATGCACTTCTATATTATGAACTTGATATTATGCATGGTATTATATTATCGGACCCTATAAATTAGCACTTAGTAGTGTGAGCCTCGACCCCAGCTGCCATTTTTCCTGGCTTCGCCACTGAGCCAGGGGGAACAATAGACAAGTAGTGATTACAACAGGATAACTGGTCTGATACAGCAACAAATTCTACAAAAGGCGTCAAATTCAGGAAAGGCGTGCCACAACATGAGTCCAGTACTTACAGATGAAGTGGTCTCTAACGCGCTTTAGTCCTACTTGTTCCCCAGATGGTCCCATAACACATTCTCTGCAAAGATTGTGTGCTCTTGGCTTAGCAACAATTGCTATATATCTTTTCCCCTGCATATATACAGAGAAGGGGTGATAAAGAACAGGTAGAAACCATAGCTTCAATTATATGAGTCAGAAGGCTAAAGCCACAGCAACGCACACCAGTGTCAGTACCTTGCGATTTTAGCAGAGCTTTGTAAAAGAAAATCTGAAGTTCTGAACACCTATCATTCTGCAAATTTTCATGGGTATTGATTTTTTTCCTTTTATTGTCTGAACTCTGAATCAACTTAAAACTCAACAAACTACCACTCATTTTCACATCTATTCAAGTGTTGGAGTTTATTTGGTAAGAACTTAGGAAGGCTAAAACACCATCATCTTGCTTAAGAAAAATTTTTCAGAAGCGCTTAAGAACATTCTCCAATCAAAATGTTAAATAAGAGTTTCTCGCATATTGATTTACCATATGCTCTCAACATGCATAATTTGAAACATGTTTACGTAAATCAAACACATTATATAGACTACAAATATAAACATTCTGTAAAATAAATGCCAATATGAGTGATGAGCATCAAATTGTAAGGACTAGTGAATCTTCATAATAAACAAGGTGACAACGTATACACACATCCATTCAGTTGCTTTGGGAAAAGAGTACTATACAAGCAAGAGATTTAGACATTACGGACAATAATATGCCTTTCTCAAGAGCTGTAGATGACCTGGCATTGTTCACTACTACTAGGATCGGCAAGTGGCAACCATTCCCTAACTATATATCCCAAGATAACACTAGTAAAATAACTATGCCCATAGCTAATGAGAACAGAAATTGCAGTTTCCCAGGTGTTCAATGTCAAAAACATTAACTCGGCACTTTTTCACTAGCCTATCTGCATCATTCTTTGAGAAAAACAACTACGTGATAATATAACACTAAGCCATGAAGACAAAAGCAGTATATAGTAACTCCATGAAAAATTAGTAATTTCCATCAGCATGCACATGAACTCAGGCTTGATGATTTAAGCCACAAAAAAAAAAGATTGGTCACAAAAATAATGGTAAAGCTACATACATCAGGATTCCAGGAAACGACTGCATTGAAATATTTATTATACCATGTGGACTCAGCAAAGCGCCATAATCCAAATAGTAAGTCCAAATGACAGCAGATATAGGTACCAGGTACTCATATCATATAGTGTCATGGGGGAAACCATGACAACAGCCACAATAACAAACTTACTTGGCCTGCCCAAGCCTCGCAATAGTTGTACTGTTAAATTCCACACTAAGAGCCTTTTTCGAGATATCCTTCAGGCTTTGGCCAAAGGAAGTATCGGTCTTTTGTTTATCCCCAGATTGAGCAGCAGATGACATATTTAATTATCTACTTTCTGGCAACCACTTTAAAATGAACCAACTTCACTGTGCAGTAAACAACTGTGTGAATACTTCAGTTGAAAATATCAGTTGACCTTACAGGAAATACGACAGGATTATGATGACAATAAGGGAACTAAGAATGGAATACTTAAATTATCACTGATATAAGTCTTAGGCTTTAGCGATGTAATTTCTCACATGATTGATTAGCATAAGAGATAACAACCTCGCAAAAAAAAGCATAAGAGATAACAAGATGTGTAGCCATCAAAGTTTTCCAAGCTAAACAATGATAACAGAACTGGCACAAATAAGCTGAAGTACCAATAACTAAGGATCCATTGTTTGATTCAGTGTTCATGAATGATGTATAACATCAGAAAATCAGTTAAGAAGTTTGTTTATGTAGTTGAGTTTTTGGTACACAGACTAGCATTAGACACATGCTTTGCTGCCGAGGATTTCTCCTCACTTTTTTCTTTGCAAATTATTCTGAACAATGAAGAGTCTGATTGATGTGGCATCAAAATATTTTTAAATGCTTCCAAATAGTTTTGGCATTTATTAAGAAATTTTTAAGATGGAAGAAAGGTTGGTGCCTTAGCTGATTTGTGCTGTATATTCAGATAATAATATGGAATGTCGTATATGTGGGGGTTTACCCATTAACTGCATATCTAAAGATAAGGATCCACAATTTATGAAACATAACCCAAGTTTCTTCTTCTGTAAGTCTCATAGCATAGAATGTCATGTTTCAAACAGATAATAAATTGGACGCTCCACTTTAAGGAGATGGTTGTTTGAAAGTCACAAACAGCATCAAATCAGGTTGTTTAATCATCCAGTTGCTGCAGCTGGCAGGTGCAATTGTCTCCCATAAAAATAAGGTCAATAATTTCAAGATAAATTTGTAAACGTGATGCTTATTTAGTAAAAAATGAGAAAAAACATGGCATTTAGTCTTAAAAAGCAATGAATAAAAATGACTCCAAAGAATAACCTGGAGAAAAATATTGAGAAATAAACCACTTTTGCAGTTTTGCACAATTCACGTTGGAAGGGCAAAAATTCATACTTAAAAACTAGTAAGATTATTGGAAACTGTGAAAGGGTTAGGTTGCAGTGCAGCAAAGATATAATTGTAAGCTGTGGGAACCCTTTTTACATGAAACACGCAGTCTGTGCACAATAATGAGGCACCGTTTCCTACAGAACCCAATGGAAGAATAAGACAGCTATTATTCATACATAACAATCAAATATATGAATGTAGAATTAGAACAATTTCAGTTACTGACCTGAGATATAATAGAAAGGATCCATCCGCATCCAGTGCAATAAGGCCAAGCCTATGTGAAAGAACTTCATCTGGTGAACTGAGGTGTTGTCAACCATGAGGACTTTCTCAATTTCCATTGTAGGAACCTAGTAATTTAAAATGATGAGGTACACGTATTGAAATGGAACCCCCAAATACATGACTCATTAGAACAGAGCAAACAGTTCTAAAGATGGTAGTATGGTACAGATGGCAACATGCGCATACCGCTGCCATGAGGATTCTCTGCAAAGCATCAGCTATCAATGCATCAACACCAATCATATCAAATTCCATATTATATTCAGTATTTAAACATAGAAAACAGCATATTAGGCCTATTGTACAAACAAATCTATAGTAATAAATAGAAAATTTGTTTCTAAAGAATAATCTAAAAATTTAAGATCATATATGTCCAGACTATATTCTAAGTAGTAAATTTTACCAGTCTAAATAGATAACTATGAAACTAACACAGACTCAAAAACTGAATATATTATTCTTTAACCACCAACAGAGAGTAAACATCCAAACAGCCTTTAATTTTCAAATAGCACAACTAGATAAGCAAAATAGATTAAAGACAGCATACTAAAGCCATTATCAGAATCGACAGAGCAAACAAAAATAAATAACGAAAATGAAAGCCCCTTCTTTCCAACACTGAGAATTAACCATAAGATGCAATAAGGTAGAAAGTGTCATGCCCTATGAGAAATCAGGCTCCACCTTCACAATAACCTCCTATCAGAAATTCAGAAGTTCAGAACACATGATTTCTTCAGGAACAAAAAATAGAATTTAACAAACAAACAAAATTTACCTGCAGAAACATGAATACAGGCATAGCATATAGGTGTATCATTTTGTTACAGATTCTACGTGTTTACTTTTCGGTATTTCAGCTGGATATATCATCAGGAGGGAGACGGGGGTTTGTCCCACAGCCTCGAGTATTTTTATTTATCTTTTCTTGACTCATTGGCCGTATGCTTATTGGCAGAGGCCGGAGATGTAAATCATTTTCATTATCTAAAAAAATATAGGTGTATCATAATCACACAAAAAAAAAGTGCGGGAGCAGAAGAAAGAGTAGCACAACAAATGGATACATGAGTTGGGGAGCTCAGCCTCGCAGACGGCATGCGCGCTCGCGGGAGCTCCAGGCGGTCGGGGAGCCCGTTGATCTGGTCATCTTCTTCGGCATCTTCCCCCTGCCCTCTTGCTCGCTCTCGTGCTGCTGCTGCTGCTGCTATGTTACTGAGTTTGCTCGCGCCGCGTGGGGCGTGGCCGCATCCGATCCCTCTCACCACCCCAAAGGACGGATTGGTTGCTAGAGGCAATAGGGAGGCAGGGATCGGAGAGCGGTGCTCGCCAGAGAGCATGGGAGGGAGGCGGCGCCGGCGGCGGCGGGTGACTCACTCCGGCGAGTGGACGGAGAAGGGAGGAGGCAGTCGGCCCATTTTAGAAGATTGGGCCCAACCCTATAGTTCCCGTTACGAATTGGAAAAAGTATACTTCGACTCCCTCAACTATGACCCAAGTATGATTCATTACCTCCAACCACAAAACCGGGTATATCGACTCCTCCAACTATTAAAACCGGTGCAAACTATATTCTGGATGGTTTTGGAAGCGGTTTGGCTAACGTGGCGGTGTTGACCCGGTCTTTGTCCCACATGTCGTTGACGTGACGCTTATGTGGCATTAGAATAAAAACAAAAAACAAAAATATGTGAGACCGACATATCATTCACATAAAAAAAATAGTGGGATCCACCGACATGTGGGCCTCACATGTCATCCTCTTTCTCCTTCCTCTTTCTTCTTCCTCCTCTTGTGTCTTGGCAGTGCTCATCGCTGCCTCCGAAGTCGGGATGGCGCTCCTCTTCCTCCTTTCTCATCCTCACTGGACACCTATAGCCATTCGCCACCGTGTGTCGGGATGGCACTCCTCATCGTCACCTCTGAAGCCGATGCAGCGGCCACGGTGGGGGTCGACGTGGTCGGCGCCGAGTCGTCTCCGTCGCCAGCGGAGTCGAACCGTGTGCACACGGTGAAGAAGTCTCGCGACGGCTTGAGGACGAGCGAGAAGGAGACGACGCCGATGGTATTGACCTCAACGGTCATGGTGATGGCTGAGGCAGCGACGTTGGAGGAGGGGGACGAGGAAGGACAGGTGCCGAGGCTGGAGCCAAAAATGACGACAAGGAGTGGTGGTTGGGCGTGCAGGAGACACGGAGGGAGAGACGGGGAGTGCCAGTGCGGCGATGGCGAGTGAGAGGTAGCAGTCGGTGGGGTCACTGGTAGTGAGTGAGGCGACAGTGGGCACCGAAAAGAGCACCACGAGGAGCTTCATGCAGCGCAACGGCACCACCCCGTCCTCACAGAGCTTTAGCGAGACCTTTATGGCTCTGTGGCCAAGCGTAGGAAGGGGTGAAGGGGAATGAGGAATGAAAGAGAGAGGATGATATGTGGAGCCTGCATGTCAATGGGTCCTACTATTTTTTTTTAATGACATATGGGTCCCACATATTTTTTTTGATGTTGTTTTTATTCTAATGCCACAAAAACGCTACGTCGACGTCACATGAGACGAAGATCAAGTCAACACCGTCACATAAGCGCCACGTCAGCCAAAACCGCTTTCAAAACTATCCAAGGATATAGTTTTCACCGGTATTAATAGTTGGAGGAGTCGATATATCCGATTCTCCGACTCTTGGATCACTTAATCTGGGCCCGGTATGGCAACGCTTTGACCCATCTATATCTGGGCTGCTACCGGTGTAGCGGCCCAATTGGGTCCATTTGTATTTGCACTGCTGCCGGCGGTGGCCGTTTGGCCCATTTTATGTTTAGACCGCTGCCAAGAGCTATGGGCCTAGATTGCTGGCAAATTGACCCATATGCTATTTTACTCCGATTCAGGATTTTGAACACAAATGATATAGGTTTTTTCCCCCGACCGTTTTAGCCTTATACGATTTTCATCCGAAATTTCTGAAACAATTATCGTATAGTACTGAAAACGCAACAGAATATAAAAAGGTTTAACTATAGCACTTATTATAACCCTTATGTACCGTTAATGTTGATGCTATAATATCGTAGTATTCAAATTAGTTATTGCTTTGAATCTTCAGTGGTGGTAGTATATGATGTTGATTTATAACAAAACATGGGTGCGACTTGTTTGCCCTTACGATACGTTGTTTCTAAGGCTCTATTCTAATAATTATGTTTCTGATACTTTTTTTAAAAAAAGATGTTCCAACAGTATATCCTTTCTGGCTATACCGTTCGATTCTGTTTCCGAATAAAAAAGCAACGAAAATGGTTTGAGCATTTTTCTGACCGTTTTCATTCCTAGCCCTTTGGTCATAAATATTTAATATTTAGCACAAGTTTTGGTCATTTTTTAAAAATATTTAAGACTAGAGTATACTAGCTTGGGAGAGACCACAATGAAGTAAAACATCAAATAGAGGCTGTAATATCTCACTGCATGCGATCTCCAAAAGGAGCATAATAATCTTATTAGCTGCTTGATGTGCATGCTACAAAAACTCACTAAGTCATTACAATGACAAGCATTATCGCCTGTATGCACAAAACAGTACGCAACAAGAAATGCACCGAGCATATAAAAATGGCCATGGCAATGGCATATTGGCATACTCTGTTGAATTTCTGAAGCTAGCTTGTATGTTTAAGGCTAGAACCAAAAACAGCAGAATTACATACGCCGAATCTGTAATCCTATACAACTCAGCAGCATTTCTTTTCCTCTCAAGTCCAATGCGGCAATGGCTCAGGGCAAAACAATCAATAACAGCCTGAAACCTGCAATGTCACAGCTCTCGGACTACTAGTGGCGGCGGCTGTGGCTAGATCAGCACTTATAAACAGCTCTAGCCAAAGAAAGATTGCAGCCATAATAGAAACAGCATCTAGTGATCTCTTCCTATGTCTCATCATACCCTAACACGGATGCGTAAGAAGGCATCCGGTTTGGCATAGGGTCAGCCGACTCTCGCTGAGCTGAATCTTCGGTATACAATGATCATCAGGTCTCATATCTGTAACTTTGTGCTGGGAGGCTCCTGGCTGCTGAAGCTAATGTTCCTTGGCTGACCTAAGCACAGAGACTCCTCACAGTTGTTGGTCGATGGAGTGAGGTCCGTGCACGATGATTTGCTCGGTGTGCTGGGACTGCCCATAGTGTCATTGCTCTCTAATGGACTCTTTGAGGATGGGTATGGCACAACACTTGACACTCTACAGGATAAACAAGGCATATGTCAAAAATATGCACAAGACCAGAGTAACAGATTTCAGCAGCAGTAAGACGGATTGCAAAGTACAACCACGAGACACGATTTATACCTTTCCTTTCGCTTCTCCAAGAATCGGGCAAGAGATGCTTTTCGAGCTTGAGGTACAGCTGGAACAAACAAGAACATGAATCAATCTCAAATACCTTATGAAACACTACAGTAGTTACGCCGGGAATACAGAATTCCAAAAACATTACAGAACAAGCAACAGGAAGGTGGAGCCATATACCTCTTGGCATGATAGCTGAAGCATTTGTGGTTGCTACTGGAATCGGCTGGGACGGAGATGCCTGGCTCAAAGGAGTAACAGCCAACGGCAGGCCTCCAGATTTCGGCCCCGCAGAGTCGTTGGAGCTAGAAGAGCTCTTGGGTAGAGTCACAGCTTGAGACACTATGGTGATCGGATTCGAAACCCCTGATACAAGAGGCACAGAAGCCTCTGGTTTCTGAACTACAATCTGCCTTGCAGGCAAAACCTCAGGCACTGTAAGTTTCGCGGTAGCAGAGATAGGCGAATCTGATTTACGAGCTGCACTCGGTGGACTCAGAATCGATGCCCTGCTTGCCAAAAGCATAAGTTCTTGAGCCTGTCACAGTTAGAACACAATCAGGAATCATACCCCAAGAACTGAAGTAACATCAAACAGATTTCGCGCGTTGCAAAGATATGATACCTTCTCCACCGGAACGTTGTCGAATACATTCACCAATCCATCGTAGAATATGGTCATCTGCGTTATCTTCGGATTTTGAAGGTCCCTTTGCAAGTCAACCATCCAATTGTCAGCTCAATGCTTTTTTTTTTCCTTAGCTTTGGACTCAAAATTCAGAAATGATTTCTATTAGAGCAGAGAAATTATCCACCTTGGGCCGCCGTAGACGCCGACGGTGGAGCCGGCCACCGAGTTGCCGACGGCGAAAGATTGGTTCCTGTAGGGGCTCCCGCCGGCGACGTTGGGGAGGCTCTGAACCCGGAGCATGGGGTTCGCCTGGCTGAACTGCACGGGGTGGCGCTGCGACGGCGACGGCGACGGCGACGGGAAATGATGCGCCGCCGCGACGCCGTACGAGTCCACGCCCTGCTCGCGGTGGCCGTGCTGCGCCGCGGCGGCGTACTGCTGCCGGCCGTCGAATCCAAACTGCCGCTGCAGACAACGCTCAGAACGTTAGAACCTACCATGGGAGGGACACGACGTCGGGGACGAGGAGGTCGGAGGCGAGGCGAACCTGCTTCAAGGCGGCGGCGGCGCCGTCGAAGGCGTCACCGGGCGACGGGCGCGGCGGCGGGCGGAACCCGGAGAGGGAGAAGCGGTCGAACACCGCCGCCTCCTTGGAGTCCTCCTCCCTCGCCGCAGCCGACCTGAAGGACATGAACGCCGACGAGGCGGCGCCGACCTTGGATGCCGGAAACTGCCACTGCATCGCCGCCGACGCGCCTCCTCCTCCTCCTCCTCCTCC
Organism: Oryza officinalis; assembly: GCA_008326285.1. Taxonomy (NCBI): domain Eukaryota; kingdom Viridiplantae; phylum Streptophyta; class Magnoliopsida; order Poales; family Poaceae; genus Oryza; species Oryza officinalis. The sequence goes on from BDMV01000008.1 coordinate 27,517,710, forward strand.
AAGGTAATCTGCATCACGAAAGACTACAAATTCACTCACAAATTACGATGCACGCCAAAAAAAAAACAATTGCAGAACGGATTTATTTACCTACGCAGAATCGAAGAAAAAAGGCACTAAATCATGCGGTGGTGCACAAGAAAATCGTGCTGATTTGAACAGGTAATTTAAGCTGTCCAAAAAATGAAAAACGAAAACCTTTTCTATATTAAACAAAACAAAAGGAAAGCTGCGAATTGGGCGGCCAATCGATGTCATCCCAAATCCGCAGCTGCACGCGTCCATCTCCGCTCTGGCGGATCACATGCCCGAAATCCGAGCACCCACCCACGCATGAGAGAGAGAAAAACGCATCGTCATGGCCGCGAGCTAAGCCACTACTAGCACCAACACACCAACCAATGAGTTCATCAAGAACAGGAGCACCGACCTGCAGGCTCCGGTTTGCCGGCCTCCTCCTTCACCTCCCTCCTCCCAATCGCGCCAAGAAAATCCCTCTCCATCCCACGAAACGCCTCAAGAACCAAGCAATCCAAGCAAACTTTATCCCCTCCTCTCCTCTCCTTTCCTTCTTCTCGACGATGCCTTGACCTTTCTTCGCGCTGCTTTGCTTTGCTTTGCTTTCCTCTCTCTCTCTCTCTCTCTCTCTTCCTTTCGATTGCTCGCTTATTTATTCGCGAGATTTAGGAGGAGGCAGCCATGATTAGTTAGAGATAATTAATCATTATTGCTCACCGCATTAATTAAAAAAGAGGATGGGGCTGTGGGTCCCACCCCGCCCCGCCCACCGGCTCCTCCCCGTCCCCACGTGGTTCGCCTCCGCACAAGCGAACGCACCCGCATCACATACCCCTAGGTCACTGACATGTGGGGTCGTTGACTGGTGGGGACCATAGTGTCAGTGAGTGGTAGGGTCTCGGCGGGCGTGTGCCGCGGACTTCTCTGGGTGGTGAGGTGGGCCCGGCCACGTGCGCGATGGGGGGCGACACGTGTCCCCACCAGCGGGGGGGCGACCGGGGCACGAGCCGAATTGCGATCGCGATCCAACCCGCGAGGCCCCACGGAGTATGACGCGTGGGGCCCATTGGGGGGAGCGGGGGATTCTCTGCAGGGCGGTGGGTCCCACGTGGGGCGTGTACAGGGTTCACGCAAATCCATGGTACGAAGTAGTGGTAAAAAAAATTAAATTGAGTTATATAAAAAATAATAATAGAAATTGCGTCACGGGGGAGTTTGGAATTAGCGGGGAAGCTAATGGGGGTGGCGTGTTGTAGCGTTACGGTTTTTTTTTCATGTTTAGTTTTCTTTGATTTTTCTATTGTTTTTGACCCTACCACCATGTGCGCAGGGCTGTTTTTAAATTTGGTTGTGAGTTGCTTTCGTTTTTTCTTCTAAGTATAGTAGTATTTTATTTTCTTCTTGGTCAGTCCAGGTTGATTTGGGCTGATTTGTTTAGTGCTGTGTGTAAAATGACTGTAATGCCCTTGAGGAGATTGAGCATGCAGCAAGATAGGACCTCTTGACTAGTACTTTGGTGTAAGGTTCCAACTTCTTCTTAGTTGTTTTTTTCTTATGTTTATTAAACTGTTAAACGAAATATTGTTTTAAAAGTTGTTTATAAAAAAATGTTTTAAAAAATTATATTAGTTTATTTTTTAAGTTTTTTAATATATAATTAATTATGTGCTAAACCATTATATTGTTCTGATATCAGGAGGTATGGGTTCCTCCTAACACAGCCTACTATTTACTGAGTTTGTGACCACTGTTAGGATGCTTTGCCATCTTTTACTCACCCAGTTTCTACACGTCTGTTTTCCGAATCGTTGACGATGTGTTTTTTTAAATCTTTACTTTAAAATTTTTCATTAATTTATTTTTTGAAAAATAATTAATATTTAATTAGTTATATGCTAATGATATGCTTTATTTTCGTGCGAGACGAATGAATTACAAAGTTGAACAATCAGATCCAAACACAACCTTAATCTTGAGGAACTTATATCGAAATAAGTTTACAAAATATAGTAGTAAATCTATAATATTGATATATTTTTAAGAAATTTTTTTAAAAAAAACAAAGTATTTGAGAAAAGTTTGACTAATATTGTTCTAAACGTCAGTTTTTTTATTTACCTATGGAGTATTATTTTGATGCTTCCGTAGCTGAAGCAAAATCAAAGACATTTTCTATTGCATATATACAACCACAAAATTTTCCACTCGGTGCACAAGGGTGAATATGTATATAAGCTAGGGTAGTGAAAACTGTGGTCAGAGTGAACAATTAATATTGATGTGGTAACTCACTAATCAATACTATGCTCCATTATTATTTTGCTTGGGTCGATTTTATGATTTAGAAGATAGAATATCCATGTGCATGCTTGAGAGAGAACAGCTGAGGAAGCTTGAGCTCACATTGCTACTAGTAGCTATGTGGTCAACACATTAGCTCAAGACAGCTTAAGCATATTTTAATGCTAGCTTCATATTTTTTGTGTTACCAAAACAGCTCACTGATTAATTTAATTGACATAATTGGCGTCCAGGCCAAGCTGATGTCACACATTTTAAAAGTGAGTTTGGCTGTTTTGCATGCGCAGTAACACTGGACTCATTTGCAGTCTATGGCTAGCTACAAGAGAACTCGACAGGGTTGCCATGAGATTAATTATACTATAGTTACTAGTCACCGGGTTGTTTAATCTCTATTACGTTGATACCGAAATAAAACCGTCAGATCTTCACCGACTACATGAAAACTAAATAACCAAGTAAAGTGCATGGGCGGTAAACTTATGTAGATATGTCATTTAGATCTTTAAATTTTCAAAATATATTTTTGAGTCTCTGAACTTGTATTGGATGTCAATTAGATCCAAATGAGCTCCAATCCATTTTTTATGTTGACGTTGTATGTCATGGTGACGTTTATATGTAAGTGAAACCCACATGTCAATCACGTATAGAATAAATTAAGAATATTTTTTTTTCTTCTATCTTTTTTTAAAAAAATTTCAATATTAAAAATATCCTTTTCTATATGACTGACTGTGGATCCCACTCACGTGTAGTATTATTGTGACATGTCACGTCAACTCACGGAGTGGGTTAGAGTCTGTTTTGACCTATATGACACCCACGACAAATTTAAAAACTCAAAAATATATTTTGAATGTTTAGAAACCTAAACAACATATTCGTACAAATTTAGAATCACATGTGCACTTCACTCTTAAATAATTCAGCAGATCTAGTGTGCCTGCCTGCCAACTACTACCAGTGTACTGCCCATCTGCAATTTTTGGCCTATTGCGTGCCATCAAAGGATGCGTACGCGTATGTATATCAGAAAGAAATCATGCATATATATGACACGCATACAATGTAATACATTAATATATACTAATAGTACAACATGATAGTAACTTAATTGGAGTTTCAATACCCATGAGAGTTCACGTGATACTACACTCTCGATCACTTAATTATATTGGTCCGTCAAAAAAGTGGGCATCGAAATGACCCAATCAATGCATATCCGGCAAGCAACGGCAGGTATTGAGGTGTATACATACATATACATATACATACATATATATATATATATACATATACATACACATACACATACATACATACATACATACATACATACATACATACATATATATATATATATATATATATATATATATATATATATATATATATAAATATATATATATATATACACACACACACACACACATTTACACACACATATATATATACCTATATGTGTATATACATACATACATATACATATACATATATACATATATATATGTATGTGTGTGTATGTATATATATATGTATATACACATATGTGTGTACACACATACATACATATATGTGTATAGACATATATATATATATATGTATATATATATATATATATATATATGTATATATGTGTATATATATATATATGTATATATGTATATATATGTATGTATGTATGTATGTATGTATGTATGTATGTATGTATGTATGTATGTATATATGTATATATATATGTACATACATATGTATGTACTCACAATTTGAAAAATTGAATGAATTTGTGTATATATATATATGTATATATGTGTGTGTGTTGTGTGTGTCCTACGTGGTAGGTAGCTTCAAAGCACTCCTCACAACCCCTTCTGTCTCCTCACTCGAAAAGTATTTTTTTTACTCACACGGCTCCAACAGCCAACCCACCCCACCCTATCCCCCCATTCGTCATTAGTAATTTTTTTACTATCCCAAACTGCCTCTATTTTTCACCTATATGGATCGATTAGTCAGCATATGGGGAGTAATTTTTTTACTTTCATCTTGGCATCCTATATATATATATATATATCCTTTGCCCGTAGCTAGCCATTTTATCGCTCTCACTTTTTTCGTCCGATTTATATGGATCTGGCAGCAATACGGGGAGAGCGGTGATGGGATGGTGGTGGCTCCTCGACATCGACAGCAAGTTCCACTTTTTTAATTTTTTTCATTTTTTACAACGGTGAGGAGGTTGCCCCCACAGTGGCACGATGCTGTCCAGCCTAAGAAATCAATCGTGGTGCTGCAGTGTCGTTGGTCGGGATCCTTCGCTTGCCGATCTGGAAGTTATTGGCTCCTATTTGCTGATTGGGATGTTGCTGAGAGCCGTCCATGGCCATTTGTGTTTCTTTTGTAATTTGTTCATTGTACGCAAATTTTTTATGTATGTGCTTCACTGTATGATGTTGGAACAATACGTACTAATTACCATTCACATATCAATATATCAAACTGGAGTAAAAAATTACTATTGGTAATTTTGTGGAGTAAAAAAGTACAATTCACGTAAAAAAGTTAAATGATGAAAGCTGAAGTTATATCTGTGGATAAAAAAATCACTGCATGATGAATGTGGAGTGATTCGTGTTAGTAAAAAAAATACTAAATCATGGATATTGAAAGATGATTACAGGATTGATATGAGATTTGAACTTTGATCGTACCTAAAAAGTTTTCTTAAGAATTTATGCTAGATTTTTACATGGAGACACGATTTGTCACGACATATTTACAGGTAGTAAGTTTTTACTGGATAAAAGTCATGAGAGTATAATTTTTCAACTTGATGAGGATGGAGGTCACATGGCGAGTAAAAAAATTACGAACTTGGATACTATTTCGCATGATCCATTTTTTTGGGAACTAATAAGCTGCACTGGTGTTATTTTCGGATCGAGACTGTGGAGTCCGTTCGTTATTCACGTCACCAGGAAAGTTAGCACGAATTAATTCCCTGTTTCCTGTGACCTCATTTGACGGCTTCTTAAATTAAAGTCTATTTAAAATATGCTATGATCGCGCAGATTCTAGTCCATTGAGTTTTTTTAACTATCACAATTTCTAACCTTATCACAAGAAAATAATTTGTGCCACCTAAACTCCCGATGTAACAAAAAAGCAATAAATAAACTACCACCACTCTATTTTATTCTTAAATGAAAGTAAAATTATCACTAACATAAACCTCATGACAAGTAAGACCCAGAGTAATTTTTTAACTTATAATCAGTGGCGGAGATGATGCAGTAATTATTTTACTCCGTCTTCACTAAGAATGGTGTACAGGCAAATTAGAGGAGAGATGAGCCAGTGATTTTTTTACTTGCCATACAAAGAATAGATAGTATTTTTTTCACTAAACGTTCAACATGACCAGATGAGGAATTTTTTAACTCGGGACAAATGCCTTTGCAGGCAGTGACAGCAGTAAAAGCGGTCTAGAGACTAAAAAAGGAAATCACGGGCCGCATGCTCGTTGTTACTCGCGTCATGGCGCTGCCTAGCGCGCAACGCTCTAGGTAGCGTCACCGTCTCTCTCTCTCTCTCTCTCTCTATATATATATATATATATATATATATATATATATATATATATATGCGCGCATGCGATACGCTAGTACCACTAAAAATTTGTGAGAAGAAACCCCTTATATATCTTGAAGACAAGTGGTTTTAAGCTCGCATTTGTTACACAGAAGATAAGTGGTATAAAATAAGACAATTCAATATGTAAATTAAAGCAGATATGTTCAAAATTATTGCTTTAGTGCCATAGCTATATTTGCTGGGTAATTTGGCTAAGTTGTAATGACATTTTAGTTGATAAAAAAACAATAACACAATCTTCTATACATGTGACTTTCACATGAACTTATTGGCTCCACTATTGGTTATAGCATGAAGAACAGAAGACAGATATCATCAGAGCTTGCCGAACTTTGGAAATGATGGCCATGGAAATATTTACATAACATGAATGGATTTTTTGTAATAGGCCTATTAGTGCAAATTGAATTTGTCAACGGGCTATACGTCGACCACGGTATTTGTAGAGTATGGGAATCATTGGAAGCAGGGTATACGTGAGATTGAGGTAAAAGAGACGGGAGATAGAAATTTTTATACAAGTTCGGGCCTCTTAACTGACAGGTAATAGCTCTACTCCTGTTGGCCGAAACCGGTGTTGCCTTTATATATCATTATTACACGAGTACAATATTTTGGATGACTTAATCTAGTCGACATAGGCTTGACGGCACGAAGCTCGAATACGTAGTCGATGGCTAGTGTAGTCTTCTTCCTCGAATATGATCTCGGCGAGATTGGATGTAGCTCTAGATCCCTTATGTCGGACTTTGTGGCTCTAGATTGGATTTATTTAGGCTTGCCCTTTGTTGTCTAGATCTGTATTGGCTTGTATTCTGACTTGACGCGTGTTGGCCTCTGTTGGCGTGTCCCCTCTCCTCCTAAGGGGTCTTGTATTTATACCTTCGGATGTCCCCTTGTCCAAATAGAACTAGAGAGATAAGTATGAGTACGATCTAAGTAGTCTTGTAGTGTCTAAATAGGACTCCACTTCTTCTTTTCTTATCCGGAACATCTTCTATTTCGAAAAAATAATTTCCTTCTTTATCCACCGTATTTTCTTAATCAAAGGATACCTTATCGTATACTATTAGGTATATGGTATTTTCATATACCACGAACCTATATATAGGAGATATGCCTTATTGATAACACTGATAGTAGCCCCTGACCTCAATGCAAATGATCGGACTAGCGTTCTCGACTGTGTAGCCCAAAGATCCATCATTGTCAAAATCACTTAGTCATTTTCGGAATACCGAGTAAGCATGAAATTGCCGACAAGCCATCTTTCCTGGCCATGATAGAGAACGTGACCATTGTTAAATTTGGATTGAGGTCAGAAAATATGCGACCATGCTATAGTGGTCTTGATTAAATATCCTGTAAAACCATTCTCGGATAGCCGAGTAGGTGCAGAGTACGCGACAAAGTCCTTCTCTTCTCTTGAACCAAGAACTCAACTTGAACTTGAATTCACTACTCCAACATCCATCTAGTCAGAAATAAATTTTGACTACCATCTGCTCTGGAACTAGTATATGTTTGTTAGTTGAGTACAAGAATGTCAGTTTGAGCTTTATTGAGTCAAGACAAGATGTTGACTACTATAAAGCCTCCAACTAATCTCTTTTACTCAAGAAATCTAATTGCTCTGATATCTGATTTTCCTGAAATCAATTATCAAAATGAATTGTTAGATAAAAAGCTCCCGAGCAAAAGCTTGGGAGTAATATGATATAAATTGAAAATATTAAAAAATAAATTATATGTACGTGTGCTAATAAACGAGTACTCTAACTAGAGCTGTCCCTAGCTGAACAGAGTTGGATACTCTCTGTAACCCTCAGCTGTTTTTATGAAAAGTTCTTCACAAAAGCAGTTTGAATCTCATAACAAACTAAGGTGAAAAAGCGAATTCCTAACCTCCAGCCGTGAAGTTGAGAAAACCAAATCCCGATTACACGGCTAGTTAATACGTTACAATGGGTACTCTGACATGACCAATTCTAACATGGTCGTCTGACCTTTAGCGTCCGACTAGCCTAATAGTGCCAGACGTCCCCGGCCAAGGTGCTAAGATCTGGTGACTAGTCAGACTTAACATAATAGGTCGACAAGAAATGACTCCAACCAATAGTGATACGAGAAAAGAGGATCAACGGATAGATATTGCACATTTGATTTATATTAAAAACTTACGTAGATTAATGCATGAAGATGGTAGGAACGCTACACACACTGGTCGAGAACCAAGCGCGTAGTCGTACTCGATCACTCGTAGAGGTGGTGGGAGAATCACTACAACGTTGGTCGAAGACCAGGTGCGTAGTCATACTCGACCACTCGTAGAGGTGGTGGGAGAATCGCTACAACGCTGGTCGAGGACCAGGTGTGTAGTCGTACTTTGACCACTCGTAGAAAACTCGGTGAGGTGGTGGGATCGCTACCATACTGGTTGAGGACCAAGTGTATTCGTACCTCGACCACTCGTAGAAAACTCGGAGAGGTGGTGGGATCGCTATCACGCTGGTCGAGGACCAGGTGTAGTCATAACTCGACCACTTGTAGAAGATTTGAAGAGTTGGTGAGATCGCTACAATGCTGGTGGAGGACCAGATGTATAGTCATACTTCGACCACTCGTAGAAAGCTCGGAGAGGTGGTGCAATCGTTATCACGCTGATCGAGGACCAGGTGTAGTCGTACTTCAACCACTCATAGAAGATTTGGAGAGTTGGTGAGATCGTTACCACGCTGGTTGAGGACCAGATGTGTAGTTGTACTCGTCCGCTCGTAGAAGATTTGAAGAGATGGTGATATCGCTACCACGCTGGTTGAGAACCAGATGTGTAGTCGTACTCGACCACTTGTAGAAGATTTGGAGAGTTGGCGAGATTGCTACAACGCTGGTCGAGAACCAGGTGCATAGTCGTACTCAACCACTCGCAGGGTTGAACTTACCGCCGGGGGCCCGATTACCGCCACCCAGCGGTACGGCGGTTACCGGCGGTAACCGCAGTAACCGCGCAAAACCGCGACAAATTTACAAATCAAAATTTGAATTCAAAAATTCGGGCAAACCGCGCGGTTTGGCGCGGTTACCGCGCGATGTGTGACGGGCCGCACAGTAACGAGCCGGCCCATTTTTTTTCTTTTTCCAATTTTCAAATTTATTCTCCGTTTTGCTCTCAAATTTGAATAAATATTACTCTTTTTTGAGAAATTTTTTCACCATAAAACACTACAAATCAAGCACTACTTTCACCATTTTTTTGATTTTTTTCTTTTTTTTTTAAATTTTTGAATTTGGGTGAATTTCATTAAACCGTACCGCGCGGTACGGGCGGTAACCACGGTAACCGCGCGGTTACCGCCGGTTTTTCTAACCCTGACCACTCGTAGAAGATTTGAAGAGTTGGCGAGATCGCTACCACGCTGGTTGAGAACCAGACGTGTAGTCGTACTTGACCACTCGCAGGGGCGCTTGAGTTGGTTATTATATATGCATCTCATGTGGCCAGCATGACTCATATATCCAACTTATAAGCATATCAGACGTTCATTTGCAATCATGCTGGGTGATCAAGCCAACAACGTTCGTGAGGAGATTGTACATAGCAATCTTTTCACAAATAGACCGGGTTGTGACCGAAACTAAATGTGAGATAGGCCGTCGGTCTTTGTTGGTAGGTTAGGCTCGACAACTCCTTGTTTGTTCAAGAACGTTCTCAACAATGGTGTGTACTTGACCTCTGCCCACTAGACTGCTCGATTATTCCTGAAAAATATTTTCTAGAAGGCAAGATATATAGCACATGATACTGAGTACGTACTCGAAAAATTGCATAAATTTTCTAGTATAGTCAGGATATAATGAGCATATTTAGATTAAATATCGGGTATTATATTTACCGTAAGTAAGCATGATTTATACAAAAGAAACAGAGCGAGCTCCCGATATTAGACCTTAGTTGGCCTAATGTAGGAAACGCTCATACAATAAACATTGTATGAAAAACATGCTCTAGATAAACATAATAATTTATTGATATGAAAAAAAGGTACGGTAAATTGTATGTAAAATATTATGTACCTTTATAGATATATGCCGGATATATTTACGAAATTAGTAGATTAATTTTAATAAATAACCTACTAATTACCTTAGTTCATATGTCTTGTGAGAGAAGTATTCACGTGAACATATTTTTGGCAGTTGGTCGTGAACACAGTACATGTTGCACGTCCGGTTGGTTGCATGTGTTTTTGCTAGCCAGACTTGATCTGTACGTACTTCAGGTTCTCTCATCATTGTGTTCGAGCAGGACTGATCAGGTGGAGAAGTGCAGCGCTAATTGGAGCTTGTAGGTGCACGTAGTTAGAATTGTACTTGGTTGGATCGTTCATGCAAACGAATATGATTAGCAATCAACAAATTAGATGCTACAATAAACAAGAATAATCAATTCATATAAACTTAGAACAACAAACCCGATACGACGTTGTAGATCAACGATCTTGTCGATGCATTCCATCGATTAGTTGAATTTTGGCAGTGATATCGGTTTGGAAGTAGTCGGCATAGATCGAGGTCTTGTGCTCGACAACATTGGGTTATGTCCTCCATGGCGGCGGTGGCGTATTGAAGCTTGGTTGATCTTGATAAATGAAATTGTTGGCGACGATGAATTCGATCTGGTCGGGGAATGTGCTCTGGTCAGGTTAGATCTCCCAGGGCTAAAGTCGTTGAACTATCACTCGTCGAAAAATCCATAGGGAAATATCTTGATGAATATTGAGATGACAAGTGTCCTGATCTATAGTAGAACGCACTCCGATAGGGTCGTATCTTTCAAAGCAGAAGTCGTCGAAGAGTTTTGTCATCGGAAAATCCATCTCTTGAACCCATCTCATCAAAACCTTGAAGCATCAAATCCCCTACCTAGCGCACTATTGTTGACGGGCTATACGTTGACCACGCTATTTATAAAGTATGAGGATCGTTGGAACCAAGGTATTCGCGAGATTGAGGTAAAAAAGACGGGAGACATGAATTTTTATATAGGTTCGGGCCCTTAACTAACAGGTAATAGCCCTACTCCTGTTGGCCGAAACCGGTGTTGCCTTTATATATCAATATCACACGAGTACAATATTTGGGATGACCTAATCTAGTCGACGTCGGCTTGGCGGCACGAAGCTCGAACACGTAGTCGATAGCTAGTGTAGTCTTCTTCCTCGAATATGATCTCGGCGAGATTGGAGGTAGCACTAGATCCCTTATGTCGGTCTTTGTGGCTCTAGATTGGGTTTGTCTAGGCTTGCCCTCTGTTGTCTAGATCTGTATTGGCTTGTATTATAAGTTGGCGCGTGTTGGCCTCTGTTGGTGTGTCTCCTCTCCTCTTAGGGTGTCTTATGTTTATACCCTCGGATGTTCTCTTGTCCAAGTAGAACTAGAGAGACAAGTATGAGTACGATTCGAGTAGCCCTTGTAGTGTCCGAATAGGACTCTGCTTCTACTTTCTTATCCGGAACATCTTCTATTCCAGAAAGATAATTTCCTTCTTTATTCACCTTATTTTCTTAATGAATGAATACCTTGTCGTATACTATTAGGTATGCTTTATTGATAACAAACATAATTTATTTCCACTAAAATTTTTACATTCTCATAACAACCTTTATTATTTTTCTTTATTAGATAGCAAATTGCAGTTTTAACCTTGTAAAAAGTTTTGGTTCGATACATCCTGATGTAGAGGATAGATTGATTTTCATTATCGAAAAATATCTTCTTTTACATTTGTGTTAAACGTGAATATCTGTGTGTGTGATAATTAATAAGACTTGAATGAGAATTGGTAAAGACGGTTTAGGTCAAATTATTTCCATATATATGGCAATAATTCATAGCATATGTATATTACTATTCCGGAATTTCAATATTTGATAAACATGTGTCTGCTACTGAACCTTGTACTTTATTTTGGCTTTCTTTCAAAGCTGATGGACTTCTGTCAATCATCGGTCGAGAAAATATTTAATTAATTAACCTCACATTTGCCAAAGGTAATTTTGTTGGGAAAATGATAGAAGTAATTGCCAATTTCATGGATGAGTTATGTTGTGCAGATCAGATTAATCTTGTTAAAAACTTCTGTTTAATTAAGATGGTGTAGTACTTTAATTAATCATTTATATATAGACCTTGTGTTACATGAGGGTGGTACATATTGTGGCTACAACCTAATTTAGCCCTGGTCTAACGAGATAGACTTCTTCTTCGGGTGAGTCATTTGCCTTTGATTATTTTGATCGTTATTTTTCAACAAAAATTATTTTTCCAAACAACCAAAAGTGATTTTTGCATGCGAACGGATGGCTTGCCTACGTCCCAAGGTCTTCGAAAATTGAATTTTCGCATGCGGCCAGCACAACCTATACCAACCGCATGCAAAAATAAATTTGACAAAAAAATAAAAATTCAAAAAAAAAATCTGAAACCCTAGCTTGCCGTCGCCGCCCGTTGCCGCCGCCGCTCCCTAGGGTGGCGGATCTGGCTCTCCCAAGGACAATGCCGCCACCACTCCTTAGGGTGGCGGATCTGGCCCTACCGAGGACGGCGCCGTCGGATCCGCCGCCCGCAGTCGCCGTCATCACCACCGCTTCCTAGGATGGCGGATCTGGCCCTGCCGAGGACGGAGTCGCCAGATCCGCCGCCGCCGCTTCCTAGGGCCGTAGATCCGACCCTCTCGAGGACGGCGCCACTGGATCCGTCGCCCGCCATCGCCACCCGTCCACGTTGTCGTCGTCGCCGCTGCCTAAGGCGGCATCGCCGGATCTACGGCCCTTGCCGCCCATCGTCGCCGCCTACCCTCATCGTCACTGCCGCTACTTCCTAGGGTGGCAGATCCGACCCTCCCGAGGGCTGCGTCGCCGGATCCGCCTCCTGCCATCGTCGCCCGCTACAACCGTTCCTTAAGACAATGGATCTGGCCCTCCCGAGGACGCGTCGCTGGATCCACCACCCTCGCCCGTCCTCGCCGCCGGCCCTCATCGTGCGCTCATCGGAGATGTGAGGGGGAAAGGAGGGAGAGAGGAGGAGGCCGGGAGGGAGAGTGAGGAGAGGATGCAGTCGGGAGTGGAGTAGGAGTGGAGTGAGGGAGAGAAAGAGAGTGGGAAGAGGACTTAGTGGGAAAGAGAGGTGGGGACAATAAAAATAGAGTGGGAAAGAGAGGGGTATTTTCACATATAGGTTACCTAAGAGGTCCACATGTAAGAATAGATTTATTTTTACATATGGGCTTGTTAAGAGGCCCGCTTGCGAAAATAGAATTTTCCATACGGATCTTTTAGCGAGCTCTATGTGAAAATACAAACTGATTTTTATAGGCACAGATTCTTATGATCCGTCTGTAATTTAATTGGGGGTTCATCTAAAAAAATTATTTTTGTAGTAATGGCTTTCGGTTAGCATAATTGAATCATGCTTGCATGATCGATCGGTGCTAATTAATAAACATGCACCTGGGGGAGCATTATATTTGGATGTATGCTTTGGCTGTCATGGAGTTGGAAAGACTCTAGATCTGATAACTTATGTAGTCTATATAAACAAATATTTAGGCGGTCGAGTCTAGAATAATTCATAATTATATGTATATATACGCGAGCATGCAAGGATGAATGATAGAGACTAAATTAATTAATGAATAAAATTTGGCTAGCTAGATGGGTTCGCAGAGAATGGACGATACAGTTATCACATAGGCACATATCATTCTATTACTCTAATCTATCGATAATAATTAATTAAACAGCTTACATTGTGGTCCAAAATGGCCATTTTGTAATTTAATCAAGTTTTACATAATAAAAGCATCTCTTGAAAGCTACTTTTAATATTTGTATTTGCACTGCACGAGCTCAGTACGTTGGGGACAAATTGACCTCCTTTTAAAATCTAATCGATCGATGATCTAGATGGGAAAACGGCTTAATTAGTAATTAATATTTCTTCAAAATCATCTCACAAGGTACAGTTAAATTAAACATGCATGTGTGCAAATCCATACATCTCGTGAAGCATAAACTCGAAATTGGGGATCACCATGAGTTAACGTGCATCTTGCCCTAACTAATCTTATTAATTAAAAAATCACTGGAATATATTGAAAAGCTGAAAGATATATATGATTTTTTAACTTTTTTTTTTGAAATGAACGACTCAATTATTCAAAACCTAAAAAAATAATTCGAAGGACGGTTCTTTCACAATATAATATATCAAAAGTAAAAATAATATTCTCAAGAGACCACAAATTAATAGGGAGTATCAGCTGGACGAATTGATGGACCAATATATTTTAGTTCGTATGTAGGAGCACAATATAGTACATATGCTTAGACAAATATCTTTCCTGCCTGGTAAATACACATCAACCAACAAAGCTCTTAGCCTGCTACAATATTGTAACTTGTAAGTGCGCACCTGCAGTTTTAGTTGGTACCTACTACAAAAAAAATTTCACTTGACTTTTAGGGAATTAATAATTAAGGATTATATGTTGGCAAAAATATTTGAAACATAATATAGCATCATGAGCCTATATAGTCTTAAAAATTGACTTTTGGATCGAATTAATTAATGTAAGATGCATATATAGATCTTTCAATCTCATTGTTCAACAAATATGTTAAAGACACCACCATTTAATCTTTTGTTGATTAGCTTGTACTTTGAATGCCTTGTGCCACAATTAGCTGAAAAATTAGTCTCTATCAGACTATTGATGCATGCAACACACCATACATCGATATCAGCAAGTATCATTTCGACAAGTGGCGCTAGCTAGCTCCTCGTTGGTACGTGTGATTTTCTTTGTTTATATATGCGCAATGTCAACTTAATTGCCATTCGTCGCAACTCAGAAGCACATGCTTAGGAGGTAAGAGCAATGCATTGAGATCTGCAAAACAAATTGCTCAATTGCAAACAAATTTCCTTCTATTGAAAATCATTGCATTTGTATATTATTTTGATGCTTGGATGAGTTGTGACTCACATAACGTACCTAATACCCCCATCATATTTTTTTTCTTTATTACATACGCATTACATTGCAGATACGTACCTAAATAAACTAAGGGACTGCTCGTTTGAGCTAACGATGGGTTATCGCCAGCACAATTTTCAATCTTCTAACTTAACTATATGATCTTTGTAAAAACTTTCTTTAGCACTATTTCTTAGAAATTATTTTATATCAACTCTTTAATTTTCTAATATTTTATTCATTCGTTTGCACCCTTGACTAATTGTCATATATACTCAGATTTATTTATGATATATGCATCATCCATCAGCACTTAGAAATAGGCTAGCAGAGCATAAATGAAAGGAGAAGAAAAAAATAAATAATGGCTCTGCAGAGCATAAATAAAAGGACAAAAGAAGAAACAAATACTTGCTGGACAGGTATGGGGAGATTGTTTCATACTGATCTATATATGCTGTGATTGAGTATGGATTTGAAGTTCTAGCCATATGATAATAACTTGACAGCTCTATGTATATTAATTGTGTGTTCTCATCTCATTTGATTATGTACAAATTAAGAAATATAATGAACAGTGCAGCTAGCTAGAAAACAATTTGTAAATATCATAATCAATTGATGTTAACTATACAGTGACTGACGACCCTTCATGTGCTGTGGCACCCACATTTTTATTACAGCAGGAATTAATTAATATGTTTAATTAATTAGTCAAAGGATAAGAGCAAAATATAGGTTGTGCAAATTAACCAGCGTGTGAGAGCTACTAGCTGCAGCAATATTGAAATTTCTAGCCTTTCTTGGTTCAGTCTGGTTTAATTAGCTTGTTTTATTGTGAAGTTTGTCAGTACCGGGGAGCAGGAGGTGGTGGTGTTAACTGTTAAGCCTTCTGTTAGTCTTAGTTAATTCATTTTTTTGAATGATTGACCCTGTCCGACAAACATGACCAGATGCTAGCTATTGTTCAAAAAATAAAACATGACCAGATGCATGGCACACAAGCTGGAAAAGATGCTTGATCTAGAATTAATATAAAAACCAAATGCATGGATCTACATTAATTTAGCATCATACTGTCTTCATGTTGATGCCCATCTTTTGCTTGTTATCCTATTTCCGTGATGTCTTTATCAAATAAACATTATTAGGCATGTATGTATCATGGGTGTATATATACTTTTTTTTGCGAAATGTTTCTTTTATAGAATGGCATTGGATAATTTTCCCTAAAAGGATTTGTATATATATAATAAGAATAATAAATTAGCAGATGGAGGAACAATAGAATCGGTGTTTAATAAAACCTTGTTACGTTTGGATTGATAATTAAGGAACGATTAAGGAGATTTGGAAGAAAACAATAAGCAAAGATTAATTCAAGGCGGTTGCACTGCTACATAAATATTTTTTTTGAAAGAGGACCCTATAGGTTGCAGACGAGCCGTAACTGGTAGCGCCTGGAAAAGTCGCTCTCCCCGCTCTGGTGACTGGGAGCGGTGGCGACTTGTGGCTCCGACGATGATGGGTCCAGCGGCGCACGAGTAGGCCGACGGAGGATGATGAGGACATCACTAGCTAAGATATGACCATGGCTATGTTATGTTTTCATCAAGCAAAGGTTCATGCATTTTATATGAGATTTACGTGTTATATATTTGAACAAATATTATTGTACTATGAGTTTTGTATGTTCTCGTTCACAGAGATACTTGCTTGGGTAAAGGGAAAGAGATCGAGCACAAGCAATACATGGATGATCAAAGAAGTTGATTGGGGACCAAACAAAAACCTTCCTCAAGTCTACTCCAACATTACCACGTCACTTTTGGTCCATAGAATGCAAGAGATAAAGTTCTACACGTTTTATATTCTGATTCGGACCTCCAGACAGCATCAACTTCAAATGGACATAGCCGCTAATCCAGAAGGATTCTCGAGGCCCATGAGTATTTGTTGGAAAGCTTATGGAGTATACTTTTATATGGTTTTGGTCCTATGTCAAAATTCCTCATTAGATATTAGGAATGTGCAAAACAAGCAAGTTATATACCTCATCCAGTCCGAGTGATTGGGCCTTAGGCTTTGTAATTGTGGTGTGTGCTAAGTCTAAGAGGATGTGCGACATAGGGTAACCTGTTAACACCAAAAATTGGTACGATTCTTTAGTGGATTCGATTAAGGAAAGAAGCCGATCAGCTGACAGAAGACTATCAAGAAAAGACTGAGTTCAAGAAGAAATCGTGAAGACCACGGCATGACAGTTTAATTATATCTATTAATTAGGCAGAATTTAGTAATTTTTCTTTTATCTTTAGGAATTGTTTATCTAGTGTCCGATTAAGATTTGTATCTTTCTTTTTATCTTTAGGAAACTTGTATTATGTCCGATCAAGACTAGTATCAACCTGAGGGTATAAATATGTGTATCTGGGGTCTTTGTAATCCATCTCCATAGATCAATACAATTACTTTTGATGCATCACCACCCTTTTATTCCAGTGAGTTCTTAGTTTCGAGTTGGGCTACATCGGTTGAGTTCGATCTTCGGCGAGAAAGTAAGTTCCGTCAACTTTGCTTGTATCGGCGTGGCTAGAACTTTTTCGGTTAAATCCGATATTCTATCTAGGCTGACGCAAGCGTTGCCTATTTGATATATTGATTCTATCTTTAATTACATTGTTGTTTAGAGTCGTATCGGCTTAGTTAAGACTTTCTTGGTTAGGTCCAATATTTTGACTAAGTTGATGTTTCTCTAATCGTACTGCTATTTTAGATAGATTTATATATCTGTCATGTTTGTATATATCTATTGGCTAAATAGGTTTTTCTTATTATTTTCAATCTTATAGTGTCTCGATTAGGTACGATCTATTAGATTGTTGCTGATAAGTTTAATTCTAGTAAGCCGATAGGTTTTTATGCAACATTTATCGGAGTTCCAGCCGATGAGTTATCATTATTGTGGGCTTCAGCCATCAAATATATCGGTTAGTAAGCCGATACATACTTTAATTTACTTACATCGGATCTCCAGTCGATGTATATTTTAACCATCGGGTCTACATCTATTACACTATATCAGTTTTGGCCTATTGGTTCATATTATATTATTTCGTTGCTACTTTTGAGTTACATCGATTTATACTCAAACTTCTATAATTTCTAGTTTAATCTATCTTTATCAACTTCTATCTTATATTGTCTTGGTTTTGTCCAATTTATCAAGATTGCTTTTGATAAAGAACGGTTTATTGATGATTATGCATAGTTTAGTTCTAGCCGATGATAACATAAATATCATTGTTTATTTGATTATTTGAATCTACAGCCAATTGATCAAAACCCTATCAATATTGGTTGGTTTTGCTACATCACATCGGCTTATTGGCTGATCAATTCCTTGACCATCGATCTATTTCAATCTTGTTAGTTGCAGGATCAAACTAACTGGCACACCTTGAACCCGATTGATAAGACCTGCATTGGAGCAAAGCAAATCTCCCAAGCCTTCGTGTGTGCGACGAATTTCACGTCAACAAACCCTAGGACATCCCTAATTATATTTATTCAGTAACCGTCATTGCTTAGAGTCGGATTTTACTTAGATTATTCTGTCAGTTGCAGTTTCGCCGCTAGTTCGGTTTGTAGAACCCCAAATTCGAGTGCTTAATCATTCATCTGTAATTGAGTTGCAATCTACCTTGTTCTTTCTTGTGTTCTTCGATTCGTATGCAGGGATTAGCCTTCTCGGCGAGAGAAACCAGGCAGCCCACGGTTGATAAACAAAGAAGACGTGGTGTTGCGATTGCAGGGTTTGGATCAGGTCGATTGGAAGCCGGATTGTGTGTGTCAAGTTTCTGCCAAATCGAGAGTTATCAATACCTATCGAAACATTGAGACCCTATTTCCTCATCAGAGGATGTGTGCGTCAACAGCGACAGCGACATGGCCCTCCCCGCTCAGATCTGCCGGCGGCGACGGCCCTCCCTCGCAAGGATCCGGTGGCGGCAGGGGCCCTCTCCCTCGCAGATCTGGCAGTGGCGGCCTCGGGACAGGCAAATCCGTCGCCGCTGACCTTTGGTGCTGTCAGGTCTCGACGACGACGGTGACGGTGACCCTCTCCCTCACAGATCTAGCAGAGGCGACCCTCTCCCTCGCGGATTTGCCATCGTCAGCCTCGGGTGCGGCGGGGTCTCGACGACGATGACGACGGGTGGTGGACTGCATCGATGATGATAGCGGCAGCCCTCTCCCTCACGGATATAGCAGCGACGACCCTCTCCCTCGTGGATCCGCCGTCATCGGCTTCAGGTGCGGTGGGGTCTTGACGACGACGGCAGCGGGCGGTAGACTGCATCGACGACGACGGTGGCGATCCTCTCCCTCACGGATCCAGCGGCGGGCTCACGGGCTGCGGCGGTGACGCCCAATCTAGGGTTTTGGATTTCTTTTATTTTTTTTAATTTTTTTAAAAAATCATTGCAGTTGGGCATCCTTACTTGGCCATATCCAAAAATCATATCTTTGCATGTGGCCTCCTTAAGATGTCCATGTGTGAAAATATATTTTTTATGTGGTTGTTGTACCCGCATTGGAAAATACTAATTTTCGTAGACACCTGGCTCTAGGCAGGTGCTCCATCCGACTGCGAAAACGAGTTTTAGCTATATGGGAAGATCATTTCTGTAGTACTGTAGGTTTTCCAGCCGGCCATGTGTTTGGACAGAGAGGGGGATCAAATACCCCAAATTTCTTCCTTTTACAAGGAAAGTCAAACTAAATTAAAATCTTAGGTATTCAAATGACCTAATATATATTTCACACATGTTTATCCAAACAAATTCACCGCGATTCCTCTAGCATATATGTTGCTTGTCCTTGGACTCATTTCCTCCTTACATAGAATTGTAAATGCACACACAAACACACAAATCACACCTTTAATTAAAATGTATATTTTTTAGAAACAACTAAAAATAAACTTATGTACATTAAATATTTATTTTTATTTATCATGAATCTCAAGCGAGTATGACGGACATTGGGTCTATTTGGAGGAGTTTCTGCTAACTGCGGCTTTTCTCATCCCATAATCATGCGGCTTTTCTCATCCCATAATCATAAGCTTCTCAAATAGTCCAACTTTTTATTTAGATTCTGAGAATCTGTAGTTGTAGAATTTAAAAAATGAACTAAAATTCAAAAGTTAAAAAACTCAACCTTTTCATATTCTCATAATTAAACTGGCTACCGACCGATCAGTTGTTTTTCAAAATTTTAAACTTCAAAATTTTAAACTTCCCAAATAAGCTCATTGTCCGGCCAAACCCCAATTGTGTGGTGCCTGGCGCACTACAAGAGAGTGTTGATCTGCAGTCTGCACAGAGAGTGGGGGACTGACGAAGAAAAGTGTCGTCTTCCTTGTACAACGAGGCCTTCATTTAATCACTCGCTAATTAGTGGAACTTTAACTAAATAACAGTGTGGTGGACTGATTAAGTAGCTCTTAATAATTTGCAGACAGGTAGCAAGCTAATTAATTTCCACGAGATCGATCTTATCGTGGCTCCATTAAATTGTGATCGAAAAGATGAGCTTTTCAAGCTAAGGTGGTGTTTGGATCTAGGATTAAATTTTAGTCCCTGTCACATCGAATGTTTGAGTGCTAATTAAAAGTATTAAACATATACCAATAATAAAACTAATTACATAAATGAGAGTTAATTCACGAGATAAATTTTTTAAGCCTAATTAATCTATAATTAGCACATGTTTATTGTAGCATCATATAGTTTAATCATGGATTAAGTAGGCTCAATAGATTCGTCTCATGAATTAGTTCAGGATTATGAAATGAGTTTTATCCGTAATATACTTTTAATACTTCTAATTAGTGTACAAACATTCGATGTGACACGGACTAAAATATTTTAGCCCCATCCAAACAACCCATAAGTGTCTAAAAGAGACCGATCGATGCATATGGATATCAATTGCCATATACATGATACATACGGCATCATTTGTTTTTGCAAGCAATAATATATCAATCGATCTATCCAAATTATTCTGTCCATCATGTACGATCAAGTCTTATGTATGGCATTTTGTTTCTAGATCATGTATGGCATTTTGTTTCTAGATCAACATATATACAGATTAAATTATGACGGACGTTTTTTATTGAAAAATATGACATGCACTATTTATCATGTGATTTCATATAGGAGTGCCAATCAATTAACAGCGCTTTTTTGGTTGGACGATTGATGTCATGGCCGTAACGGTTAGAAGAATTTTAGTCAGAAATTTATGTTGCAAAAATATACACACTCCATAAAGTGAGAAGGTCGATCGGGAAGATAAGACCAGGGAAACCGAATTGATAAGAGAAAAAAATGTTTTTCACCTTAAGGTTCATGCACAAAAAAGTCGCTTATCTGAAAGCATGACTGATTCATAATCAAGAAGGGTCTAGGCACATCCTAGTAAATCACTGATCAACAACTACAAAACTAGACATAACCAACAATAACATCCTATAATATGATTTGCCTTTTCATGAATTTTTTTTTAACTTTTGAGGGGGATATAGTTATATCTCTTGTCGAAACTTGGTTTCAGCAATAAAAATCTGGGGATAGCAGTCAAGGGCCAAACACGATGAGTTAGTATGCAAAAGGAATTTAGACAGGTTCAGACCCTCTCTTCGAGAGGTAATACCCTACTCCTGTTTCGGGGATTCGATCCGCCGAGTGGTTTATTGATCTCGTGATCTCAATCAATATGTGCTCTCGTGAGTTTGTGTATTTTCGCTATATTCGTCTCATACTCTATGAACCTCAAGGGACGCCCTACCCTCCTTATATAGTCTCGGAGGGTAGGTTTACAAGTCGGAGACCCTATCATACTCTATGTTGGACTTCTCAATCTTACCAACTATAGACTATGAGCCGTTACCTTATTACAATGGTAACGTAACACCCAAGTCATAAGCCGGTTTACATAATCATGAGTCCTAATCTATCCCCTATGGTAAGTCGGATAAGTTAGTCGTGAGGGTATCCGGTACCCATAATCTCCACAGTAGCCCCCGAGACCTTCACAGTCAACGAGATAACTTTGCTTCGAACCAGAATAACACATAGCCGAATGACTCCTTAGCCGAGTGCTTCTATCGCCGAGTACTTCCATCATCTCTGCCTGAGTCTCCCGAGTGTTTTATCATCCATTAATAAAGCTGTGAAAGGCTGACAACATCTCAAAAATTTCTTTAAAATAGATATTTAGGTGCATCGACTGATGCACCTAATTAGGTGTAGCCCCTGACTATGTGTTTAGTTAAACAAACTAAGCATATAGTCAAGAACTATAATAATCATACTCTCCTGAGTTAAATAAATGTTTAGCCTAAGCCAAAAGCAATCATAAAAAATCATATAACATATAACCTCATAATCAAGGCATAGTGTATAATGAATTCCGAGTACTTGGCAAGCTCATGCTTATCCGAGTCGTTTTGCCCGAGTCATCTCGGAACAAATAACTCAGCCAACCCTCATGGATAGAAAATCTAAATTAATAATTTGTCAATCATATGAAAAATATGACCAAAATATTAAATAGCTCTAGCCATAATATCGGTCTTAATCAAAAAACACACCAAAGTGGCAGAAAAGCATTAACATAATCGTAAAATCAAATGCTTCGTAAAGACCAAACAGCTCCTGCAACCCATAAAAAAGTTATCAGGACAGTTATAAAAAACTTTACTGTTTGTCACCTTCCAAATTGCATCGTACCAACCTTCAACAAGTTGTGTAACTGCTGTATGAAAGGATTTTAAAGGTATTGGGCAATAAGACATGCGCATATTGCCAGAGCAAATTTGCTTAAGTCCTCAAGGACACATGTCAAACCATACCTGTAATATGAATATGGGCCGCAAGTTTCTCATGGGCTCGGCCCAAACACGAGAAAACCCAGCAAAACCCTAAAAATCTTTCTTAAAGCGCCGGCGTCTTCCCCGCCGCTTCATCTTCCTGAAATTTTTCCCCTTTTCGCGCTCCTGTTCATCAACTGCTCCGAAGAATCCCAGAACTTCGCGCGCACTCAAACCCACCCATCCAGGAACTCAAGTTCCACCATAATCCCTCATCCGCATCCAGCCTCTAGCATCTCCTCAAAAAATCTCCATCCCCCACGCTAGATCCACCTCCTCTCAACTCGTAGCTATGGCGGAAGAGAGAGAAATCTCTTTCGACCAATGGATGACCTCTGATGTGAAAGAGTCGACCTTGCGGGAAATGGTAAAGAACGGAGTTCTTCCTCCTAAGGAAATCATCGGCTGAAGCCCAGCATACGGCGAGGAGTTCCCCACCCCGAACACTGGTGAGATTGTGGTCTTCACCTCTTTCTTTTACTGTGGATTTGGTCTTCCCACTTTCGATTTCTTCCATGGTATTCTTGAATATTACGGTCTCCGAATCTATCACCTGAATCCCAATTCCATCCTTCACATTGCAATCTTCATCCACGTATGCGAAGCTTTCTTAGGCATCCTCCCCCATTTCAATCTATTTCGCCGTATGTTCTATGTCAAGCCACACCCAACCAAGGATGACCCCTGCGTCGTCGGTGGGGCTGGCTTTCAACTCCGCGGGACTCTCCGCAGAGACTACCTCTCCCTCCCCTTGAAATCCTCCAATAAGGGTTGGCACGCCAACTGGTTCTATATCTCGAACCCGCATCCCAGTTTGCCCGACTTCGTCGGTCTTCCACCGATCCAGAGAGCCAATTGGAGCACAATGCCAGAGAACCAAGATTGGGTAGAAGCGAATAATCTCCTGGCTAACATTCTTGAAATGAAGAAGAAAGGCCTCCAAGGAGAACAAATTACCCGACATTTTATCAAGAACCGACTGGCTCCCATCAAAGAGAGATCCAAACCAGCGTTCGAGTATGAGGGCGAAAACGACCCCAATCGGGAAGACCACAATGCTCTGAGCTACCAGGCCTTGTGCACTCGTATGTACAAGATTTTTTCCTCCGGGATCACAGTAGATCGCAGCCACAAGATGCCGGTTCCTCCCTTCAACCTGTTCCGATCTCCTCCTCCGGTAAGCAGACTCGGCCTCTTCAATTTCTTTCTATCTCACTTATGTTCTTTAATATACCTCAAAAATTCTGCTTGCAGGCTAATGCTCTCATCATATCTCGGCCGTATAAGGTATATCATGACGATCAGCTGACTCGGCCTGCTGCCAAAAAACCAACCGGCGGCCCCAAAATCAAAGTTGAACCTCAAGAAAAGAGGGCTGCTGATGATGAAGATATTAGCAAGCGAGCGAGCAAAAGAAGACTGGTCATCGATGATTCGGATAACGAAGAAATCCAAATTTCAAGAGTTAACATAAGCCCTCCGAAGCCGTTCGCCAGTTCTGCCCCTAAGATCAGGAGATCTAACAGGTACATTGCATAACCAAAGCCAGCTTCTTGTTGAAAATTTTTTCCTTTCCGTCTCAATCATCTTCGTCTTCTTTCTTGCAGAAAACCCCAGGACATAGATCCCAACGGGAGGACTGAAACCACCAATCCGTCTGCAGCGTCAGAAAAACCAAGACCTGCAGAACAAGGGTCTCAAAACCCTCCCCCGAGTGAGGATGCTCCTGAAGTAGAGCCCCCGAGTAAAGATGCTCCTGAAGTTGAGCCCCCGACTGCCAGCCAAGATATCCCAGCTGGAAACCAGTCGGTCGAAGATCCACAGGACTCGCGCAGTCAGGAAGCTCCATCCAAAGACCCGGCTCCCTAAACAGGTAGGCTTCAATATAATCTCCAGACTCTTGTCTTCAATATGCTCCTTACTTCTATCTCTATTCATCTTCCTTAGATCAATCAACTGAAGAAAAAGAAATCGCCCGGCTGAAGTCCTCAACCGACTCGATCCCTCCTATCAAGATCGAGTGGCGCGATGCCGAAGGTGTGAAGCAAGGCATCATTTTAAATAAGCAAAAGGAGAATGAGGAACGTGACATGCTCGTGGCTAGCCACAACGAAGCAACCCGGCTGATGAACGTAAGCATAACTCCTCCATGTCTTATCTTCGCGGTCCGATGTAATTGACTATCGTCATACCCGCATGCAGAGAATACATTGTCGCTCAATGGCCAAGTCAGACACACTCGAGAAGCTGATTCCCCACGTGAACTCTCTGGAAAATGTCCACCAAGACCTCAAGGCCGCCAGAGAAGAAGTTGCAGCTCGAGAAGTCGTCTTGCGAGCAGAGATTGCGAAGCTCCGAGACATGAACTTGGAACTCCGTGGTTCAATCGGAGGTAAGTTAAACCATCTTGTCTTTATTTTGTCTTCATATACTTGTCTGATCTTGATGTTATGCAAATCTTGTAGCCAATTTATCTGAAGTCAACTCTCTCAAGGCCCAGCTAGAGAAAGCGAAAACTGATAAATCTAAGCTGGAGTCTGAGAAAGAAAAGGCTCTAGAAGAGATCGAAGGTAGCACGCGAAATTCGCACTTCTTAATTTGCTTGGTCTTGACTGTTGATGTAACCCACGCTGCTTCAATCTTGTAGCTAATAAGGTGAAGTCCCAAGCACAATTTAATGTCTTTGCCGAAAGGGTCCGAAGGGCTGAAAGTATTCGGGACGACATCGCTAACGCGACAGCACCTATCTTGTCAGCAATATACCGCCAAGGACTCGGGACAAGCTCATTGGATGCTGTTGAAGTCTTTGACAAGCTCAAGACGGCGCCAGCAAAATATATGGAAAATATCACAAATGCGGTCGTCATGAGCGCAAGCTTTGCTCTTGCGCAGACAAAATCACTCTATCCTTGGATAGATGTGTATTCTGTAGGAGATGGCTTCGCAGTGGGCACCACAGATGAGCAAGCCCTGGGTTTTATAAATGAAACACAAGAGTCGGCGAAGAAAATAGTTGTAGATGTAGCTGCCAACTTCCAGGAATAGTTGACTTGTTGTAATGCTGACTTGTGAATATTTGGCTTATTTATGTTAATGCCCTGATCCGAGTCTTCATATATAATTTCTTAAGAATTTTGTCTGACTGTCATCAAGCCTAGGCTTTGATTCGGTTGTCGAAAAATTCTCAGTCCTTATCTATTAAACTCAAACCAAAACATTTAACAATGATAAACTAAATACGAACAAGTTATTGATGATGAAAAATAAAATCACACTTTATTGATATATATATGTATAGCCCCCGACTGACAGCTCAAGAAGTCTTCTCGCTTGAATTTGGCAGTCAAGAAGAATATGAAGTCAAGAAGACTTAAGTATAATATCGACGAAGATGCTCAATGTTCCAAGAGTTCTCCACCATGGTACCATCTTCACGCTTTAAGCGATATGCTCCTGGCCGAGTAACCTCAACAATTATATAGGGTCCTTCCCATAGTGGAGATAACTTGTGACGATCTTTTGTAGTTTGAATCTTGTGTAAAACCCTGTCACCAACAATGAAGGCTCGTGACCGAACATTGCGATTATGGTAGCGTCGAAGTCCTTGAAGATACCTTGCCGACTGGACCAATGCAGCCTTACGTGCCTCTTCCAGTCGGGTTAAGTCGTCCACTCTATCTTGATCATAACGTTCGTCGTTGAAACTGCGAACTAGAAGGGACTCGTATTCCATCTCACTCGGCAACATTGCTTCTGCTACATAAACCAAGAAGAAAGGAGATTGGCCAGTAGCCCGACTGGGCGTAGTCCGCAGTGACCATAACACCGATGGCAACTCTTGAACCCATCTTCCGGTGTACGGTCGTAATCTATCGAACACTCGGGCCTTGATACCTTGAAGAACCATACCATTGGCACGTTCGACTTGTCCGTTGCTCTTAGGGTGCGCCACCGACGCATAGCATATCTTGATTCCAAAGTCTTTACAGAACTCCTTAAAAATACCTCCAGTAAACTGAGTCCCATTATCAGTTATGATTTTGTTCGGGACACCAAACCGGTGCACAATGTTTAAAATAAAGTCACGCGTCTTATCCGCAGTTATCGTAGCAATTGGCTTAGTTTCGATCCATTTGGAAAACTTATCAATCGCAACGAACAGGTGCGTAAATCTTCCTGGAGCCTTCTTGAAAGGACCAACCATATCCAAGCCCCAAACGGCGAAAGGCTATGATAAAAGAATTGTTTGTAGATCTTGGGCCGGCACATGACTCTGCCGGGCGAAGAATTGACAACCTTCACACGTGTGGACCACATTGTCTGCGTCAGAAACCGCCGTGAGCCAGAAGAATCATTGCCTGTAAGCCTTGCCCACCAGAGTGCGCGCTGCCGCATGACTGCCGCATATGCTCGAGTGAATATCATGCAATAACTGTCGTCCTTCCTCAGGCGTAACGCACCTCATCAGAACTCCAGAAGGGCTTCTCTTGTACAATTCTAAGTCAACCATCACATAGCTTTGACTGCGACGTCGGACTCGTTCTGCATCATCCCGGTCTTCCGACAGCTCCTGCTGAGTTAAAAACTTGATGATCGGTGTCCTCCAGCCGACGTCGAGCATGGTGACCTGGTTTGTAGCTTCCCCGTCGGGGGTTGATTTCTTAGCGACAGTCGGCTCGTAGAGGTGCTCCACGAAAACGTCAGTCGGGGCTGCTTCACACTTGGACCCAAACTGTGCCAATTGGTCTGCCGCTTTATTATTATGTCTCAAGACATGGGATAACTCCAGTCCATCAAACTTGTCCTCAAGCTTGCGAACCTCTTGTCGATAAGCCTCCATGGTTTCATTTAAACATGACCAGTCCTTCATTACCTGGTTGACCACCAGCTGGGAGTCTCCTCGTACAACCATCCGCCGTATCCCGAGTGAAACAGCAAGTCGTAGGCCATGCAGCAAGGCTTCATACTCGGCAACGTTATGCGAAGCTGGAAAATGAATGTGTAGAACATACCGCAGCCTCTCCCCAGTCGGGGAAATCAGCACAACTCCCACTCCCAGGCCAGTGACTCTTTTAGATCCGTCAAAGTGCATGGTGCAGTATTGCAGATCCTCTCTAGGTACATCTTCTTGTTGCTCGGTCCACTCGGCCACAAAATCTGCCAAGACTTGAGACTTTCTAGACGTCCTCGCCTTGAAAGTTATGTCCAGCGGCATCAACTCCAGAGCCCACTTCGCAATGCATCCAGTAACCTCCCGGTTATGGATGACATCGCCGAGTGGAAAGGATGTGACAACGGTGACCGAGTGACCCTGAAAATAATGGGCTAGCTTCCTAGCTGTAATTAGGACTCCATATAACAATTTTTATACCTGAGGGTAGCGGGTTTTGGCTCCTATCAGCACCTCACTGACAAAGTAGATCGGACGTTGAACCTTCTGAGCCCGGCCTTCTTCCTCGCGCTCAACGACCAAGACCGTGCTGACCACCTGATGAGTTGCGGCGACGTAGAGCAACAGGGGTTCTTGAAGATGTGGTGAAGCCAGCACGGGTGGCGTCGTAAGGAACTCCTTGAAATCTTCAAAAGCTTTCTGAGCCTCGATGGTCCATTGAAAATCGTCCGTCTTCTTCAGTAACCTGAAAAAAGGCATACCTCGTTCGCCGAGTCTGGAAACAAATCGGCTCAACGCCGCCATGCAACCAGTAAGCTTCTGGACGTCCGTCTGGGTACTCGGGGCTTCATGTTATGGATAGCGTTGATTTTCTCTGGATTTGCTTCAATGCCGCGATGAGGCACCATAAAACCGAGTAGCTTGCCTGACGGCATGCCGAAGGTGCACTTCTCCGGATTCAACTTCATTCTGAAGGCCCGAATATTTGCAAAGGTTTCCTCTAAATCGGCGATCAGGTCTTCCTTCTGCTTGGTCTTGACGACAACATCGTCGACGTAGGCTTCCACGTTTCTCCCAATTTGAGTCTGCAGGCATCTCTGGATCATGCGCTGATAAGTGGCTCCGGCGTTCTTCAAGCCGAAGGGCATCGTGATGTAGCAATAGGCTCCAAACAGGGTGATGAATGACGTCTTGAGGCAGTCGGACTCCTTCAAGCTGATCTGGTGGTAACCCGAGTAACAATCCAAAAAACTCAGCAGCTCGCAACCGGCTGTTGAATCGATAATTTGGTCTATACGGGGTAATCCGAAAGGATCCTTAGGGCAGGACTTATTGAGATCAGTGTAGTCCACGCACATGCGCCATTGTCCTGTCTTTTTCCGAACCAGGACCGGGTTAGCCAGCCAGTCGGGATGATAAACTTCCTTGATGAACCCGGTAGCTAAGAGTTTAGCAAGTTCCTCCTTGATGGCAATTTTTCGATCTTGAGCGAAGCGGCGTAGTCGTTGTTTAATAGGTTTAGCGTCATCTTTAACGTTTAAAGAGTGCTCGATCACCTCCCTAGGAATACCCGGCATGTCAGACGGTTTCCAAGCAAAAATATCTTTATTATTCTGGAGGAAGGTGACGAGCGCGCTTTCCTATTTGGGATCTAGCTCCACGCCTATTACAGCAGCTTTAGAAGGATCAGAAGGGTCAAGGGGGATTTTCTTGGTCTTGGCGTCGCCTTCTCCTGATTTGGCTATCTTCTTTGCAGGGATCTCTGCTTCTCCGGATGTTGATGCAGCTAGTCGGACTTCTTGTTGGCCGCGTAGTCTCTCACGAGTTTGGGCCATGTCGCAGCTCTCTTTGTCGCAAGTGAAGGCCTGTTTGAAGTCGCTGCGCAAAGTGATGACTCCGTGGGGCCCGGGCATCTTCATGATGAGGTAGGTATAGTGTGGTACTGCCATGAACTTGGCGAGCGCGGGTATTCCGATGATTGCATGGTAAGCTGCCTCGAAGTCGGTGACCTCAAAGGTAATGTTCTCCGTCCGGAAGTTCTCCCGAACTCCGAAGGTGACTGGAAGGGTAATATGCCCGAGTGGCGTGGATGACAACCCTAGGATGACTCCATGAAAGGGAGTTGAACTTGGCTTCAACTCTGACCTTGGGATCTGCATCTCGTCCAGCGTTTTGGCGAATAAGATGTTGAGGGCGCTGCCGCCGTCGATGAGGACGCGCTTGAGCTTGATATTGTGAACCACCGGGTCTAGTACCAGGGGATACCGCCCCGGGTGAACCACTCGATCAGGATGATCCGAGCGGTTGAACGTGATAGCCACCTCCGACCATCGTAGGTAGTGTGGGACTTCGGGTTGTATGGCGTTGACTTCTCTGTCGGTCAACTTTTGCTTTCTCTTGGACTCGTACGCCTGCAGTCCCCCAAAGATATGGTTTAGCTCGCCGACTGGATCTTGGAATGGCTCTGAGCTGCCAGCCGGGTCGTTCCTCTTGATTCCCGATGGACCGGCTTCATCAGCCGGCTTCTGGCGTAGTTGTGCTGCGTATTGCTCAGCGAACTGCTTGTAGATGAAACAATCCTTAGCCGCGTTCATGATCTTGTCGTATGCGGCGACTCGGGGACGTTGTTGTTGGTAGTTAGATGTAGAGGCGACCAGATCCTCGGGCTTGAGCTTGCGATCTTTTTGGCCGTTGTTGTTGTTGTTGTTGCCGTTGTCCTTCTTAGGATGCCAGCTGGTTCCAGATGGCTTGTCGTCCCTTTTGTCGTGCCAGTCTTGTCACGAGGCCTTGATTGCGTCATCAGATTTGGCGTAGGAGTTTGCCGTCTCGAACATTTGTTTGACCGTCTTCGGTGGCTTGCGCCCAAATTTGCCAATCAGCAACTCGTTGCGGACGCCTTTCTGGAACGCGGCTATGATAACGTCGTCGGTAATGTTGGGGATCTTGTTCCGCTTTTCCGAAAAGCGCCGAATGTAGTCTTTTAGCGATTCGTCAGGCTTCTGGATAATGTTGTAAAGATCAAAGTGGGTCCCAGGCCGTTCGAAAGTACCCTGGAAGTTGGCGATGAAGTGGTCCCAGAGCTCACTCCACGAGTCGATCGAGCCTCTTGGCAAACTCGTGAGCCAATTTCTGGCCGAGTCGGCGAGAGCAACGGGTAGGTAATTAGCCATTGCCTTGCTATCTCCTCCTGCTGCGTGGATGGCGAGGGTGTATACGGTTAGCCATGACTCGGGGTCGGTCTTTCCGTCATACTTGTCAATCCCTGTAGGCTTGAAGCCACTCGGCCAATCCACTCGACACAGGTCCCGAGTGAACGCAGGTACTCCATCGTCATTGTAGTCGGGTGATCTCCTTCGGTCTTCATAAGAGCGTCGTTCACGCTCCCGACGGCGCCGGTCAAGAACTTCCCTCAAGTCACTCGGCAGGGGCCTTCGAGAGCCGCTTTGATGATTGGAGTTGTAGCTGTGATGAATCCGATCGTGGACGGGTGGTCGACCATGCACTCTCTCATGAGAGTCGGTCGATTGCTCTTGGGGCTTCCATGCTGTGTTACGGGGGGGTCTTTGGATTTGACGGGTGTCTTGCTCTGTTCGGGCCTCTTGTAGTCTCTGGACCAGAGCGGCGGCAGGCGGCTTCTGTCGGGCGTTTCGGCGACGGACTCGGTGGGCTTCCGCATGGAACTAGATGGAGGGTCGTTGGCCGTAGCCGCAACGATGGTCTTGATCTTATCTAGGACTGGTGTTACCGCCGCGGGTGCCACTTCAATGATGGTGTCGATGAGGGTGAGAGCAGCGACGGCGTTTTGCTGAGGCGTCTGGAAGATGTTAGCATTGTCGACGCGCGTCTGTAATATAGCCTCACGGGCGGAGCGCCCCGTCGCCCTCAAGTCTCGTTTCCTTTTGTCTGCTTCTTCTTTCTTCTTGAGCTCTTCCTCTTTGCGTTTGTTCTCCTCCTCCACACGTTTACGCTCCTGCTCCAGCCTGGCTCGTTCTTCTTCCATATGCTTGCTCTCTTGCTCAAGCTTGGCTCGTTCTTCCTCCGCGATCCTCTGGGCTATGGCCGAGTCAGTCTCGGCTACTTCTGCCATGAGGACGTTGAGGAGCGCCGGATCGTAGTAATCTTTATCCGAGTCAAGGCTGTTGATTTCGTCGGTGGAGATGTCATAGAGGTCGTCGAAGTCGGCGGAGCTGAGGTTTTCATCGAGGTCCATAAATGAGTATGACCCGAGTCGTTCGAGGATGATGGCCACCTCCCTTGCGCCCGGATCGCAGCATGTAGACGATGAAGAGGATTCTCCCGAGTGGATCGGATCCAACTCGGAAGACAAGAGATTGTGGTAGATCCTAGCGTCGTCTGGTAACCCAAACGGCGCCGAGTAGTTCCTCCCTCCCGACTGGTTCGAATCCGAGTCGAGGAGAGAGAGCCTACCGAATTTGTCGGTGGTGAAGTCGAGGCTGCCGAAGTGAAATGCTTGCCCAGGGAGAAAGACGAAATCGTCGAAGCCTGATGTAGATCCCATCGCGCTTGTCGGCGAGATGAAGAAGAAAACTTGACACAGAGCCCCTACCTGGCGCGCCAACTGTCGAAACTTGGTTTCGGCAATAAGAATCTGGGGGTAGCAGTCAAGGGCCAAACACGATGGGTTAGTATGCAAAAGGAATTTAGACAGGTTTAGGCCCTCTCTTCGAGAGGTAATACCCTACTCCTGTTTCAGGGATTCGATCCGCCGAGTGGTTTATTGATCTCGTGATCTCAATCAATATGTGCTCTCGTGAATTTGTGTATTTTTGCTATATTCGTCTCATAGTCTATGAACCTCAAGGGACGCCCTACCCTCCTTATATAGTCTCGGAGGGTAGGTTTACAAGTCGGAGACCCTATCATACTCTATGTCGGACTCCTCAATCTTACCAACTATAAACTATGAGCCGTTACCTTATTACAATGGTAACGTAACACCCAAGTCATAAGCCGGTTTACATAATCATGAGTCCTAACCTATCCCCTATGGTAAGTCGGGTAAGCTAGTCGTAAGGGTATCTGGTACCCATAATCTTCACATCTCTAGATACCTCTTGATTGCCACTAGAATATATCTCTAAATATATCTTTTCAAATATCGTAGAAAAATTCTTAATTGTCTCTACTACTTATAAAATGAGTCATCCATTTGCTCCTCCTCACCTCGTGTGAAGAACGAACCACCACCCTAGAAA
Source organism: Oryza officinalis (assembly GCA_008326285.1). Classification (NCBI taxonomy): domain Eukaryota; kingdom Viridiplantae; phylum Streptophyta; class Magnoliopsida; order Poales; family Poaceae; genus Oryza; species Oryza officinalis. The sequence continues at coordinate 27,550,775 of BDMV01000008.1, forward strand.
ACCAAGTAATTGAAAAAAAGAGACACTATTACAAAAACACACAAAGATGTCGGTATTATAGGTGTCGGAAGTGTTAAAACCGACATCTATAGATCTTTTTCCATCTGTATGGGCTGAAAACATATAGAACCGACACCTTCGAGCAATTGTAGGTATCGGTTCAAAAAAACCCGACACCAATACTATAGATGTTGGTTTTTTAAAAAAAACTGACACCTATAATATATTACCGTAAAATCAAGCCGAGCCAAACTGGTGGGTGTTTTACCTCTCCTCCTCCTCCATCCACTGCACCCACCCAGTGCGCACTCTCTCTCTCTCTCTCTCTCTCTCTCTCTCTCGGGCCCTCCCTACCTAGCGGCGGCGGCGGCGGCGCCCTCTCCTCCGTCAGATCTGGTGGGAGGGGAGGCGGTGGCCCAGCGGCGGCGATAGCAAGGACAGGATTCTTATGTTTTTTATGTTCTCGTGTTCTTAGTGTTCTTACATGTTCTTGGATTAAATTTTCATTCTATGAATTAAATTTTCTATGAAATTTGATCGGGGTGAAGTAGAGTTGCTCGACCTCAAAGGTGTCGCGTGATGGGTGCCGGTTGAAAAATCCGACATCTATGACCAGTTTCTAACCGACACCTATCATCTTTTCTGTAGTAGTGGGTGTGGGGGGGGGCGGTTAGATCCAGATAGAGTATGTACACTTCCAACCCATCCTAACTCCTATGGACTCGGGATGTTGCAATGCACATAGAGGCATGTTATTAATTAGGAACACATAAAAAGAAGACTCGGTTCTCGCTAAGAAAAAAAAATGGTTATTTCATGCCAAGCAGTGCATACATCCTGTAAACGGAGTTGCAACATCTGCACCTATAAGCAAAGCCAAACAAATCGAAGGTCTCATCAAAGTGCATGCATGCATGTGATAGCTAATCTAACCAAGACACTTTTGCAAAAGACTAATTAGTAAATCTACTCCAGCATCATATACACAAGAAAAAGAAGATGCAATTGAGGCAAACAAATAAATAAATATGAACTCGTTGGTTTTCTCCACAACCCTCAAAGCAAAAGACAGATCGTGACACAGACCCATATATATTCTTCCCATGCTAATCTGTACGTCTTCTCTCTGCTCTTCCTTGTCTGATCTTCAAATGGCCAACAATGGGCAGACAGACAAGTGACTAGATTGATTGACAATCATTAGTACAATAATTAAGGTGTGGCATGGTGCTTACCTGATCGCCCTTTAATATTGCATGTGTTTTTCCATAGATGCAGCCCAAAGAGGTCATTGTCGATTTGTCGTCGTGATGGCTTTCAGACCAAGCAAGAGCTTGCAAGTAGCGCCGAGCTGAGCGATGTGAAAGCCGGTAGGCCACAAGTGATGATGGTCTAGCTCATCTATGCCGGGGAGCCACGCTAGTCAGATTCTAATATCTCCGGAAGGTTTTATAGATCAGGAGGAGAGGTAATTAGTTAGTTCTGCAGGAAACATTATTTGCCGATGCATTTTGGCAAAAATAAAGAACCAATAATCAAATTAAATGTGTGGTAATGAAGTTATGGGTACAGGGTATATGACTCCACCTAACAATATATAAGTTCTGGTGATCATAAATTAATATTACTCACATGTAAGTGTGTTTTTAGTAAGCTCAGAGATTTGTCGTTGGCTTCCGTCTCTTTGACCGTGTGTGATAAAAAGGTACGCATGGTTGTGTGCATGTTCATCTTCCATGTGATCGAAAAAAGAATTGCTCGAATATTTGTTTTGCACCCGTTTTTAGGCATGCTTTCATCTTTTTCAATACACAACAAAGTACAGGACTAGCTGGCTTCATAAGATGTATGGTTGTGGTTAAGATCAACTAGCTAGGGCTTGACTATAAAGAGAGCTAGTGGGTGGTATAGTGATTTTGTGCCACTGGATGGAACCACACTTGTACTTGCTTGCATCCGTGTCTAGATGCTTTGAATGGACAGGCAAAGCGAAGTGCTAAGCTCATTGTATAAGCTTCGGGTTATCCTATACCAAAAATGCATATTCGCACTATAGGAAAAGCACTCTCAATCCTTATAAAAGGATCCATCAGATTCATTGTTTCAACTATACAGAGTCAATCTCACATAACTTGAAGAGGGGGTGAGTATATATAATCTTCGGGTTATCCTATACCAAACATGCATATTCGCACTATAGGAAAAGCACTCTCAATCCTTATAAAAGGACCCATCAGATTCATTGTTTCAACTATACAGAGTCAATCCCACATAACTTGAAGGGGGGGTGAGTATATATAAGCTTCGGGTTATCCTATACCAAACATGCATATTCGCACTATAGGAAAAACACTCTCAATCCTTATAAAAGGACCTATCAGATTCATTGTTTCTAGTATACAGAGTCAATCCCATATAACTTGAAGAGAGGGTGAGTATGTACTCCGTGGTGACCAGGCCTAGGAGACCACCATTTACTAGAAATACAAGTATTTGAAGTCGTAGATACATACCTACAATATAAAATCAAATCAAATGGTTGAAATGGTCAAATCAGTTTGCTGAACAATATAAGCTAGCAAATTAATTATGCCTACAAACAATCTAACGTAGTGAAAGGAAGTTTTCGTTACGGTTTTCAAGAATAAGAATGGTAGCAAGGTATTGAGGTGAAAGAGGTGGGTGGTACCGATTCTAATCTCGACGAGCTACAGAAAATGGGGAACTTGTACTAAGGACTCATCCTTATTAGAGCAACACCAAGTTAGACATTGTTGATGAAGCCATAGTATGTTGAGAGAGTTTTTAGCTATATTGAATAAGAGGGATGTTTGAATTAAACGATGGGATTGAGATGGTATCAAGTTGTCTATAGGAATAATTAAATTCTTTAATTTCTTTTCTGCTTTCATAGATCAAGTTGTTTTAGTTTTTTTTTTCTTTGTAGGGAACTCTTCGTTGGAATTTTCCTTTGCCCTCATGGGGTATAAGCCTCAACAACTCATTTTGACAAGAAGTCAATAACATAATTATGCATAATTTAACATTATTCTCATCTAAGCACCCATATTTATAAACTCACCCATCCAAGGTTCAAGTTTCACATTATTTCAACGTGTATAGGAGAGAATAAGTCTTTCATCACTCTCATTCTTCATGTTTGTTTACTATATCTTTAATGTAGAAAAGAAATTTGGACACTCTATATACCTGACTTCTATCCGGATATCCCTAAATTTCACCACAAATAATTCCATCACTACCAGGATCTGAGCAACAATGCAACAGGCCTTTTCCGTGTCATTTTGGAAGAGCAACTGCGGCTAGCAGCGAGCAATCTGAACCGCATTCACATGCATAGCCAGAGACCATTCGTCAGGTTGACAGGCATGTGCTCGAATTTGTCCGAATAATTCTGGATGAAAGCCAGGCAAACAGAGGTAGAGGAGAGAGAAAGAGAGTAACTCTGAACGAAAATATAGAGTACAAATTCCATATGTAATACATACTAAAAATTATGTATGATATAGACTTCATATGTAATGAAGTTCTAGAAACTACTGTAGTATACATAAATGGACGTCTGAGATTGATTTGTCCATGTACTGAGAGTAAAAAATTTAAGGCAAATCTTAGACGTCAATTTTGTATATCATACAATAGTTTTCAAGTTTGTATTAAATATTTTTTCTGTACGTAGGCCCCACTCCGTGTATGGCCCACACTCACTAGTACAAAACTTTTTATCTGTAACGGCCTTTCCCGTGTCGAAGGCTTACGAACCATCACAGCGTCGTCATCTCTAATAGGCTAAAATAAACACCAACAAAGATATACTCGTACAGACATTATCCATATACATGTATTTCGAGTCTGTCACCAATAAGACCTATCGGTGACGAGCTTATTTTTAGGCCCGACAAAAAAGATAATCTTTGTCAGGCCCTAAACCTACGCCCATCACCGTATCATCAGTGACGGTCTTAAATTAAGGCCCGATAAAGATAATATTTAGGCCCGTCACCAATGGTTGTCATCAGTGACAGGTACAAACTTAGGCCTAATAAAGATAACTGCAAAACCCGTCACCGATGTCCATTCGTTGGCCGTTACCGATATTTGTTGCACACTATAAATACTCCGACTGCCTAGGGAATGGTATGCTAAGACACCCTACAAATTCAATTCAATGGAAGAATATCGATCGAAAACACCTAGAAACATAAGGATATGTTTGTGTACGGATGGCATGAATCCTTTCGAAGACATGAGCAGTTCTCATAGCACTTGGTCAGTTCTCATTGCAAACTATAATCTACCGCTATGGTTGTGCTTCAAAAGGAAATACATTATGATGTACTTGTTAATCCAAGGACCGAAACAACTCAACAATGATATTGATGTGTTCTTGGAGCCTGTTATTGATGCTCCTGAGATTCTCTAGGAAAAAAGGTGTGAAAACTTGGGATACGTATGGTCGGGAGAACTTCAAGTTACAACTTCTATTGTTCTGCACCATCAATGACTACCCTGCACTTGGAAATCTTTCTGGACAAACTGTGAAAGAAAAGAAGGCTTGCTTCGACTGTATGAAAGATACACGCAGTAGATGGCTGAAAAAATTACGAAAGGTGGTTTACATGGGTCATAGGAGATAGCTCCCGCTACATCACGCATTTAGAAGAAAGAAGAAAATTTTCAATGGTAAGAGAGAACTTCAACCTGCTCCCAAGGATTTGTCCAGAGGTGAGGTCCACGACATGGTAAAGAACATAACTAATGAGTTTGAAAAGAAAAGGAAACGTAGTAAGGCAAAGGACAAGGGTATGTGGAAGAAAAACTCCATATTTTGATGACTACCTTACTGGAAGGATATTGAAGTCCGTCATTGCATTGATCTCATGCACGTTGAAAAGAATGTGTCTGAGAGTTTGGGCGGCCTACTGCTGAATATTCCTAGAAAGACAGAGGACGGGTTGAACGCGCACCTTGATCTACAGGAGGTGAATATTCACAGCGAACTCATGCCTGTAACTGATGCAGAAACAGAAAAAGTGTACCTCCCTCCAGCTTGCCACACCTTGTCGAAGGATGAGAAGATCGCAATGTTATCCTGTTTGAAAGATATTAAAGTTCCGTCAAGCCATTCAATAAGGATAAATAAGTATGTTTCATTGGATGATCTAAAACTGGTTGGAATAAAGTCTCACGATTACCACGTGCTAATCACACAGCTCTTATCAGTTGCTATAAGAGGTATTCTTCGACCCAAAGTTCACCACACGATCATGTGTCTGTGTGCCTTCTTCAATGCAATCGGTCAGAAGGTTATAGATCCCGAAGATCTAGATGGGTTGCAGGCCGATATTGTCAATACCCTCTGTCACTTGGAGATGTATTTTTCACTGTTTTTCTTTGATATCATGATTCATCTCTCTGTTCATATTGTGAAACAAACAAAATTATGTGGCCCAGCTTTTCTAAGATAAATGTACCCATTCTAGAGGTACATGGGAGTTCTGAAGTCGTACGTTTGAAATAGAGCAAAACCGAAGGGGAGCATCATTGAAGGTTACACGACCGAGGAGGTTATTGAGTTTTGCATCGATTACATGTTCGAAACTGATCCTATCGAAGTTCCAGCATCTCGTCATGAAGGAAGGTTGTTAGGTGTTGGCACCATAGGCAAGAAAAGAATTGTGCCCGATCAAGCCTTCTATGCGCTGGCCCATTTTGCTGTGCTTCAACATATGGCAGAAGTTGCCCCATACTTTGAGGAGCATTTAGCGAAAATCTGACAGGAGAACTTGGGATGATCGGATATGTAGATAAATAGAGAACATAACTCTCGTTTCAACAAATGGTTCAAGAATCATATTACAAGGTCGACCGATGGCTCAAATGAAACAGTACGGTCGTTGGCGGCGGGACCGTGTTGGGATATTGACACATGGCAAGGATACGATATTAATGGATACACATTTTACACCGTCAAACAAGATGACAAAAGCATAGTGCAAAACAGCGGAGTCCGTATAGATGCATTTCAGGATCAATCTAGGTCAAACACATACTACGGTCACATAGAGCAGATCTGGGAGCTAAACTACATGAAGTTCAAAGTCCCTTTGTTTCATTTTCGTTGGATGAATATACACACTGGTGTCAAAGTCGACAAGGAAGGTTTCACTTTAATAGATCTAACCAAGGTTAGATACGCCAAAGAACCATTCGTACTTGCAAATCTGGTCGAGCAGATTTTCTACATAAAAGACCCTGCAAACAAGAAGTTGCACGTCATTAGGGATGGCAAGCGAAGAATTGTTGGGGTTGACAACATCATCGATAAAGAAGAATACAACCAGAATCTTCATGTGAGACCTCACATCGACCTTGATGATGATCTCGAAGAGGATGTGACATATGCTCGTTCAGATCATACGGAAGGCATATCCGTAACTGAAGACTTTGTATTAATTTGATTTGCAATTTCTTGTAATGAATGAAGTATTTTGTATCATTGCCTTTGTAATGAATGATTTGCTATTTCTTGTAATGAATGAAGTATTTAGTATCATTTGATAAGGAAAAATCAACAATGGTTTGCTATTTTGGCAACAATGGTTTGCACTCAAATCATATACATACATGAAAAGCGTCTTAACGTATCGTAGTGAATGAACTCTACTAGTATGCAATGCAGCACAGAAGAGAAGCTAATACCTGCTAGCTAAGCTAGCTTGTAATTCGCCCGGTAGCTGCTTGTTGCTTGAGGCACCATGCAACAGTTGTATTTATAGAAGAAGAGCGCATGGGGTAGCAGTGAGGAGGAGTGGCATACCTTACAAGATTGTGTTGCTTTCAAAATTTTGTTTAAATTACAGGTTCAAAAGGCATAAAGCAAATGCCACACTCTCACTTAATACGGAATAAGGAAAAATAAAAAATCCAAACCAAACCTACTCTACCCTGCTAGCACTCACCGAATTACTACTAGGATCGTAGCACAATATAACCATGTAGCCAAGCAAGAAAGAAGCGAGAAGAAAAAAGTATGGTAACTACGGGCTATTACTAGCAATAAAATAAGCAATAAGGAAAAGTCAACAATGATCAACTATGAAAGAGAAAACACAAATAAAAGTAATTTGTTTACTAAAAATAAAAAAATGTTATCTCAATCGGGCTTAAACATAAGCCCGTCACGGATGAGCTCATCTCAATCGGGCTTAAACGTAAGCCCGTCACGGAGGACTATCATCCGTGACGACACTAGAGTTGAACCCTGTTACGGATGTGGTTTGACCACATGAAGACTAGGGTTCTTTCACTCCCAGATCTACACACACTTCACTCCTCTCAGATCTACACACACTTCACGTCCATGAGCTCGGCCAACCGCCATCGACGAGCTCCTCGCCGCCGCCGCATCGCCGCCATCCACGAGCTCCTCGCCGCCTCGACCTTCTCCTAGCACGACCGTCGCCCTTGCCTCCACCGCCTCGACATCCTCCTAGCCCGGCGCCGCTGTCCCCCGCCATCCCCGAGCCCGTCGCCCTCCTCCTCCAGTAAGTATTTATGTATGTATTGGACTTGTGATGTTCATGTGTGATGTTTAGGTGTGATGGGACTTAGTAATATGTGGATATATGTCGAATGTAGAGTATTTTAGTTAATTTAGATGAATTCTAGTGATAATTATATTTAGATAAGTGAACTTAGTGAGTTATTTGGGCTTGTGATGTTTATGTGTGATGTGTGATGAGACTTAGTGAATTAAGATGGGCTTGTGATGAGACTTAGTGAATTTTAGGCATTTTAGGGTATTTTAATTAATTTTGTAATTTTGAATAATAGTTTTAGTGAAATATTAATGTTTGTTTTTACTTTTTGTCGTACACAAGTTATTTAGAAAATGTCTCAGTAAGGCGAACCCATGTTGGCGACAACTAGTGGGACCGCATCGACCCGAAACTCTAGGACCCAAAATAAGATTCCTAAGAAACGAATGACCATAACAGAGGTCAACACCCTAGGATTCCCGGTGGCTCCCGCCAAAGTTATTAAGAAGTTCACATCGGTATGCGGGGTGCTAGGGAGGCGGCACTTCACCATTTTGGTCGACGATGTCAAGCTTGTCCCATCTGCAGAAAAGGAGGAAGTTTGGGTGCAGTTCAAGCAGAGCTTCGAATATTCTGAAGAGGATGAGCAAAGGCTCAAGCGTCATGCTTTCCAAAAGATGGGAACCGCTTGGAAAAATTTCAAGATAAAGCTGGTCGGTGAGTACGTCCTCAAGCCCAACCAGCCAACACCATATGAGACATACCCGCGGATCACCGAAACTGTGTGGGGCGAGTTTCATGCTACCAAATCAACCTTCGAGTCCCGAGCAAAAAGCAAGGCCGCTAGGGCACTCGAGCCTAGAAACGTGCACCCGCATCGGCTTGGCACCTGAGGATATAGTGGGAAGAAAGATGAAAGGCAGAGGAAGGATGACACTGCTGCGCTATCTAACACCCGCCGCCATTTGTTGATATCCCGCACGAACAGGCAAGGAATTGGGCAAGGGCAAGGGCTGTTAAGAACAGTGATGGGACAGTTACATTCCCAAATTTTGAAGTTCAACGAGTGTACGAGCATATGGTAACTACAACATATCAAATATGTTTAATTTGCATCTATCGTAGCATTGATTTAACCCGACCTTAACTATACCACAGATCGCATATGCTACCAACAGACCGTCCTCGCAAGAGGTCTGCTCACAAAGACACGAGGATGACATCCTCACTGTGGAGAATATGGGTACCGGGTATCCATACAGCCTCCATATTCGACTAGAGATAGGAGGTGGGTCGGATCCATATATTATGTAATAGAGTAGGACTCGGTCATAATATTGTCTTGTGTTCTATGGCATGGCCTAGAGTCCCGATTGAGTACTACCGTGTAATAGATTAGGAAACTGATGTCGCATATGGCTAGATTTTCCTCCTTGTAACCCTACCCCCCAACCTATATAAGGTGGGCAGGGAGGCCTCTAGGGGTAGGAACACAGAGATGATCATAGAGATATTCACAACTCGATCGTCAGATCAATATACACCCGACAGATACAATCCCCAAACAGGAGTAGGGTATTACCTCTCATTGAGAGGACTGAACCTGTCTAATCCTTGTCTTCCGCATCTATCCACTTTTAGGTCTCGTGCGCTACCCCTTTTTATTATTGCCGAATTTCAGTTTTGATAGTTGGCGCACCAGGTAGGGGTTACGCCGAGTTTCCTATCGACAAGTGCGATGGAATCACCTTCATAAGTCGTCAGCTTCATCTTCGCTTTGGGAGCTTTGACTGTCTCGCCGCCGACAACTTCAACAATCTCTTGCTCTTTGACTTGGATATAAATCAGTCGGGAGAGATTCAATCTAGCTAAGGAGGATAACAACAATTCCACCACAGCGAGTTTCAGATTCGATCTATATGGCCGCCGTCAGCATCGCCTTTGTCTGCAAGCTTCTTTGTTTCCAAGAGTTAGACTTCATCGTCATGAGAATAACTGCTATTACGGACATGTTGTTTCAGACATCATCGACACGATCATCATGGACATGGACTCGAGGCATCACTATGCGGATAATCGACCACGAGCTTACATCTTCGCCGATTAGTTTCTTCGCCTCCATGGATGGTGTACTCCGTTGCCGTTGTTGATGGCGACATCGTCTTCACCGTTGGTCGTCTTCATCATCGCCGACTGGTTTTTTCGTCTCCACGGTTGGTGTACTCTGCCGCCGTTGCTGATGGCGACATCGACTTCACTGACGACTGCCTTCGCCGCCGCCGATTGTTTCCTCGCCTTAATGGTTGGTGTACTTCGCCGTCGTTGTTGATGGCAACATCATCTTCACCGTCGGCTGCCTTCGTCATTGTCGACTGGTTTCTTCGCCTCCGCGATTGGTGTACCCCATCGCCGTTGCTGATGGCGACATCGTCTTCACCGTCGGTCGTCTTCGTCATCGCCTAGTGGTTTCTTCGTCTCCACGGTTGGTGTACTCCGCCACCGTTGTTGATGGCGACATCATCTTCACCGTCGGTTGCCTTCGTTGTTGCCAAGTGGTTTCTTCGCCTTCACGCTGCTGTACTCCGCCGCCGTTGTTGATGGCGACATCGTTTTCATCGTCAGCTGCCTACGTCACCGCCGACTGGTTTTTAGCCTCCAAGATTGGTGGATTCTGTCACCGATTGGTATTTTTGATTTCATGGCTGAGCATCTTCACCATGTTGTTGGCCAATTTTACCTCCACCTTCGGCCGCTTCAACTGCTTTTGTGGTTGCTGTCTTCGTTGGCATTGACGGATGATCTTGTTCTCACATCGGCCACCTCCATCGTCACTGGTGAAAATACCAAAAAGCTAAGTCAGCATTAATTTTCTTTTTTATATAATATTTTTTCCTTTGCCTCACTACATCAACTAGTCCTTCGTTGAGCAGTGAGTCGGGTGCTACAGATGTTATATCATATTTTTGCAATAATTTTTATAATGTTTATCTCGATTGCTTGCGAAATAATCCAAGTAAAAAAGTGCTGATTGAGTTATGGAACTCTATTTCCCTATGCTTTCCGTTTGGTTTGTCGACGAATAGTTGCCCTTGGGCCGAATCCTAGCACCCGGGGCTCGTTGGATGGAGTGTATAACGCAAGGTGCTAAGTATTACTCGGAAGAAATCAAAAGCATAGAGACAAGATAATTTGTTTTTTGCTCTTAACAACTACAAAAGTACCTGAGTAGTAAATTCTGATATGTGAAACTTTGTTTCATTAATGACGAACTCATGTCAATGACTAGTCGGGCAGAGTGTTTAAACATGAGGAGTCATCTACTCAGGGAAATCAAAACCAACAAGAGGAGAAATACATATTTATAAATATTTCAAAATGCTTGAATTTTTCTCAAGTACTGCATTTACATCAGATACTACTCATCATATATATTTATACTGCAGGATCCAAATCCAGATATGCATAGTAGGAATTCATGGCTATAAACTTATCTCCTACGCTTCAGGAATGGATCAGTCAGAACGTCACCGTCGGCTTGCCTTCGCCGTCGACGACAGGTATCTCCGCCTACACGGTTGGTTGGTCACACCACCATTGTTGGGCGTCTACCTCTTCATCATCGGCCTGCCTTCGCCACGTCTACGTCTTCATCGTCGGCCTGCCTTCGCCACCGCCGACTGGTGTCTCCGCCTACACGGTTGGTTGGTCACACCACCGTTGTTGGGCGTCTACATCTTCATCGTCGGCTTGCCTTTGCTGCCGCCAACTGGTGTCTCTGCCTACACGGATGGTTGGTCACACCACAGTTGTTAGGCGTTTACGTCTTCATCGTCGGCTTGCCTTCGCCATCACTGACTGGTGTCTCCGCCTACATGGCTAGCCAATTATGTCACCGCTCATGGACGTCTTTGTTTTCGCCATCATTCTGCCTCTTCCGTCGACGACTGGTTTTTCTACCATTGACTGATGGTTTTGCCTTCACGACCACGCCCCTTCAATATTATTGTTGGAACCTTGTCTTCGCCACCGGTTTACTTCTGTTGCCGTCAACTCATGTCCACGTTATCACAGCTGTTCAATTCTGTCACCATTATGGAGCGACTTCATCTTCATTGTCTTTGGCACCGGCAAATTCTATTGCCTCTACATTGCAAGCTTCGTTACTTCACCAACCACGACGTCTCCAAGAGCCTCAACATGTGGGCATGCGCCACCAAATATGACGCCATATTAATCTACTACATCAAATGGTGTTTTAATCCTCAAGCTTTCTACTTGAACATCCACGACACGTGTCTTCACTCAAGCAACAGTTACTCCATGACAAGAAGTTTCAGTTCTTGGCTCTATGTTTACTTGTTTCCCAACTAAGCATAGAGTCGGGGGCTGTACAAATACAAGATTAAATTTCGACAAACGTTATGACAAGATGAAGCAATCAATCAAACAGTCTGCAAATTCTACGAAATTAGCTTCGGAGTCATGAACTTCGTTTTCACTCCAGAGCAGGCTTTCTACTTTAGCAACTCCAACATTTTTACCGACAACTTTGGCCCTCAGTTGATGCTACAGTCTATTCCAAGTTTCTCAAGTGTCAAGTTCAAGATTTAATCCACATATCATGGTCAAATTCAACACCTGCCCTCTGGAGTTCTACCCGGATAGTATTTCAAGCCTCCCAAGTTCGGCCTAAGGAGTTTGGAGTCATCAACCAATCAACTTAAATTCGATGAGTTGATCAACAATATCAATGCCTACTTTCTTTCATGTGAAGCATCAGCAACGACTACGACATCAAGTTCTATTGTCATCGTCATAAATCAAGAGGCGTAGCATCAATCTTCGCCACGCACACACTAATGTCAAGACAACTACTCAAGCTTGGACATTTTCTTAACAGTTTGATGGATTATTGTCATTGACGTCACCATCGATACCTTCGTCATTGACATTAACTTCATCTTCAGTCAACTACTGTCAACCAAGGCAACTTTGTCTCTACAACCGACTGTTTCTCCCGCTACGGATCGTCATCACCACCGGTTGCGTCTGTCACAATTGGTGGCCTATTACGCCGCAGCTGATTAGCATTTTTGTCTTCATCGTCCGGCTATCTCTATCGTTGCTGACTGGTGGTCTCGCCGTCATTGCTAGCCTACGTCGTCGCTACTAATCTGCCTCGTCTGTTGTTGCCGACTGATCTTTTCGATTCCACGGCTACGCGTCTCCATCACCGTTGTTGAGAAACTTCATCTTCATAGCCGACCATCTCTGCTGCAGCCAGTCATCATTACTGTTGATCATGTTTGCCATCGCCAACTATTTTCTTCATCTCCATGGTTGGTGGATTTCACCATCGCCGTTGATGGGCAACTATATCTCCACTACCGACATCTTCGTCACCTCTGATGGGCAATTTCATCTCCACATCGGTGATCTCGCTTCCATGCCGACTACATCAGTTGCCACCAATGGATAACTTCGACTGCAACAGAAGGACAAGCAACATGCTCAGCGGCTTACTAGCTATAGCACGAGGATCATACCTTCAATCTGGACATATTTTGGATATATGCAACGTGAATTCATGGCCGCGAGCTTATCTCCTACGCTTAAGGTCTGGACCATTCATTATTTCCATAAGGGTCACATGTTGAGTTCTTGCGTCAGTTCGGATTCAATTATCAAATCTACTTTGGTACACTTCATGAGGGATAACTACTCGGATTATAAGTTAATCATACGAGATGTGCTTGGTCTACATCACCCGGGTGATTTGTCACTCGAGAGCATATTGATAGGCATGCTATATACATCATATTTTAAGGGTATCGGTGGGCATATTTTTAGGCTTGATCCCAATATGTCCGCAGCCCATATATCTCAGGTGTGGCTTGTCACGTGTCTCTAGAGACTTAAGCAAATTTGCCTTGACAATATGCTCGTGCTCTATTGCCCAATACCTTTGAAATCCTTCCATACAGCAGTTACACAACTTTTTTGGAAGTTAGTACGATGTAATTTGGAATATGACAAACAGTAAAGTTTTTTACAACTGTCCTGGTAACTTTTCTATAGGTTGCAGGAGCTGTTTGGTTTTTTACAAGGCAATTGATTTTATATTATATCAATGCTATTTTGCTACTTTGGTGCGCTTTTCTGATTAAGACCAATATTATGTCTTAGGTTAATTATATTTCGGTCGTATTCTTCAGACGATTGGTAAATCTATTTATGGGTTTTATTAACTCGGATTTTATACCACAAATACCATATATTTCTGAGGATGGTGAAGTTGTATCGAGGGGACTCGGGCATGACTGTTTTGATAGCATGTGCAAAATGTGATGCCAGTACTCGGGGTCATTATGCACCGTGCCTTATTAATGAGGTTATGTGCTATATGATTTTTTTAGGATGCTTTTGGCTTTGGCTAACCATTTATTTATATAAGACCACTTGGATGGGTGGGATAATTACAGTTCTTGACTATATACTTAGTTTGTTCAACTAAACACATAGTCGAGGGCTACACCTAATTAGGTGCATCTAGTCGATGCACCTAGGTATATTTTTTCTTGAAATTTTTCAGCCCTTCACAGCCTTTTGATTTGGTAAAAGCACTCGGGAGACTATGACAGAGATGATTGAAGCACTCGGCTTTGGATTTATTTGGTTCGAGATGAAGTTATCTCGTCGACTGCGAAGGTTTCAGGGGCTACTGTGGAGAATATGGGTACCGGATATCCATACGGCCTCCATATTCGACTAGAGATAGGAGGTGGGTCGGATCCATATATTATGTAATAGAGTAGAACTCGGTCATAATATTGCCTTGTGTTCTATGGCATGGCCTAGAGTCCCGATTGAGTACTACCATGTAACAGATTAGGAAACTGATGTCGCATATGGCTAAGTTTTCCTCCTTGTAACCCTGCTCCCAACCTATATAAGGTGGGCAGGAAGGCCTCTAGGGGCAGGAACACAGAGATGATCATAGAGATATTCACAACTCGATCGTCAGATCAATATACACCCGGCGGATACAATCCCCAAACAGGAGTAGGGTATTACCTCTCATTGAGAGGGCTTGAACCTGTCTAAATCCTTGTCTTCCGCATCCACCAAACGACAAAATTTTGAGCCTAGGAGCTGCAAGTGGGACCTTTATCCAATGGCCCAAGGACCTCATTGAGATAAAGATGACTCCTAGGTCAAATAATGCACCAAGTACTCGTCCGCTGCCAATACCCGCTCCAACTCTTCCTTCAGCCCCTCCTGCCATTGAAGAATAAGATGAAGATATTCAATTGCAATATGATATGGATTTTGGGGATGATCGAATGGAGGCTGACAGCATGGCTAACATTCCCCCTCCTATCAAAAAGAGCAGGAAGGCGCAATCTTCTCCTCCATTTGAAAAAACAACCAAAAAACTGTTGGAAGAGGGAGAGGAAAAGGAAAGCTGCAAACCTCACTTCTGGCTCCAAAGAAGCTAGATCTGGGTAAGGCGCCATCAGTTCCTCCTCCGACCACCTTCTAATTAGGCATGCATTTGGTTGGAGACCATGACTTAGCGAAGATGGGCCCTGCTTGCAAGGAGTGCCACGGGTACTACATGGAGAAGACCAACACAAGGAGAAAGAATAGAGAGACCTCTATGACTGGCTATCATGGTCCACAGCCTTTTCTTGGGCTAGCATCCTTTATTATGTTAGACTTTTCAAATCTCTTTGACCTCTACAGGCTGCGAGCGGTGGACAACAATCTCCTTAAGTGCTACTCGTTGTAAGTATTGTTGTGTACAAAATATAGTAATAACAATTCATATATTATGGTTATACGGGTCTTTGTCTTGCTTGTAGGTTATCTTGGAAGCATATTCAAATACGTGCATCGGATGTTGCCTTACTAGATCCATCTATAGTCAACGTGACAAATCTGGAATACGATCGAGAAAGGATGATAGAATATATCAAGGACTGCTTGTGGGCTCGCCAGGACAAAGAGTTTATTATGTGTGTCTATAATCAATAGTAAGTGTGTACCCCAATTAGATGTAAATTCACAACACATAAAGCTTTAGTATTTAACTTGCAATATATTAATGCCGCAGGAACCATTGGATTCTTCTGGTCTTAGTGCCGAAGTGGAGTATGGTATACTACCTTAATTCCAAAATTGATAAGAAGACATATGATTGATCGAGGATTAAAGATGTATTAAACGACACGTGGGACCCATATGTGCAAAAAGGCGAAAGGCATAAGGAAAACCCAACCTCACTCACAAAATAAACTTTCTATGTCATCAACAAGTTGGCGACCAGTGTGGGTTCCACATGTGTCATAACATGAGGACCTTTTCGGAAAAGGTAACATTGCTCAACCTTTTCTGTGTGGAATTGTTGTGAATGGTTATGAATGGCTGTGTGAACGGGGTTGCTGGGAAAGAGAATATATATATCTGCTTCTGTCATTTTGCAGCGGGCATGGCTAGCAAAGGCCTAAGGCTAGCCAAAAAACAAAATTTATTTTTTTGGGTTAAATACTCATCCGTAATAGGCTTAAGTTTAAACCCGATTGAGATGAGTCATCCGTGACAGGCGTCATACCATACCGACAAATGTGACTTAGTCATTTTTGTCGGGTTCAAGTATGAGCCCGTCACGGATGAGCTCACGATGATGGGCTCTAGTTTGGCCCTAGTTTGACTCATCTACTGGGTCAAACCTATCGGTGACGGATTTTAGTGTTGACCTGATAAAGATAACTGTCATTCGTAACGGTAAAATATCCGATACAGATGACTTCTCATATCAGTGACCTTTGGTTTCTGATGGGACCCCTTTCTAACACAGATAAGCCATGCCGTCCGATTAAGAGCTATCTTGACTTCCATCGTCCTGATCGACCTGATATCTCTGCTTCCACGTGATGCATTGCATGGTGGGTGGCGGCTCAACTCAACCCCTCGTCCAATCATTCTTCCATTGTTTCCTACACGTTTATCCCTGCCCAAATCCAATTATGCCACCTTCTTGTTATCTCCTATTAAAAAAGAAAATAAATGGGTAACAAAAAGAAAAAAAAGAAAATCTTTGATGGGCAATTGGGCCTTGCGTACAGAAACTGAAGAATGATTGATTGATCAGAGTGATACAAACTACCAATAATTAGCATTTAGCAGTTGGGTTAGGTCATGTTCTTCTCAGATTATAACCAGATTATTAAAATAGATTATATGATCCATGCCTCTAACAATACGGTTTCCTTTTAAAAAAATTCTTCAGCTGATTGTTTGGACTGGTTGTTTTAAGCTTGTACAGTTAAGCTTATTTTTCAAAATATTTAATTTATCCATGTAAATAAGTAGATCATCCATTTTTTTATTTCATCCATGTCGCTTTAGAACAGGTTCCGAAGAAAATTAAGTAAAAGTGAAACAAGTGCACCCTTCTTCAAGTGTCGGTCCAGCACTGGAGCTCACTAGGTAGTGAAGTGGTAAAAATAAAATTGAAGGTATATATATACTAGTCTATATATAATTCGAGTCAAAGATAATCATTCTCTTCCATACACTTATTTATTTATCCTACTTGAAAGCCGCCACAGCCATGGCAATAAACAAATATCTGCAGCTACACTAGCTTATCAAGCTGTAGCAGTTGAAAGGCAGTGTGTGTGCGTGTGTGAGAACTGTGTGATGGGCAAAACTCATGCAAATTTATTACTAAACAGTCGGTCTTAAGCGCCATACTTTAGCCTAATCTTGCTATGCTCTCTTTTGCAAAAGCAAGCGTGAACAATAACATACACGCAGATGCAGCAGCTGTCACTATCAGCAATATATTTTTCAGACAAGTTCACATACCATTCTGTGATAACCTAGCTGAGCATGGAGGAATCAGCTGGAATGGAAGAACAATATATATCGAGCATGCTTATCCTCCCAACGCAGCAAGAAAGTATAACATCATGTTTAGTGAGCTTAAAATTCTAAAAAAAATAATAAGAAATTAGCTAGTCAAAATCTGAAAAGGCTGGTTTTTTCAGTTTTTAGATTCTAATTTATGTTTTAGATTCTACATCCACGACAAAATCTAAACTATTTAGATAAGTTAAAAAGTTTTAAGAGAAGCTATGGATGACAGAAGCCCTTTAAACAGTACCTAAGTAGCATAAAACAGCAAAAGCTAAGCTAGTAGCTAGCTTAATCTCGCCTGCAAGATAGGCACCAGGTAATCTTCATCGGAAAAGAAAAAAAAAAGAAGCAAAAGGCAGGAGCAAAAGACATGCAGGTACATGGGTCAAAAGCTTCAAGCTGCCAGCACTACTACTACTACCACAGAATACTTTGATTGCACGGATTGATTTGATCCTTACAATAGACAATGATACCATCACCAGTGCCAGATCCACAAGGAACATGCAAAGAAAGAAAGAAAGCAGCTTGTGTGCAAATCCAAAGCTGCTGGGATCGATCGATCGATCGATCGCACCATGTGACCATTTCACTCTCGTGCATGCTACTACAGTATACTAGCAAACAATAACTCGAAAGAAAATGAAATGTGATCCTCCTGCTAACCAGTTCGCCCCAATAATTCGCCCCAATCCTGCTAACCACCACAGTAATCCTTGTCTGTGCAGGTTCAGACTTTCAGTCACATGTTGGATCAGCAGTGAAACAGGTGTAAGAAAAGGATGAGCGTTGTGGTACTACCACTGATAGGTGACGACGACGATGCTGATGGTGAATGCAGAACAGCAGAGCTGCAGAGTTTTTCTTGCCTCTTTCACACGTAGTTGTCTGGCAATTGTCGAGCTGCAGTGCAAAGATAAGCAATCAATCGGATTAATCTCTTCGGAATGGTGCCGCTGAGCTACTGAACTCAGACAAAGGAATCGAATTGGGAGTTTAAGATTGTTCAACATTATCGTGAAGATATACTCAAAGAGCCCAATTTCCGAAGCAAGACAGCTAAAAAGCAGACGATATAAGAGCAAGTATAATAAATGGCGAAGAGCGGACGAAATCCAACGTGGAAGAGAACGTAGGCATGAGAGAGAAGAAAGCAGGCGACTCTTGAAACGCCGGCAAAAAGCAGGCGAAATGCACTGTAGCTGCTCCTTTCACAATCTCATTCTTCCACGTTGCAGCTAAGTATTAAAAAAAGGTAGGGTCCGCCATTACTGCTCAACAGTTCGGTGACGTGGATTTTCTTGTCGCCGACGAACGGGCGCATCCATTAGCCTTGCTCTAACTGCAGAGTGAGACAAGTTTGGTGACCGCTCCAAGCAGAAACTGGCAAACATTGAAAGAATATCAACAATAATTAATTGCAAACTTGGTATTCTGGGAAATAGCAATGATAGAGTATTCACATAGAAAAAGGTTCCAAGACCCAAACCAGACCAGAATTCCTGCCATGTCCTGATAGCAGACTGTAGACACTATGTTCTATGATCCAGAGTTGAAATGCCGAGCACACGCATCCTTAGATAATAGTAGAAATGTTTTACATTTCGGGCCTCTGCCTTTAGGTACCGGGTCAGGATTGATTGAGCACACCTACAAAAGAAACATGTTTAATGAGTCATACCATATGTTCAACATTCCAGTACTTATAATTTGGAATATGTAGTTTGTAGTATCTCTGTTACTGTACACTTCAGACCATTTTAGGTAGAGCTGAGTGGACTAAAAGTTCAGGAAAAAAATGTAACCTTGAACACCAAGAAAAACATGGAGCAAGGTAACGGTGGTTGTACATAAACTGCTTTGGTGAGCTGCAAGGTTCATCTGATATTCCGATTGTTTCAAACAATGAAACAAAAGATAATGTGGTAAATCCTTTGAGATTACAAATGCCAGGGATCAGACGACAAGGCTTCACCATATAGTAGTTGAGACTATTCTGGTGTTGCCTAACCATATCTGCTCTGGTTTTAGAGCTACCCTGTGTGGTCTGGTTTAACAGACAAAATACACAATGTGTGTTTTGTGTAAAACAGCAGGCAGCATTCAAACAATACTAGCTGAGCAGGTGAAGTTTTTTCTGGAAACCGTTGTGCAGCTCTCTTTGCATTCTGAATTAGAGCAAGTGGCTTAAAACCCACAGAAGAGCGATCACCATGAAATAGTCTATATAAATGGTACTCATGGAAAACAAAATGGTACTCGCCCGTCCGATCGTTCTGGTTTCGTTCGTAAGTCAAACTTCTCTGATTTTAACGAAATTTATAAAAAAATATAGCAGTATTTTCAACATAAAACAAATATACTATAAAAGTATATTTAATGATAAATTTAATTAAACTATTTGATATCATATATGTTGTTTACAAATCTGATACGTCTCATGTAATATGGGACGGGGAGTGCTACTGAACGTAGAAAATCTGTGAGCTTCAATTACAGACTTTCAATAGCAAGTATTAACAGTAAGGAATCTCAGTTCAATTAAATATCACGGCTAGTAAATTCTCAACTTACCGAGAATTACGGCAAATGCAACAGTGTGAAAGAAAAAAAAACTAGAGATACAGTGATTCTATCATGAGAGACAGAAAGCTTATGTAAGGAAGAGTAAGATCTTAAGAAATAAGAACGCCCAGGAGCTTACTGCGGCAATCCTTTTCTCAGTTGACTCAGTTCTCACCGATCATCGATGCCCTCCAGTGGCAGAGTGCTAGCGTTTTCCGTTAATCGACTAATTTTTTAAGACATCAAAAGCTATCTACAATAAAAACGTGAGCGGCGAAATCCGGATGCCCGCCCGACCTGCTCGAGAATGAAAACGTGAACGGCGAAACCCGGTGGCCGTCCGACCAGCCCGGGAGCTGGCTCCACCGCTAATGCCCTCACAATTGCCGTCGCCTGGTTCCTTCAACATGACAACGCTCAACGGAGCGCCCAACGAAAGCAGCACAAGGAAGGGGATGACTGACTGGGACGGGCCGTTGATTCTCAGTAGCGCGCCGAGTTCTAGTTGGGCCTATATGGGCCTGTCCACTCGTGAGAATGTTGAGCCCACCGAGTGACCGACCTTACGCTTGGTGGTAAAGATAAAGATTAAGCGTTTTACTTAAAACGAGATGATTTTAACATGTTAACGTGTGATTAATTAAGTTTTAATTATTACAAACTTGAAAATTGAATTTATCTGATATTTTAGAACAACTTTCATATAGAAAATTTTCGCACGAAACACACCGTTTAGCAGTTTGAAAAACGTGTCACGAATACCTAAAAGTTTATCTTCCGTTTGCAGTACTTTCGAACGCGGCCTGATTTAGGGTTTAGGGTTTAGGCCCGTTCGAACCGGTGGTGGATGAAAATTAAGTATGGATATACAAAACGAGAAACTCATTAGCACATGATCAATTGAGTTTGAATTGTTTCAAACTTAAAAAATGGATCTGATATTTTAGAGTAACTTTTTATATAGAAATTTTTTGTACGAAATGCACTGTTTAGTAGTTTGAAAAGCGTAATAACGAAAACCGAGATAAAATCTACTATCTCCGTCACAAAAAAAACAAACCTAAGATTGAATGTGACTAAACCTAGTACAATGAATCTGGACATACTTTTATCCAAATTTATTATACTAGAATATGTCACATCTAATCCTAAGTTCAAGCTCTTATCCAGATTCATGCTATTAAAATATGTCACATTCAATTCTCGACTTATTTTTTTACGGAGGAAGTATATCTTAATCAGGGCCTAAGTTTACAGTGCTGTGTTGCTTTCACTGTGCAAAACTTGCCCTTATTTCGGAGTTTTTCTAGAAAAAAAACTTACTTGATGGTACCGAGAGGGGGGGAAATATTAACCGCGTGATAATTCGATAGATTAATTATCTCTCTTGGTACCTCGTAATAACTGCAGAGAAAAAAAACACTCTATTTCGGCTATAGCGATTACCTAGGTTCTTTCACATGTATCAAATTCTCACTTGTCAGGCAAACAAAATCTGGTCAAATGAAACTGAAAGAATCTGAAAAAAGATAGTAAGGCTTTGTTCAGCAGCCTCACTTCTCAACTCCTCTACCTCGTGTTTCGCGCGCACGCATTTCAAACTGCTAAACGGTGCGTTTTTTTGTAAAAAAAATTTCTTGCTTTAAAAAATCATATTGATCTATTTTTTAAAAAAATTAGCAAATACTTAATTAATCATGTGTTAATGAGTCGTTTCGTTTTTCGTGCGGAGAGAATAAACTCTCAACACAGGCTACCAAACTCAGCTAAGAGGATTACCAAACGGATCATTTTGTACGCACGCACGACCATTTCTTTACTGCGACCTATTGTCGGCTGATCGCCCACCGGGTGGGCGCAGTGTGGTAATTCAAATCAATTCAAAAAATATTTTTTAAAAAAAGAAAGAAAATACTTATTCAAGAGGAAAAAAAATATCTGGTGCACTCAGAAATATGTGTTTATAGACTTATACATTGAAATATACAAACTTTGTACACATAAATAAAAATTTATGTATAGAAACATCTTGTATAAAAAAATTTTGAATCCGAATCCAAATTTGAATTGGGAATATAAACTTTCGGCATATAAATTTTGAAGTGTACAAACTTTGTACATACAACATATAATATTTGCATGTATAAATTTAAAACAATTTAAATTCAAAATCCAAATTTTGAATACTGTATATAAACTTTTGGCAAATAAATTTTAAGTGTATAAACATTGGGTGTATAAATATTCTTAGAAACAAAACTTTGTACATACCACATTATCGACGGGCTATACGACGACCACGGTATTTGTAGAGTATGGGGATTGTTGAAACCAGGGTATACGCGAGACTAAGGTAAAAGAGACGGGAGACAGGATTTTTATACAGGTTCGGATCCTTTAACTGACAGGTAATAGCTTTACTCCTGTTGATCAAACCCAGTGTTGCATTTATATATTGATGTCACACGAGTATAATATTTGGGATGATCTAATCTAGTCGACGTTAGCCTGATGGCATGGAGCTCGAACACGTAGTCGACGGCTAGCGTAGTTTTCTTCCTCGAATATAAACTCTACGAGATTGGAGGTAGCTCTAGATCTCTCATGTCGGTAGCTTTAGATTTGGTCTGTCTAGGATTGTATTCTGACTTGGCCTGTGTTGGCTTCTCCCCTATCCTCCTAGGGAGGTCTTGTATTTATACCCTCGGATGTTTCCTTGTCTAAGTAGAACTAGCGAAACAAGTATGGATATGATCCAAATAGTCCTTGTAGTGTCCGAGTATGACTCCGTTTCTCCTTCCTTATCCAAAACACCTTCTATTCCGGAAATATAATTTTATTCTTTATCCGTCGTATTTCCTTAACCAAAGGATATCTTCTCGTATACTATTAGATATATGATATTTGCATACACCACGAACCCATGTATAGGAGATATGTCTCATTAATAACACTGACACACATATAAACTTTGCATGTGTAAATTTAAAATAAATTCAAAACAATTTAAAATCTGAATCCAAATTTTGAATTGTGTATATAAACTTTTAGCAAATAAATATTAACAGTGTAAACTTTGAGTGTATAAATGAACATAGAAAAAACAAAACTTTGTGCATACCACGTATAAACTTTGCATATATAAATTTGAATCAAATTCAAAACAAATTAAAAAATGAACAAGCCCACATGGTATATATGGGCTCTATAAAGAATGGCACAATTTGCTTTAGGATACTCAAAAATTATAGTTTTTGCTGAGGGACACCGTAAGAACGTGAATTTGTCAGAAGACACTTAAAAAACATGGTAATTTGTCACATGACACCGTGAGCATTAAAATACAATATTCACTTAGTTGAGGAAAGAGAAATCACATAAAATGTCCATTTTACCATCATATTCTTTCTCCCTAACCTGGTCGTCGTCGGGCCAACGTCTTGCTTCTGCACCTGGTCGTCGTCGTGGTCCTCGTCATCCTAGTGCACCCTTGGCCTTCAAGTCCAGATCCGCCACCACCACACCACCACTACTTCCTTCGTGCTAGGAAGCTTCCACTTCTGCCTCTTCCTTCACGCTATGTTGTCGGCGCCTAAAGCTCCTCCCCAAGCCATTGATCTACCTTCACTCCAGCTCGATCTGCGTCAACCTTGGCCAACAACCTAGTCCTCACCTCCTACATCACGACGCCTTCCACTCTACTTCTTCCTCGTCACTGGATTCTGCGCACCACCACCTCTACACCACTTCGCTACCATACACCGCCCGTGCAAAGGGAGGGGCCATCCACCCATCATGGGCCTCTTCCGTAGTCGCCTACAGCCATGCCAAGTTGCTGCTGCCAGGGAGAGGGCCGAGCGACCTCTGCCCGACGCCGACCTTGCCTCTTTTCCTACCAGCTCGTGGGCCTCTCCGCCGCCGGTGTCCTGTCCCATGCTAGTCGTCTCCCTCTACTGGACGATCGCCCCGCCTCATTGCCCGCCGCCCAAACCTCTTCGCCAGCCATCTTCGTGGATCGTGTCCACGCTGCCAACCACTGGGTCCCGCTGGATGGCCCATCTCCATTGCCATTGCCAACACCTCTGACCGACTGCTTCACCCGCAATGATCTCTGTTTGCACCGCCGTCGCCAGCTTGCTTGTTCAGGAAAGAAGTTTGATCCAGGGGCAAATCTGTCATTTTGCAAAAATTCTCTCTCCAAAATAGCAAGAAATCATAAAATAATGCGTATGGTGTCTAACAGCAAATTATCACTTTTTTAAGTGTTCCTGATAAATTTACGTTCTTGAAGTGTCCTCCAGCAAAGACCATATTTTTTTAGTGTCCTGTAGTAAATTTTGTCATAAAGAATAGTCTGCTAAAGAAAGAGAACAGTATTAAATTAGTCTTTTCAAATTTGGGATTGAATTCAGGAAAAGATCGAAAAAGAAACAGACCCACGTGATATAAAAATAGAAAAAGGTAAAAACTATAGTCTAGGTCAAAAATGGGTAGGTCAGGCATCCGAACGCACGTCGCGAATTAACGTTTTCGGTAAAGATCCCCAAGCCTCTTTGTTGACTATAGTAAACAAATGCGTTGGACGGCAGGAAAATGGGTTGATCGGCAACACACGTGGCAAGGTTAGGGAAACTCCATCCAAATCACTCACTCACTTGGAGGAGAGTAACATCAACGCTAAGGGCAAGTTTTATAGTGGACGTGATAGTCACCTTTAATTTTATTTACATCATCAACTCATTAATGAAGAGACAAATATACAACAAATTACCTCTAACACACTTGCCCCAATATATCATATTAAATTTATTTTATTTTTCCAATCAATTTATTGGCCTCTTGCTCTCATCCCTTTTGAAGTTTGTGTAGAGGTTGTCCCTTACATGAGAGGTGGCTCATCCTCTCTCTTTTCATTTCTCTCATCCACCTCATCTTGTGAACTTACATGACACCTAGGAGGAAGGGTTTAGAGGCTTATAGTACTTGCCTTTAATCCATCAAATCAAACATGGATCACTAATTTGACATCATTTTTGCTAAGTAGCGTTCTTTCGATGCCATTAATACAATCCAATCATATGGACAAGTCCTTAAAAGTTGATTCCGCTCTTGCTAAACTAGCAATATGATACTAAACATGCATGCATAGACAACTCTCATGGCACACATAGGCTAAATCCTAATCGGACCAGGATGTCAAAAAAAAGAGCCCGAAGATTCTACAGACAAAAAAAATGACTGAAATAGGCATGTTGGCACTACAGTAATTAAGTGGGGTAAACAACTTAAAACTAATTTACATGGTGTTGTGTTGTAAAATTTGTGTCCTTGGCTTTGTGTTAATTTGAAATTCGTTTTAAGCCTTGCCCACTCACTTCTTCCTCTTCACCGATCTTTAATCTCGGATTTCGTGTGAGAGAGAGAGTGTGTGTGGTTGATTTGAGCTTTTGAATGCTAATGTTGACTTCATGAAGATTTCATGAGCATTAGATTCATCCCCAAGAAATTATTGTTGCATTTGTTACTCTTGGTGGTTGTCTTTGCCTAGACGGCTAGAAGTCACCCTCGAGGTACTGATTCGCTTGTGGTGTACTGAGGAAAGTTTGTGAAGGTCGAATCTCGCATTCAAAAGGAAAAAGATACCACTAGTGAAAGAGGAATACATTTGTATGACCTCGAGGATATGGTTGGAATAGACCCAACTCTTTGTAAGCTTTTCAACGGAGAGTAGAATTCTCTCGAGAATTTAAACTTCAGTAACACCTCGACTTGCAAGAATTCTAGTGATCTCTCTCACTCTTCTAGTTTTGCTACTTGGTGCTGCTAGTAACTTAGTCGATTTTTGTGCAAACCTATCTCCTACTTGTGCCGCTATCCTCTTCGCATGTCTAGCTAGCTAGCTTGTGCACTTTGCATTTCAAAGTATCTTAAGGAATATCAGAAAATGTTTAGCTTCCGGATTTACTTAAGAGTTTTAATCATCTATTCACCCTACTTTAGGCCTTGATCGACCCTTTTAGTTACTTATATAGAAGACATCAGTACCTTTTTAAAAAAAACGACACTGACTAATCAAGTCGAGAGGGATGCAACGACAAAAATATCTCAGAACTTCTCGATCTCTCCTCTCATTTTTTTTATTCCATCACTCTCCACCTCTCATTCCTCGCTCTCGCCTTTTCTCTCCTCCTCAATCTCAATCTCGTCTTAGTGACGATGGCTCCTCGGCGACCGCCATATCCAGACGCCTAGAGCTCGAGGGCCATCTGATCTAGCCACCATGAGCTTCGGGGCGGCTGGACCTGGCCGATGCAGCTCGCTCAAAGCCTTCCCTCCTCCCTGCCACAGCAGCCACGTCCCCCTCCTCCCTACGTGGCAGCAACAACCTCGTCGCAGCAAAAGATGAGTTCCAAGATTCCATCGTGTTGTTGCTAGCATCCTCTTCGTTTGCTTCACAGTGTTTATGGATTTGTGCATTTGTATTGAAATTAACTGTTTGGTTCAATGCATCATCAAGACGGCTCGATGTTTTTTTTCTCCTAGGAACCCACATTGGTGCCAGTTCTACAAACCGGAAGCATTGCTTATACATGTTAGTTCCGTTTATGAAGCGTCGTGCCCATAAGAAATCCAGCACAGATGTGGGTTTTCCAACCGACACTAATGATGCTTCTTGTGCTAGTGTGACTTGATCTTGTACAATCATATAATAATTTAGTCTTGGTGATAAATAATTGTGAAAGGTAATGATTTGTGTAGATATTTGTGAACCGGTGTTATTGTGATAAAATGTCGTGACAGGTAGGACGGTCCTATCTGAGACAAGGCGATCTGGTCATGCCGGTCAAACCGGAGTTTTTTGGGTGGTTTGACCAAGCAGCCCGAGAATCAGACCGACACACTCTAGGTGGGAGTCGGTTTCAGGGTGTTTTCATGAATTTTTAAGATTGTTTCGTGTATATGACTTTTAGATGGTTTATATATTTATGTGATATTATTTTGTGTTGATGCGAGTCAAATTAGTGTGAACTTGTACTCGGATTTGAAGTTTCTTTGTTGTTCATGTGTAGGTGTTGCTTGAGGCCATAAAAGTATAGCCGGTGATGGATCGGGACTAGGCATGAGAGAAATTGAGGTCCAGAAATTGTTGACAATCAATCAAGCTCGATTTCGTGAGGTGGTTCTTTTAATTTAAAAAAGATTTGGTTTTTGATGTTTTAACTATTCACTTTCTTGATAGGGTTGATGCTTGTATTCGATCCCACCTATCCTTTTCCTCTTTGTTTCTCCATCTTCTTTCTTCTTTTTTTTTAAATGACTTGACTTAAATCCTATTCTTTCTTCTACTTAGTTTTTTTAATGACTCAAGTGGATTTCTCCTGCGTATTCGAGAATGATGACTTGAGTGGATCCGTTTCCTCTTTCTTCAATTTAATTTTTTTTTAATGACTTGATTGGATCCTTTTCGTCTTTCTGCAATGACTGGATATTTTTCTCTTTCTTCAGATTAATTTTTTTAATGACTTGAGTGGATCCTTTCTGCTTTGTTCAGTTCAATGCATGGCTTGTACTAACATACTTTAGGGTAACATACATTTTTTCTAACTTATATAACTTTGATACGCTGTCTTTTTGTGACTACAGTGGATCCTTTTCCTTCGGTTCAATTGCTTGTACTACTAATATTCTTATTATACTTAGGTATGGCACAAAATTTGGCTATCAACAGCTATATAAACCCTTGCTGTGACCTGAGGACAATTCCAATAGCAAGAGAGGCCTCAACTTTCAGGTCGACCCATAATAAGAACACGAGGCTTGTGTGGCTCTGCTGTTACAGGTTTGTCTCTGAACTCTTTGATATTTTAGCAGCAGGGATGGAGGCACAAGATGCTACTTTACTGTAGACCCGTACCACGGATTAGCTCCCTAGCTCCGGTCAAGAACCGCTTCCAACAGCTAGAACGTATTAAGCGCAGGTCATTTTGCTTGTCCCAAGTATCAAATATTATCGTCCCGTGGGAGTATTTTGCACCGTTGGATCTAGAATAGATGGACGAGATTATAGTGCTCCATTATTAGATCAAAATTAGAAGAGGGGGTGGGGACTTTTTCTCTCATCAACTCTCATTGGAGGAACGAAGATCTAAAGAATTTTATCTCCAAGATTATTGCTGCTTTTTTTCCTGCAAAAGGAGTTTTTTTAAAAAAAGTTTTTGCTATACGAAGAAAATCAGCCTAACGGGAAACATGATATCTCCCTAATTAGCAAAGGGTATTTCCGCTGCACCAAATGATGGGTTTTAATTTGTTGTGTTGATAATGCCTTTTGAAGCATTTTTAATTCAAATAAAGTCATACTTACTAATTTAAAAAGCAATATTAACTATGTATTGATGCCACCTTATTGTAATGGTTGATCTGCAAGTATTTCTACCTATCATATGTGTTATCCCGGTCCCCTCTGCCTCTTTCACTGACTAGGGCAATGCACAAATTGTGTTGATGCAGGGTATGCACAGAAAAAGACTAGCTATATGAAGAGTTAAGTAGATATTCATCACTACAAAGGCTAACTCTATCTTAGTTGTTTTAAAACTAGACAAAATTTGCTTGAGGACATTCTGGATTTATGGCATTTGCTCTAGAACACATTAGTTTCGAGGCTTTTTTCACATGATATTCTAGTTTTATGGTTATTTCCCAAAACATACTCCAATCATTATTTTGATATATTTTCTTCAAATGGAGAGAGAACTTTGTATAATACAATTTTACCCTAGTACACCTTGCATGATAAATTTGAACAGATATTACCTAAGTTTAAATATATTATTTAAAATTCAAAACTTGTTCTGCATTGCTGAAATCACTACTATAGAATCGATTTTTTTTCATGCAGTCAAAATCGGTTTTCGCAAGCGACTAGGTGGCCCGCCTGCACGCAAGTGTCTGTGAAAATCAGTATTTTTGCATCCGGGTAGTGCAACCGCTTGCAAAAATTGTCTGCAAAGATAATTTTCGCATGCGGGCGTCTTAAGAGACGTGCTATTTTCACATGTAGGCCTGTTAAGACGCCTGCATGTGTAAATGAATTTTTGCAAGCGAGCCTTGACTCACCCTAGGAAATTGATTATTGCATGCAGACGCCATTACGGTCCGCCTGGAACTTCCAGTGGGTCTCGTCCACGAAAATTAATTTTGTAGTAGTGAATGAGAATTGCAAACAATATTTGAACAAATATTTGATGGATTTATTTTTTTTAAAATAAAAAAATTGAAAATAAAAATTAAACAAATATTAGTTGCATTTCAAAAATTTAAATAATCAGAAAAAAAATAAAATTTAAACAAATATTGACTAAATTTAAACAACTTTTGGTAAAATGTTTTTGATTTTCACAATTTGGAATGTTTGATTTTGCAAAATATGTTTAAGTTCAACCAATATTTGTTCAAACTTATCTTGCAAGGTGGCCTTGGGGTTCAACCAATATTTTGTTAAAGTTTTATCCCTCTATTTAAAGAGGATGTATAAAAATAATGGTCAAACTATGTTTTGGCAAATAATCAGGAAACTAAGTGTGCCATGTGGCGAAGTCCCACTATAGTATCCTACTCTATCCGTTTCAAATTTTATATTATAAGTCGCTCTGATTTTTTTTCTATTCGAACTTATCGAATTTATAAAAAAATAGTAGCATCTATGATATCAAATTAGTTTGATTAAATTAATATTGAATATATTTTGATAAAATGTTTGTTTTGCGTCAAAAATATTGCTATATTTTTTTATAAACTTAGTTAAACTTATAAAAGTTTGGCTATAAAAAAATCAAATGACTTATAATATGAAACGAAGAGAGTATATAGCAAATACTACAAATTTAGAATGTCTTGAAACAAAATTTACCAACAAACTATCATATTTATCATATAAATAACCATCACCTTTTTTTGCATTTTTAGTTTTTATGCATGTTTAGCGAGTGAAGCAAGAAAATGGCATTGGTCGACCAATCCAACAAAATCGCTGCCCAAGTCGGAGAGGACGAAGAAATTATATATAAGATCTTCCAGCAAGCTGACGAGTTCCAAATCGACGACGAGACGACGGCCGCCGCAGCAGTAGCCGCCGCCGCAGACGAGACCGCCGCTGCAGATGCCGATGATCTCGGACGAGTTCGAACCTTGAAAGGTTGTTTCGAGAATCGAACGAAGGAAACCCTGAGATCTAAGGACAGCCACACGTACGCGGGACACGTTACGATACGCTTCCCCGACCAGATCGCCGCCGCCGCCGCCGGTTGTTTCGGCGCCAGTTCTCACGGCAATGGTTTCATGGCTGGTGTTGTGTACTCCGGCAAGAACGATGCTGGAGATGCGTTTGGATGGCTCGTTGCCTTCGCCGACACCATTGTCACTGGAAGGAAGGTAAGTCGCTAGTGCATGAAATCATTGTTGCCACGTTATCTATCTACGCTCCTTTGAAATTAAAAGTGATTAACTAATGATGGTGATGAGCGGTAAATCTATCACCACCTCCACCAACTCTCTGTTTTCTTTAAGAAAGAAAAAGAAACTGTCCAAAACAAGCAGCCTCTAACCGACCATTTTCAACCATTATGTCAATCACTCCCACCACCAACTCCGTATTTTTGTAGGAAGAAAAAAATTATAGGGACATGTCAATAACAAATATTTATAAAAAATTATTATAATATTTTTTAATTAAAATTTCATTGTAACGAACGAGCAATATACTACTAGTATGTATATATTCCAAAATTACAGCTTCTTAGGAAAACAGTATGTACTACAATTAATGGGAAAGAGAAAAGTGAAAATTAATGGAATAATTAATTTTAATTATTATAATAAAAACGAGGTACTTCCATCGTTCTAAAATATATAATATAAGACGTCCTTTTTTTCATAAGTCAATATTTATAAATGTTGACTGATAATTGGACTAAAAATAAATATGTTTAGTGTCATGCGCATGGAATCATTAGATATGCATTATGTGATGTTAATTTTATAGTTGTTGGTATATATTATGAAAGAAATTAATACTCAAACTATAATGTTAGAAACCGTATAAAGAGCTAATATGTACTTTTTCCGTTCTAAAAAATAATTAAGAACATAAGGTCAGATAGATACATTCTAATACTACAAATCTGGATAAGGACTCTGTCTCGATTCGTGGTATTAGGATGTGTCTCATCCGATCTTAGGTTTTTTATATTTTGAGACGATTGTAGTATTATATTTTAGAAAGGACGGAGTAATAAATTGAGGCTGGACTAAGAAAATTTTGGCAATTATTTTTTAAATCCCACTGCTTCCTTCTAGCAGTTCATCTTTTATAATGTACTCCTAAATGAGTCTTTTAAGCAATCTTATGCATGCATCATTTTATAATTGATATTAACAATTAATTATTCCTTTGATTTTAAATGGGGCAGATTTATGGAGAGTGTGGCCCTTTAGATAACTTCAAGAAAATCGACTGGGCACAAGTTGAAAATAACCTGTATGAGTCTGGGACAACTGTTGTCCTCCCTAACCTCAAGGCCAGCATTGAACGCTACCAGAGCAGAACTATTGTTGCTGCATTCTTCATTGGTTAAACTACTTAATTAGCATGTAACTTTGTATGCAAGAACATGCAAACTACCATCTATATATATCTTGCATGTTTCTTTATATAATTTTACATGTATACCTACTAAATAAAACTGCCCTACTCCATATTGTTCGATGAGATTGTTACTTTGTGCGTGAAACCAAAGAGAAAATAAGGCCATTGCAAGTGTAACAAATAATCTGAGATTGTTGCAAATTCCAGAGATCAGACAATAGGACTTTGTCAATTTTGTAGTGCATTCCCGTGGGCCGTCTGGTCGAATGAATCCAGTCGAAGATTAACAACAGCGTGTTGGGCCGGCCCAAGCCATCTATCTCATCCGCGGAATAAGTCCATTTAAACCCCTTAAATAGTAGTCGGATCTAATACGTATCTCTCAGCCATAAAACCTAAATATAACAACTTCCCCAACTATTAAAACTGTGCAATACGGCTCCCCCGACTATTTCGAGAGCAGTTTTCACTGACGTGGCATCCACGTGACAGCTCGATCATTAAAGAAATTAAAAAGTAAAGTTGAGCCCACATGTCATTCCCTTTTTCACCCCACCACCACTTTCTCTTCCCCATCCGGTCGTCGCAGTTTGACAGCCATATGTAAGCTTTGTCAACAAATCACTGCCTCACTTTCTCTGGAATTTTCGCTAACTGATGGTTGCCAGACATATACAGTATGCTGAAGAACAAACTGAAGAAGAGAGAAACGAGACTCTGAGAGTGCTGCGTAACCTGTGCAGCTTTGCTGTTTTCTTTCTCTTGTATTTAGTGTGTACTGTCCACACAAACGGGAGTTTCTTGCATGCATATATACGACCGCGTAAACACTTGATCCGATCATTGCGCCATCCCACAACGGAATCAAGATGGGCCACTGAAAACCGAAAGAATAGCGATGCAGCTAACTGGAAACTAGCTAGCGACTATGCAGGAGATTACAGAATAACATGAAGCACAAGATTATTACAGAATAAGTCAACAAGCTTCCCTGGGCAGATCACTGCGTTCCTTCCCGTAGCTCGAGTTCAACGTCTACTAGTACGATCGGTGAGGCAGGCGCTGGAGCAGCTGCTCAACTACGCCCGCAGCCACCTCGCGCCCTGCGTGTGCCGAGTCATCTACCTCGACTCCGTCGCCGACGAGTAATTCACCGACAGGTTTTGGTCGGTCGAACAAGCAGTTCGCCGGAACATTCGCGGGGAGCTGGCCGGCCCTGGCCATGCATGCTACTGCATCACGGCCGGTCATGGTCCTCGACCACGCCCGCCGCCGGTGGGGACGGACGGCCGGGCTACGTATACGCGGCGCATCCAGTTGCCGAGACAGCTCCCGGGCAGGACAGGAAAGGCGTCCGTTCGGGCTCCGCCGCTGTCGTCTTCATTACCATTCATCATCGACGCGTATAAAAATCAATCGGTTACCGAAAAATACTATCAGTCGTCCGGGTATTACGACTGTGCTGGCTCGAGATACACAAGTCGAGCGATGGATGGAGATACACAAGTCGCCGGCCGGCGGGGCGCATCTACGAGCTAGCTAGCGTCGTTTTGCCGCGCCCTTCCTGCTGGCGTTCACGGGGCACGTGGCGCCGACGTGCGGGTGCGGCGGGGGGGGNGGAGGGCGGCAGGCCTTGCTCGCGGCCGCGGCTGGTGCCACCGCCGCTCTTGTCGATGCCGAAGGAGGAAGAGAAGCCAACTGCGTAGCAGTTCGGCTCGTGAGCGCGCACCCGCACCGTCGGCATGGTTGGGAAAAAAAGAAGAGGTAAGAAGAAAGAAAATGCGTTGACAAATGGACCCGACGTCCCGTTTTCCGTTTACTAGCAATAATGCCCGTTCGTTGCATCGGATAAAAACAATTTCAATTGTACATCTATACTTTAAATATGCAGGAAATGCGATCTATTTGAAAGCACACATGTACAACTAAAACAATAACATTATATAGCATGTTGCATGGTACATAATTATGCATCTCATGACAATTCATCTTCCTTTTCTTTTCCTCATTTATATGCGCTTCCGCTCTCATATTTTCTCGTTGCTCCGTCCCTTTTATTGTTTAACACACCCCTCCCCATTAACTTCAATTTCTTCCACACCAGGGCACAAAGAAAATTATAGATTTGGTAAATGGCATTCGACCAATAAATTAAATGCCAAATCTTACAAACTATGTATTGTCATATCTACTCCATTAGCTCACCGATTCGTTCTCAAAATACTCATTTTCCTGCTACAACAAACTTTGGTAAGATTTTGGATTAGCGGGATTAGGATGGGGAGGGAGAAGCTTCGATGTTTATAAGGAGGATATGGCAATGACGACGGTGGATACAAGGGGCAGCGAGGTGGTGGTGGGCGCCTCCAAAGCCGTAAGGTGGGAGCAGGATAGTGGGTGGTGATGGTGGTTGCGGCGAGGCCAGCCCAAGTGATTAGGTGATATGAAATAAAATAATTACACGTTCGCATTCTATGAATAGAAAAAATATATATATATTTTAGAAATAGAAATCGTAATTCGGACGGTCCTCTAAACATGAGAAAGACGGTGGCATTACAGCAAGTTCCCGAGGCCTCACAAAATTTGTATCCCATGATGACCAAACAATTGTCTGATTATGATTGGCATGCTAGCTCTGACCCTAATCGAGACGTTCCATGACATCGCCCTGGTTGTGAATTATATTCTATCTAGGCAAATGCCAACCAGTGAACAACGGATACCAAAGGCCACCTATGGGCAAATGGGCAATCATGAGATTTGCAGCTAGCCAGCACTGGTACATATCTTAGTACTCTCTCCGTCCTAAAATATAAAAAATTTTAATCGAATATGACATATCCTAATACTACGAATCTAGATAGAATTTTTATTCAGATTCATAGTAATATAATATGTCATGTCTGATCAAAATCTTTTATATTTGAGGATAGAGAGAGTAGCCCTTAGGTCCAGGCTTCCCGTTTTTCCTAGCACATCTGGCCACGTAGGAGACTGGGCTATTGCTGCAGAAGGCAGAAGGGCGACCTTGGCCATGGAGGGATATATACATGACCAGGCGCGCGTACGTCCTCACATCGAGCAATACAGGTCAGGTCAGGTCAGGTGATCGAATCAACGACCCGTCGGTAATTAAGTCACAAAGGGGAACAAAGACGACTGATCCATTGTGTACTTGCGATGTTGCCGCCTGCATGCATGCTGTCAGGTCCTCGACAGTGCGTTCTTCATCGTTTTCTGTCTTGCCTGTACGTACATACGTACTATACATGCCGGAGAGATTAACCGAACTGTCATAAGCAACGCAGTGGCCGAGGGCAGCGAGCTCTCTATCATCTGCAGCGTCGACGCGAGCATACTCAACGACGGTATCACGTAGTGATTGGCCGGCAACGGGCGGCACCGTTGTCGCACAAACCGATGATGGGCTGGTCGCTTATGTGCTCCTTGTTCAGGAGATGACAACACAACATATGGCACAGAAAAAAAAATAACAGAAAACCATCAAAGTCGGATCAAGGGAGAACGACCAAACATATGACGACGGACGGCGCGAGGCAGAATCGGACACCGCGACGTACCAAACGGACGGGCAAAGACATCAGTGATGACTGGGGAGTCTTTCTTTTCTTTATCGATTTTAATAGTTAGGAGAGTCATTTTATCTGATTTTATACTTTAGAGATACGAATAAAAAACGATCTATACTTGAGGGAGCATAGTGGACTTTTGAGATTATTGGGCTGTGCAAGTGACCCTGAGCTTGGACCGCTGGAACAGCTCGGGACAGTGCAGCATAGCTGTCTCACTCTTTTTTCTTTTGGGTGTATCTAAAAATCTGTCGTAAGTTATTTTTAAAGAAAAAAATGAGTCTCCATGCGCATCGGATGGTAAGAAATCTGAAGTTTTGCCCTCCAAATAGACTGTCGGAAGTTTTTTGGCAAAATCTTTTTTTTTCTTTTTTCTTTTGCGACACCATAGCCTTTTTCACTCTGCTTACACTGTGCCAAAACTCTCCTTTATTTCGTACCTGAAGCTACCAAGAGGTAAGAATATTAACCATTGTGATAATTTGAAACTCCTAGATTACCTCTCGGTACCTCGTCAAACTGTATAAGAAAAGAAAGTACTGTTTATTTCGGTTGTTTATCCTCACTTTGTCATGCAAAAAGATAATCTGGTCAAATGAAAGCATCATTAATCGGTGAAAAAGAAAGAAAAAAAGGGCTGCATATTCTACAGCGATAATCGTGTTACACCACAAAACTGATCATTTTACAGCTACACCAACCATTTGTTTACTACGAGCTACAGCTGTGCCATACTGTAAAGACCCCCAAGCCTCTTTGTTTGACTACAGTAAACAAATGCACTGAACAGCTAGAACATGGGTTGATCGGCATCACACGTGGCAGGTTACTAGATATAACATCCATCCTTAATCACTCACGCTAACCCATCGAATCAAATGAGGATCACCACTTTGGCGCCAGTTTTGCGAAGTACTCCCTCCCTCCGTCTCATGAAAACATATGTAATACAAGATACGACACATCATACTGCTACAAATACAAATCTACTGCTACAAATATAAATCTGAAAAGTATGTCACATTTGCCTTGTTTGGTCTTGACTATCAGAAAAAGGCTCTTGGGCACTGATGAGATGAGTGAAGATTCTACGGGCACTATGCCAGTGCAGTAATTAAGTGGGCTAAACAACTCAAAACTAATTTACAGGGTGCTGTGTTCTAAATTTGACTTTGTCACTAGGAATACAGGGCGCTGTAGTACTTAAGAAGAAGTCGAGCTTGACTTACGATGCCTTGAACACAAACCGGGCTTTGAAGTTTGAACCGTTGGACTGCAAAATCATCAGCTTAAGACTTATGAATCAACTTGCCACTGCGTAGCAAGCCCGTTACTAGTGCGATTTGTATATATATTACTCTGAAATCACAAATTTTATTTCCTTACGGTCCATAGTTGAAGAGACTCGCAGAACCTAAACCTTAACAGCTTGACTCTGATTAGCATAAACTAAACGTACTCCTCTCCAAAGGAGCCCTGAAGCTGATAGTACTCGTATCAAAAAAGAACAGTATGAGGGAGCTAGCTTCGGTACATTTCGGATCCGTTTTCATCCCTTGTGGCTTAGGGCCCCTTGTTGACAATCCAAATCTATACATGCAGTACTGTTCACTGACATGTGAGCCCATGTACAATATTGCTCACTAACATGTGGGTCCAAAAATCTATAGGGCTCACATGTCAATGAGCAGACTGCAAAGGGCCCTCACCGCTTATCGACTGAACAGATTTTTCACATAAATTGGTTCAATTCTCGCAAAATTCCTCCTCTCCATATGTGCCTTTGGAGACCTGAAGTATTGAAGCAATGCAGCAGTACTGTCCTCTATAACCACTGCATTGCTACTGTATACTGTATTACCTGTACATAAGCGCATGAACCACAAGATTATTCTGCTCCTACATGGCATCGACATGAACAATCTGCAGAGCAAAACATAGGGCATGTTGGAAAAAGCTTAAGATCATGAGAAGCTGCTAGTTATTAGTCAGATTCTAAAAATCTGAAAAACTTTTTATCTTCTAGTTTATTTTCTGAATTTTCTATCTTCTAGTTTATTTTCTGAATTCTATGACTGCTTTTTCAGAATTTTGACGAAAATCTAAACTGTTTAGAGAAACTTCCGATTCTGGAAAAAACTACGGCTATCAAAAGCTTCCCAAACATGCCCAAGAGCAAATTCCACCTGCTAAACCTCACATAAAAATTGCCAATGAAAAAAGCAAAAAAAATTAATAATACTGCAGTACTTCTCTACGCAATGCAACAGAGGCACACAGCTGGCAGCACACTGGTACACAGTACAGTAGAATGAATGGATGTATGCAAGGCAACACAACGGGCAGCTACACGACAAAACATGCAAGTTCTAGTTTACTTATCACAGCTACAACCACCACCCCTCCACTGTCCACTCAACTCCACTGGATAAGCATGGTCAAACCAAACCAGCTAAAGCCGCATGATTAGCACGCCATCAACAGAGCAGTTAGCATGCTAAGCACCGTGGTTATCATATCAGAGAGGTCAAACAACTCAAGCCAGCTGAGGCACAACATCCTTAAACAAATCACCATCCATTAATTGTACACATCATCATCCACATTAGCTTAGCTTAACTAATCCACTCAGCAGCAGCAGCAGGAGAACCCTAGCTTAGCCTTAATCTTACAACAACACAAGCAACAGCACAACATCATTAAGCCTAATTACCCGATTAATTGTACTAGAGCAACAATTAGAGGAAATTAAAGGAACCGAAGCGAAGCGAAGCCTAGGAGATTAAGAAGTGATTAACAACCATCTCGCCCAATTTGATGCCTCTACGAACTAACCCTAGAGATGACACGCCCGGAGATGGAAGGGTTGGTCAGGCCGCCGCCGCCTCGCTGGGCACGGCGGGGCGTACCTTGGGTGGCCGGCCGCGGCCGCGCTTGACGGGGGCGGAGCCGTCGCCGGCGGCGGCCGGAGTGGGAGCCATCTTGGCCTTCTTGGGCGGGCGGCCGCGGGACTTGGGCATGGCGGAGGCGTCGGAGATTGCGTCCTTGGACTTGGGCGGGCGGCCGCGGGGGCGCGGCGAGGACGGCTTGGGCGGCGGCGGCGGCGCGTTGGGGTCCCTGGGTTTGGGCGGGCGTCCCCTCCCGCGCTTGGGCGGCGCGTCGGGCGCGTCGGCGCGGAAGTAGTTGTTCTTGAGGAAGATGAGTTCGCCGGACTCCTTCATCCTCGCCAGGTGCGCCGTGAGCAGCGACGCGTGCGCCGGCGGCAGGTCGCCGTACTTCCCCTCGATGAACTTGGAGATCGCCGACTTGTTCGACCCGTTCTTCTCGTTCAGCCCCTCGATCGCCGCCAGTATCATCTGCACCCACCCCCACCACAAATCAACCCCAAGAACCAACCAAAAAATAAGAAAGAACCAAGAAATTCACCTCCGGGTAGGGCGGGGGAAGCGGCGGCTTGGAGGCTTCGTCGGCGGCGGCCATGGCGGCGGCGGCGGAGGCGGAGGAGGAGGGAGATAGGGAGATGGGGATGGGGAATTTTTGCTCACAAGAGGAGGATATATGAAGAAGAGAGAGATGGAGGTGGATTTGGATCAGGAATAGATAAGAAAATGGAGGAGGAAGGAAGAGGAGATGGATGGGCTCGCCTTCTTTATTTTTTTTTCTCTCTTCCATTTTTTTTTAAGCTCTCGGGGTGCTCGGCTGTGTCACCTGTGTGAGAGGGGAAGTGAGAAGATGACCAGATGGGGGATGGACGGCTGGGATGGGTCGATCCGTATTCATCGGACGGCGAGGGAGGGCTGGCTCACGCGGATCGGTGACGTGGCATGGGAGAGAGAGCGCGCGCGCGCGCGCGAGAGCTTTATGTTTTGTTTGCTTTTGCCTCCCTCCCGTCCCGACCCGCGGCTTCCTTTTTTGGGGAGTTGTGGAATGACGGGATTGCCCTCCGGGGGTGGCTTTTCTTGGTTTTTTGTGGAGGTGGGCGGTGGTCAGAAGTGTGATTTGGCTGCGTGGAAGAATGCCCTCCCCAAAGTAATTTTGGCCCTAGTTGTGTATGTTTAAATCGTTATTAATGCTAATATTGTTACATGCACAGGTGAGGATGTACAACAGCATAATGTGGCTGGAAATACACCTATTTTGGTTGTAATGTGGTATGCATGCAATTGATTCAAGATGATTTGGGTTTGTAGATATTAATTTGTTTGTTGTTGAAGTTTAAATTACAGGTAAATCGTAATGTGGAAATAGTAGTGGTTAAGTATGGTGAATGCTTTCATAGGAAGAAAAGTTGTTACTTCCGAGAAGGCTGGAGCGAATAGCGCAACCGAATTTCAAGTCTATGCAATGGTTATTATCTGGATTTGAGGAATTGGGTAGAATCTAGTTGACCACTTCCATAACATGTTGTGAATCTGTGCTTTACTTAGATCAGCGAAAAAAAATCAAGTTTTTAATTTAGATTGAAAACAGAGTTCACTGAATGTTCAGTGGGCAGACATGTATCCTAGCTAGTATTGCTATGCACATGGCTGATGAATAGGGCATAGTGTTACTATAAGTTCTTGTGTTTTCACTAGTTGTAATATGGTGAGTGTATAATTGGTAAGATAAGACATTCTAGGTAGGCAATGAAGAAACATATGTGGTTATTTTTTTTGAGGGAGATGTGATTATTATGGTTACATATAATGAAAGGAAAGGAAAGTTGTAACTTTCAAAAAGTTGAAGAATATTAATGTAACTAAATTTCAAATAAACAAATGATCACTCAGGCTTATGAAACGTGTGGATCTAACAAACCACCTTTTATATCTTAACTACTTTAAAAGCACAGTTGTCGTCATCCTTCCTTTCTTAAAAAAACCCGCTATGCCCCCTTCCAAAAAAATCACTCCAAAAAAGCTCCAAAAACCCAACACATCACGAAAACCGGCATAGAAATAAACTAAATTATAACCTCATCTCCCGATCCTATTGGAACACATGGGAATGTAATTAGTTGAATTGTAAATCATACTTGAATTTTTCTGCAACTGAATTAACCTTTGAACAAATATGATGCCATCATTGTGAGCTCCTTTGAAACAAAGAAAACTAGAGAAATTTTGGAGGATTTAATTCATATGCAGTCTTTTGGAACAAAGCTCTCAATTTGTTTTAAAATTCCTATGTAATGGCTATTTCATAGGAATTTTGAAGGAAATCTAGCATGAGGTTTTACCTCATGTTTCTCTCTTCCATGGCACAATGTTCCTTGTGCTTTTCCTATGTACTGTTTAAACAATAATTTTTGAACTTCCATGTGTTCTTAGTTCATATAAAAAATCAATGGGCATGACACTCTATTTATACGCTTTTCATATTCCTGTGTTTTCACAAGTAGAGGGGCATTTATAAATTTGCCACTGGAATTTTTTTATTTTGCAACAATACCATTCGAATGACAATTCTATTGTTTTTTTAATTATGTGGCGAGAATTTTTCTATAACGATTTAAAACGGGGTAAATCTGCAATTGCTCCGATTTATCATGGTTCTTTTTAGTATGAAGTAGTATTTGTATATCTAGAAAACATGAAAACATGAGTACAGAGTAACAATTTAGATAGATTAAGACAAGTATAACAAAATTTCTTAAGTAAAATTCATATATTTTTTTTAGCAAGAATTCAGGTTTTCCAAACTTTTGTTTTGATGCTCTCAGCCTCCCATACCTCAAAAACGAGATCATGTGCGCATTGCAATTGCATATACATGGCCAAGAAAACAGCTAGAATTAATTAAGCAGATTAGTAGCTCAACATGTACAGTTGTGTGGACCATATGAACTAGCCGGCACTATAAAAAGCTCGCCGATAACGAAAGATACAAAATTTCGATTTGTGATAATGGAGGCATCTTCCTCTTCTTTTAAAATAACGAGCGGGGAAGTACTCACTTGAAGGTATGGGTAAAATCGTCTTTCTTTTCTTCGCCACCTCGCAAAGCCACACCTTCGAAATTTGAAATTGGAGAGTGCGCTGAAGATGAGGGAAGCAAGAAAAAGGAAAAAAAAGTACTAGTATATATTAAAAAAACTTGTTTTTGTTTTTTCTCCAATTCAGTTGAGTACGGCTTTGGCGCTGGCTGCATTTGCTTCGCGCAAACGCCACCTGTCAACCCCG
The DNA here is from genome assembly GCA_008326285.1 of Oryza officinalis. Lineage (NCBI taxonomy): Eukaryota > Viridiplantae > Streptophyta > Magnoliopsida > Poales > Poaceae > Oryza > Oryza officinalis. Next base: position 27,592,230 of record BDMV01000008.1, read on the forward strand.
GCTTTATATTCCCCAGGGACACGAAAACGCTACGGCCACCCAGGGCCGCACGCAGGTGGGGCTCACATGCCTCCCCGCAACAGTGGGGCCCACATGTCTGTGAGAGTAACGTATTCGGGTGCGCACGCGCCGTGTACGCGGAGAGAATAAGGATGTGTTCGGCGGATGTCTTCCCAGCTTTATTCACTCGTTTCCGCGCGTACGTATTTTGTTTTTTTTCAAAAAATTTCTATACGAAGTTACTAAAAAAATCATATTAATTTATTTTTAAAAAAATAATAGTAAATACTTAATTAATCATATTAATGAGTCGCTTCGGGAATGAGTTTTCAACTCACGCTAACAAACACAACCTAACAGTCTCGCAGCCGTCTCCGCTTGAGAGAGAGAACACGGCTCGCCCGGCTGGCTCATCGGTCGCTGACAGGTGGGGACGGGTGCGCTTGTGGCCCACCTGTCGGTGGGGATGGATGGAAGGGTGGCGGGTATCGTATGCGCCGTGGAGGTGGTTTGCTTTGATGAACTTCTTTTTGGGCACGGGAGTTAAAGGCACGCGCTTCTCACTCTCTTCCACCTTTGGTGACTGACTGGTCCCCAACACTTCTTTTTACTGTAGTAAGAGTAGTACTGTTACTTTGTGCATATACATGGTGCATCAATGTCTGTTTAAGCAGTGGAGTACAGTACTTCAGCTCCAGATATACGGTACGTTTGGACGGAGGAATATCTTTTATGGAAGATGGTAATTTAGTTTTTGAATGTGTTTGGTTAGTAGTCAAAGATGGATAGAGTGGCTTGGAGAGAAAATATTCCACGAAGATTCTGGACAAGCGTATCTGGTCAAATTGAACGGATGAGGATATCCACCTTTACTAACCTTGGTCATTATTAATTGATGGTGTAATCGAACCACAACACTGCTTCCTCTGTTTCATATTATACTCCCCGCGTTTCGTATTACAAGTCGTTTTAATTTTTTTTATAGTTAAACTTCCTTCGATTTGACCAAGTTTTAAAAAAAACTTCAAATTAGTTTCACTAAATATAACATTGAATATATTTTGATAATATGTTTATTTTGTGTTAGAATTATTATTATATTTTTCTATAAATTTAATCAAACTTAACAAAAATTGACTACGAAAAAAGTCAAAAAGACTTGTAATATGAAACGAACGGAGTAAGTCGTTTTGATTTTTTACCTAAATCATTTTTTTTAGTTTTGACCAAATTTATAGAAAAATATAACAATATTTTTAGCATAAAACAAAGAAACTATCAAAATATATTTAATCTTAGATTTAATAAAACTAATTTGATGCTGCAAATGTTGCTATATTTTTTTATAAACTTGGTCCAATTTTTAAAAAATTTGACTTAAAAAAATTTAAGTGACTTATAATATGAAATGGAGGGAGTACTACATTCTTAGGCCGTGTTTGGTTACCTCCATCTCTCTAGACTCGCACACGCGAGTGCAGGCAGGCGGTGTTTAGTTGCTCGCATGGCTGCGCGTGCAAAACGGCCTATCTAGGAACGGTCGTTCCGAGCTTTGCTCCTTATCCAGGCTAAGTTCGTGTAGGCGACAGGATGCAACGGTGTGGGTGAGGGACACATAGGTACAGGAGGCGAGAGAGGTCATGCCCCGTCACCTCCCTCCTTCCCATTTGTTCGCACTAGCTGCTGCCCGACTCTTCATCATCTCTGTCATTGCACACCCATTGTCATCTCTTCATCGCTCGACCAAATCTGGCTTGGATCCCATTGTCATCTCTTCATCGCTCAACCAGATCTGGCTTGGATCAAGTGCTGGACCTAGCCACTGTTTTCTTCCTCCTTTCCATGTCATAGCCACATCATCTTCTCCGCCACCATTTCCTCCACTCCTTCACTCATCATGCCAGTCAGATCCAATGACCATAAACTCCTAGGTATCAGGTCTAACGGCCTAGAGCTCATGGCCACTAGACCCGACGACCATGGTCGCCAACGAACAACAAGGCCAGGTGGTGAGGGGCGGGGCTCCAACCTCTTACAGTGAGGAGCAAGTTAGGAGAATGCAACCAATCAAAATCACACCCTTAGTTTGAAATAATAGAGTGGCAAATCTGCTCCACAAAAAACATAGGAATGGTGGAGATATATTTTTCGAACTCTACAACTCCAGCTCCATATGAGATTTGGAACTCTATAAAAGAGCCCCCTAGATAGCCAGAAAATAAAAAAATAAGTGTGTGTGTGTATAGCTAGACAATAATTTGACTAAAATTTTAAAAAGGAACATATACGACTTTGGTAAAACCATAAAAAATATTCTGCAATAGTCGTATTACTAAACTATGGATTAACTCTAAACTTAAACAGTAGATTTAAGACATTAAATTAAAAACTAGGGATTTAATATTGACTATAAAAAATTGCACACATCAAAAATAGATATATGAGAAACATTTGTAGTAATGTGATTTTTTTATGTTAAATATGTCGCTTTATGGCTTAAAATTTTGTTATAAACTCAAAATAAAATGCATATTTTTATAATATTACGGTTTATACAAGTATTTTGTGATAGACTGATAGTTACTATGTTGAATATCCCTAGTTTTTGGATTTTTTAGGTCACGTAATCACATGCCTTGCCCTCCTAAAGACCTCTTTTGTAGGCTCATCCACGGCAAAAACCAATTATGCAAAGGCATCCAACCGCACTTGTTCAACTTTTCCTTTATGGGCTGCACAAAAACTGGCCACTAGAAAGCGCAACGTCCAGTTTAACATAAAAAATTGAAAGCAAAAGGTCCAATTCATTCTGGGCAATGTGTTGGACCAACTTCAAGTTAACAGTCACAGTTCTGAAACCTTTTTGAAACTTTATGGGTTATGTGTACGCTATGTGTTACACATAGCTCATGAAATGAAATTCTTACAAATTCCAAGCCTACAACCAGAAAGGCATTAGGCAAGTAACATACTATATCCCACAATTCGTAATTCCAAGAATTGGGTTAAATATTGGGCTCATGGATTGTTTGTGTGGTCCCTGTTTCCTTTTTTTTAAAGTTGTTTTTGATCATGACTCTCTCTGGCCATTATCTTTTTCTTTAATTATAAACATATCCTTCTTGGTCCGCAAAATTTAATATATGTCACTTTAGGACACTCTAGTTAGAGGAATGTGAATTGCCTTTTTTTTTAAAAAAAAGTTATCTTCCTAAAATTTTGAAATTTGATACTTATAAGGCTTATTTTCACTATCCGAAAACAAGTTTTGACCATAAAATTCTCTTACTTTTTTTCTCTCTCATGGTTACAAAATCATAGTCAGAAAGTATTTTCGACCATGAATCAAATAGTACCATTTTTTATAGCAAAAACTTAAATATTATTAGATTAATGCTGGTTAAAACCTACAATTGAACAATCAAGATACCTTAAATATTCTTTGGTTGTCCTTTATTGAGATATATATAGAGTGCAATTTCAATCAACTTTGAAATCTAACCACCTAAAAATGCTTTTCAATTGTTTGGTAATTTTTTTGACTTGATTTGTTTGATAATTGGCTAAATGGTATTAAACCTAGGCTAAAATATCAAATTTCTTTTGGTGTGGCAGCATTATGTTGTGTGGTTGGTTAACAGATTTGGCATGGTCTTCAATGGCCATAAAACTAACTCGATCTTTAAAAGAGGTATACTGCATTACAATGGTCACTCTTACTTAAGGAGGACGATGGCAACATTTCGAAAAAAGGATGGACACTGCTTATATGTGGGTCTTACTTATTTTTAATTATTTTTACTTAAGTCCTTGCACCTTTCATGTTAGATGAGGGCTAGGTCAACGTGCCGCATAGGTGCCATGTACGACAAAACCGTTATTCAAACCGCTAAAATATACAAATAAAGCCGGTTTTGATAATTGAGGAAGTCTTTATTTCTGTTTAGTGGTTGAGGTATATGAATCGTATTCGGGCAATAGTTGAGGGAGTGAAAATGTACTTTTTTCCATTTGGTTAATTGTTGTAACGAAATTCTCTATCCAAGCCCAGCCAGCAAAAGGGCCATCAGCCCTACTGTTTCTGGGCCAACAAGGGCTACAATAGCGTGCTTGGGTTCGGGCCAGGCCGCCTGTTAAAGTTGATGAAAATAAATAAATGAATTGTGTTCTTGGGCCAGGCTTAGGTTGGGCCTTGTCTTATTATGGGCCAAAATTCTCTGGCCTAGCACAGCCCATAGCACTAGTCGGGCCTAACGGGCCAGGTTTGTGGAGTATCTGCCGATAAAACAGAATAAAGAAAAGCTTCAATTCTGATAACTCTGTCGATCAATGTATGCCATAATCAATCAGCTTGTGCATCAAATCAAGATCCTTTTACAGACGTAAGTGGTCAAACGTTTAAATTTAAACACGTTTGTACACATAATCGTCGAAGTTTACAAAAGTTTTAGTTGCTCTCTGTTTCTGGAACATCACATATCATCTAGTGAAATGAACAAAATCAAATCAGTATGTTTGCTAGTTCTAAAAAAAAAGTATGTCTGCTCTTATGATAATTGTATTCAAGAGAAGCTGTTGGTGATTTGCATCAACAAATCAAACCTTGCAAGCAGTTCTTTTTAAGTACAAATCGGACGCACTCCCCCTTTGGCACATTTGGAGGCAAGAAATATATATAATCACTCTATGGCCGATGGCGATTTGCAGAGGAGGAGGGCTATCAGTCGATGAAGCGTTCTACTTCTATGGCCGGTGTTCTCGTTGCCGATGTTAAGTTCTTGGCGGCTGGGTTCATGGAGTGTTCCTTTAAGCATATAATCGTTTGTCCAATGTAGCGGCACACACTTTGGCTCAATTTTTACAGCTATCCAACTGTAATGTCTATTGAGCTGTAATCCCTGATTCAATTCAGGAAATACTTCTTTCCAATCTTATTTAATCAATGAAGTGTTGCTTTGTCCTTTTTAAAAAAATCGGACACACACACAAACACCCTACCACCGATAATTAGTTGAAGTAACTACTCCAACAAGTAAAGCATACTCCCTCCGTCCCATACAATCTAAACCTAATACAGGATGTGACACATCGTAATATTATAACTCTATTTAGATCGTAGCATTAGAATGTGTCACATTTCGTACTAGGTTTGTTTTTTATGAGATGAAGAAAGAGTTTGTTTTTTATGAAACGGAGTGAGCAGAGAGAAAACATTGCAGATGCAATAATTGGGACGATAGGGTACTGAACTGATGCATGTTGTTCCATACCAGGCCTTGTCAAATAAGCAGTCCTTCGGTGTGATCCTCAAATTCGTAGCCCGTTCGACCTCAAAATTGAAACTGGCATAATTTTTCTCTTATTTTCATTTCTTAAAAGAACCGTGATTTATTTACTTTTCGTTTCACTTCGGTCCCTTTTCCTCTTGTCCTCAACTTTATTCTCAGTGTGCCACCATGATGTGCACTCTGCACAGTCACTTTGGAGTTTGGTCCTACCTCGACCACTACGTTGATAGCCTCCACCTACTCGGAGATGGCAATGGTGTTGAGGAAAAGCGGTCCAAAAGGTAATAAAATGATGTCCGAAGTGAAAATAAAAATATGTCTAAAGAAGTTCTAATGTAAAACTTTGGTAAGAAAAAGGTCTAATATGAAATTCACTCTTTTTTCATCTCATCTTATGTACATGTAGTTTTCAATAATTTTTAGATAATTAAATATAGCTAATTATTGCACGTGGCTTTGCTTTGGATAAAATAAAGAGTAAATAAAATAAATTGCTAGATACAGTTGAACCTGATTTTTTTTATTGCACACATTCTTTCATATTTTTGTTACATGAAGCACTTAACAATTTTACGTTATTCTACCAATAAGTTTTTAACACTACACATATGTAGGTCATCTTAGACATTTCGGTGTTGAATCTTTATATACGTTAGAGACTAAATAAGAAAGTCACAACATGTAACAAGACCAATTTGAAATTCCAAATAGTGCCAAGGAGTAGGATTCACGGTTAAAAAAAATAGAGTGATGAATTTGTGAGCGTGTAGATTCGCTACTACCGGTTTCTTTTAAACGGAGTATACATTATTCAAAATACTACGGTTGGTTGCTATAAAAATAAAACACTTAATTTTCTCTCTAGATTGAGATTGTAGATTTTTGCAGTATATGTTTAGGCCCCGGGCCTAACTATTTTGGCTGTCCATGCATGATGTTAGATCTTGATTGATCAATTTATTCACATTTTGTATAGCTAATAAGAAAATAAGATTTAAGTTATCTAATGCAGTTTTACAGGTATTATGAGGTCGAACAGACAACGAACACGAGGCCAAAACACAAAGGGCTGTTTACCTGACAAAGACCACAGTAAGGAACACATCACCAAAACGCGCATACAAAGACTACCTTTAGGGTGTTCACAATACGTTGATACACTGATGTGTCGTTCGGCCTGAGCACATGTTTACAACCATGCATGCATGCAATATTCCATCATCATCATCAATTCATCATAAAAAAAGAGGACCAAACCCTGCATCAAACACATGTATGTATGTATCAACATGCAGATAGTAAATATATATACTGTCAATGATCAGGAATTTAACTATAATACTATTAGCCTAATTGCCTAAAAAAACAAATATTGCTACATATACATTAATTTGCTCGATATAGATCTCATTGTGACAGGATCAACCAAATCAAGAGAAGACCCACCTCGTTTATGAAATTCATAGATTCAGCCAAGATGATGTTGGAGATCGAAGAAGACAAGGACGTACACTTACGTACGAAGACAACCCAAAAATATAATACTACATATATTCATACAGTTTGTTGTTATATATATATATATATATATATATATATATATATATATATATATATATATATATATATGGATGCTCCAATGCTCCATATATATTGGTTGTGTGCACTCGGTGGGTATATATAGATGGATGGTGGATTTTTAATTTATAGAAGGAATGGGAAGGCATAGCTAAGGCCGAGGCTGTGGTTTTTTGCACCGACACCGTGATATTTTCGAGCAGCCGATCGAAGGCGAGGCTAGCTTTGACTTGTGGGTGCAGCTAGCTAAACCTCCGGAGCACGTGATCCCGCTGCCCCATGCAACAACACGTACCAAACCCTCATCTAGTCACTGACAGCCTGACCCCACTTCTCAGTGGCACGCATAGCTAGCATCCCTTCTTGCAGCAAACCTACAAGCATGCATGTCATCGATCCAACCTCTCAGTTTGGGGTAACAAGTGTAGCTTGATATATTTACTTGGCTTCAATATAAGGTTTTTTTTATAGGTATTCTTTAGTCGTGTGTTTTTTCCATCGATAACTTTTGTAGGAAAAACCTGCACATGCATGTTATCGATAGGTCGGATTCTTCCTATAAAAGTTGTCGAATGAAAAGAAAAAACACATAACTAAAGGACACATCTAAAAAAAATCCTACAATAAAACCAAGTAAATATATCAAGCTAAACAAGTTTTTGTTATTGAGACACTAAGTCACGAACAAATCAGAGATAGGCACGAAAATACTCTTTTCTCCGTTTATCCTGAATACAAGGCGAGCTCAAGATGTGTTCACTGGCATATGATATGGTATATTGATATCAATATGTTTTGTGTTTTTTGCTGCAAGGCAGGACCGGCTTATATAGTCTCTGAAGATACATATGAAATTTACAATCATACCCCCAGCGATGTACGCAAAGCTACTATAATGCCCCCCAAAAGTTAGGAACCCTAGGGGTGTACTTGCACATTCGAGTGGTACCCAAGGTTGTTGGTGCCAACTTATAGAAGTGGTTAGAGCGGTCCTCATGTCATTTTCTTCAGGGAAATTCCCTGCTCGATGGTTTAACCGTCAAGCTCCTTTCTTCCCTATTGAATGGTATTTTCCTCTTATGGTATACTCGAACACCATTCGCCCGACTGATCAACCTTTGCGCCTAGTGACCTGATCGTCTCCTATTCACCTGCCACAAAGACTTGAGAAGTATTTGCCTTAGACTAACACATACCAGGCATGTGTTGGAAACTATGCTTCGGTCAAAAAGGGGGTACGGTGCTTGGCCCCTGCTAAAACAATTGTAACTTCATGTATACCTCCTGAGGCTATATAAGCCGGCCTAGTCCTGTAGCAAACCGGATTATATTTTTGATGATACGTCGGAGAGCATCGCCGGAGAGAGAGGGGTCGCGGCAATGACGGAAACGAGGGGAAAAGGGGAGAGGGGGGGGGGTAGGAAGAAGAAGGAAGGTGGCGATGGGGGCCTTTTAATTGTGAAATCAAGGACGGCGACGACAATTCTTAAGGCGCGCGTCACCAAAACACACAAAATGAGGCGGTATTTATTGCTCATAGTACAGTACTACATACTCCCTCTATTAAAAAAAATTAAACCCTAACATCCCAAAAAATTTAAGAAAAAAATAAAAAACCATAATGCCTTTAATTAATATGAAAGTTGTATTGATTAATAGGTAGGTGAGGGGTATTGAAATAATAATTTTTTTGATTTATGGATTGGTGGTAGGTAAAAAGATAGAAATTGTTTTATTTGAGATAAATTACAAACTCCAGAAGTTGGTTTATTTTGAAACGAAAGGAGTATATATATTTTTGGTGATACGTGACAACAAGTGCCCGTTGATACTTCTCAAGTTCACTTCACCTTAAGAATAGGCAGGGAGAGAAGTACTTTCCCGCCTATCCCCAATTTGTCTATGACCTTGGTTCCCGACACCCGAAAAGCACTACACACGAGTTTGTTCAATTACTAGTCAATGTGCATGCCCTTGTTACATAAGGTTAGGCCCCAATTAATCTTATTTAGCTATGTAATGGGATAGACACACTATGTGAGATTTGATCTCCAATCTTGTATAATATGGGATGGGTTAGTTGAAGTTTGACTTAGAAAAAAGTTAAAACGACTTGTAATATGAAACGGAGGGAGTAGCAATCAATTGAGTCTTAGTTGGTGAAGAAAGATGTATATGTCGTACTTCGACACAACATGATCTTAATCGCAAAGTTTATTGAATATGATAGCTTCAACTAACCTAGTCCACAACTTTTAGCGGGCTAAACCTCAATTAATTAAGGCCCCATCAGGAACAGGAAATTTATAGGATTACTGTATGAATAGCTAGGATGATTCCACATGAGATTCTCACCAAAATCTTTGTCGAATTCCTTAAGTTGCAAATGGGGCCTGGTGGAACTGCTTATCAAACAGAAACGATGGTTGATGTTTGTATGGAATCAGATTTGTCTGCATCCTTCAATAAATTCCTGTGACTATGGGCAAGTGAATTGCCACAGGACAACAAGCTGATGTCCTCATAGTATATTTATTTGGTATCGTAGATGTTAACTATCTTTCTAAAACTTTGTCAAAGTTAAGAGAAGTTTGACCTAGACAAAACTAAACCACCTTACATTCTGAAACTTCTGAAACAGAGGGAGTAGCTGACACAAGAATGGGCAACCCCTGGTTTGTACCAAAGGTTTGTGTTTGCTGCCGCTATGCCATCAGTCTTAAGTTGTAGTAGGTATGACATGCCCCCGGACCGGCAATTCAAAGCACCTGTTCATCTAACCATATGATGTTTCAGTACCACAGTTCATAGGGTAGTTAAAGTGACCTTTATCCTCCTGATATGACAGCCACTAATAGTAAGCCTCTTCAGGATACGATGCAGTCACCAAAGAAAGAATTCATGTATATATAGTAACCTCAATTTGCAGAGTTGCAAGGTAGGAGTAGCATCATAATACAGGCCAGCTAGCATCAAAAGAATCGATCTTTCAGACAATTTTTATGTTGGCCCTGATTTTATAGCACATGAAACCATATGTGTTTACAAATACCAACTCTCTGGAACGGTAGGTTGGTATACACACATTACAAATCTGGTACACACAGTCTGCATCTCATAGTCTTACAATACCAAATAGTACATGGGAACCCGAGTAGGTTCTAATAGGCCATGTCTGGCCGGATACCATACCAAATAACATAGCATAAGATAGGATAGCAGAAGCGAGGCTGCGGCGGTCCACCTATACTCCATAGGCATCAACTGGGGATTAGTCCCTATGGTTCCTCCATACCATCCCCCTCCTCGGGGATCAGTTCGACTGGTATGTCCTCATCATCAAAAGCTAAAAGGGTAGAAATATGCAAGGGTGAGTACCAACCATACTTAGCAAGTCACCACTATAGAAATGCAACAAATGCGTATAGGGATCCAAGGCAGGTTTCGGTTTATTTGCGTAAAGCCAGTTTTCGTGAGTTATTTCACAAGCCTATGACCTAGCAGTTTTAACCATGAAAAAAAATGTCGCTATGTAAAGGTTGTCATTAATTAGGAGTTCCTTCATCGCAATTCAACCTTCTCGCACATGGGGCAATGTTACACATGTTTTATTTATCCCAATCTCTTCTAAACAATTTAAAAACATGTGAGTCTAGTCAAGAGTAATATAAGTCCCGGCGCTCATTAACCACGAGCACGGCTATTCGAATAGTTTAATTTACTCACACTGTAGTGGATGTACGCTTTTAATCCCACACTCCGTGACGCACCCAACACATGAGACTTGTCACGGCCCGGTTTTTCAGTTACCCTCGCATGGCGGCATCTGCTCCAAGGACTATGAATCCCCATTGCACCCCCGGCGCCACATTCCTACCTCGAGCCGGATGTGAGGGGAGTCCTGGCGCTCCTGAGATTGAAGGTTACATTATACATATATAAAGCTTTGACGTCATTAAACCACACACTTCCATATTTCCATACCGATATCCAGAACCTACCATGTCTGGGGTGCCACCCCACGAGAATAACCTAGTTCACCGGGTCTAACCACACTCAAGAAGTGTGGTCGTACTCAGTTCGTTTCCTGCTTAGCTTCTTGACTCGGTCCTTAACTGACCAGGGTCGGCGGCTTACCGTTCCCAGAACCACCCATATTCTATTCGTGTCACCCCAGTCGAAATCACTTTTGTTTAATTAAGTTTTTGGGTTTTCGCAAAGGTTTTCATGCTGTGGGTGGCACTTATGTCTCCACCCGATCTCTAACAATCACTCCTATCGAGTGATCAGTATAACCACATCTACATATCACACATATGGAGTGTATAACGTCTATGTAAGCAGGGCTAAGCAGTGAATAACTAATCACGCGTAAAGTAATATACTCAGGTAACAAAGGTGTGTAAATACATAAGGATAACCAATATCAAAGGTAAGGCTTAAACAAATGTAGGTACACATTTTATAATTAGTATGTAATTTTATTTGTAACCAACACATTTATAAAAACAGGATCAACATGTTCAAGGGGGGTGCGTAGTGACTTGCCTTGCTCAATTGGGGGTTCGTTCTCAATTAGCTCAGTTTTCCCCTCGCAGATGTACCCTGTCCGGTTGAATAATAAAGTCACAAACTACTCGCTAACACAAAAAGAGCCAAAAATTCCAGAAAAATCGAAAAATAACCAAACCAGTGCCATTGCGTAGATCTTGATTTTAGGAAGATTTTGACGAAAGTTTCGTTCAAATCCGACATAAAACGAGAGAGATATGGAATTCGAAAGATTGGAAAGGTTTTAAATCGAAGAAAAGGAAAAAGGTCTGACGGGTGGGACCGCCCTTAACTCCTCACGTGCAGGTTCTGTTTTTAAATGGGTGTGGGGCCCGCGAGTCGGTCTCTCTCTCCTCCCTCTTCTTCCTGGCGCTTCCTTCCCTCGTTCTCTCTCTCCTGCCGTGTGCCTGTGTGTGCTCGGGCTAGCGCTTGGCTACACCGGCGGCGAGCTCCATCGAAGCTGCTGCGGCCGGGGCAGGGAGGGTTGTGGGGGGGGGGTCGGGCCTGCCCTGGGAGGTGGCGCAGGGTTGGGGGAGGCTGGCGACGGCTAGGGAGCTCGGGTGAGGCGGCGGCAATGGCGTGGCACAGGGACCTCGGCCGGAGCCTACGGCGACGGCATTTGGCTGCGAAAATGGAATCCTCAGGTGTTTGTGGTTTCCCTAGGGTGTGCGCATGGTGAGGTGGAGGGCTTGGGCGAGCTGCAAGCGTGCATGCATATGCATACACACGGCTAGCTAGCTGCATGCATGTGAGCTGCTTGCATGCATGCATGCACACGTACAGCCAACTGCTTGCATGCATGCACACATATAGCCAGCTATCTACATGGCGCATGCATGGCCGGCGGCAAAGCGACGATCGTTGCGGAGGGCGGCTGCGCAAGGAACGGGTACGGTGTTGCGCCTCACGACGTCACCGCGTCGCGGCAACAACGGTAGACGAGAAATGCGGTAAGAAAACAAAAGCAAGAGGGAGAGCAGGAGAGGAGCTCACCTTGCGGCAGCCGGGTAGCGGCACACCGAGCAGCGGTCCTCGTACGAAACTACGGTCGTCGATGTACAACCTAGGGACGGTCGACCCGCGGATCATCCTCGCACACCACGTGTTCGATCGGTGGTAACAAACGAACACACAGCGTTTAAGGAGTAAATGTTAGCGGGTTAGTGTAAGTTAGGGGTTAGGGGTTAGCGAGTTAGAGGTCAGTGAGTCAGTAAGTTAGAGTGTCAGCGGGTTAGTGAGTCAATGAGTCGAATGTTAGATGTTAGAGGTTAGCCGTTCAATAAGTTAGTCGTTCTCGGGGTTCAGATGACGACGCGGCGGCCTATCCGTCCTCTTGCTCAACTGAGGCCCAGCCGGAGCCGGCCGCGGTGGAGCAAGCGGAGAGACGGTAGCGTGTGCGCGGGAAGGAGTGGCTGAGGGGATGCAAAACGAGGAGGAGGAGAAGAGAGAATGGAGAGGGACCGGTTGTGTGCTCACCCGCGACGGCGTTTAAATAGAGTCTGGGGAAGGGACGTTTGCTACTGCCCGCATTCATTCCATCCTGGAAAACGCGCGTGTGTAGGTGGGAGCGGTGACGGCTGCGTATTGGCGGCGGAAACGTCGTCCACCTGGTCGGGGCACGTGGCGGCGATGAAGTGGTAGCGCGGCCGTGGCGGCTGTCAAAACACGGTGCCGTCGAACGTGGTTGCTAAGCGGCCGTCGCCACCTACCCGACCCGACGAGGAGCGGCTTGATTTCGAGGTCGCACGGCGTCGGCTTGAACGGGGTTTGCCGGGCTGGTGTAGCGACTCTGGCTGCTGGCGAGGGGAGGAAGATGTAGACGACGACGACGTATCGGCGGTCTGGGCGGTTGCCTGCATACGTGCGCATGCTTGGCTAGTTTGCTGCATGCAGCACGCATGCGGCTAGCTGCATGCAAGCACAGGCTAAGCTAGCTGTATGCAAACTTCTGCTAGCTTGCTGCATGCATGAATATGCATTGCACTCACGTACAACTAGCTAGCGACATGCACGCTTGCTTCGCCGGTGAGGTTAGGCAAGGGCGCGGAAGCGCACGGCGAGGTCGCTGGTGCGATGGGAAAGAAGGGCAGCAGCTGACGATGTCGCAGCGGCATGGTCGTAGCGGTGTGGCGCGCGGCGACGTTGTCGCCGAAAACTGTACCAGGGAGGAGGATTAGACTTTTTTTTATTACCAACTCAACAGGAATGAATGGCTTGGGGAGGCAACATAGACTTTTCTAGGAAAAAGGCTTGTAGCAAGAAAGCCAAGGTAGAGGGAGTTTAAGCGAACTTTTTGGAGCAAAACTAATTTCGGTCAGAGAGAAAATCTTGAGAAAAAAAACAAAAGACCAGAAGAGTAGAACATTGAAAATTTTCAATAAATGTTTGGCATAAAACAAATAAAGAAGTTGTCGGCATGATGCAAAAATTTAAAAATAAATCAGAAATGATTTTTGGTCGATGTATTTTTATTTAAGAATTTTCTCAGCGTGTTACATTTTTCATTTTTCATGTTAACTATGCGGGTCATAATGTACATGGATCAGGCCTCTCCTTGTCTGTGGATGGACACTGCAAATAACCATGCTTGGTGTCCATGGGGAGAGGTTATCCTTCCTATCTACTATTGACTAACTACAACCTGATACAAGTTGGGTACAAATTGAATCGACGACTAACCTCGTGATAGGGACAGAAAAAAATGGGTTATGAATCTAGACAGGATCTTTACTTGAAATCTATTGTGGTGGCGATGCTTCTGAATTCTGATCGCTGGTGGTTACATCGGAAAAAATCAACAGGTTAGCTGCTGCCTGTCAAGAGGACCATTGGTCGGGGACAGTGAGGAAGTACTTGGACATGGCTTTCCTGAACCTCTTCTTGTACTGCATTGGAGATATGACGGTCGGGGACTCGTTCTTGGGGCCTCCCAGGATGCCTGAAGCTTTCACCCAGGTCTCCAGCTGCTTGTCCCAGGTGTACTGACGCAAGTAGTCGATGATGCCAATGACAAGCTCTTTCTTCTCCTCGTCGATTCCAACAAGTAGTGAGTAATCCATGACATCCGCTGTCTGCAAAGCATTTCAAATGATAACGGTCACTTTCAGTAATATAAAATGCACCAATTCATGAAGTTGTGCAGTTTTACTCAGAAATAAGTATTTTGTGCAATCCCTTGTCTGATATATATATATATATATATATATATATATATATATATATATATGAGATGAATTATCAAGATTAACTTCCATAACAACTTACAGCAAGAAAAGAAGTGTCATTCCAGACAGCTCTTTCCAATCTTCGTTTTGCCTTGCTCCCTAAAAATATTGGCTTTGTATGCAATGCCTCTAGGAGGTTTGAATCCAAGAGGACTTTACTCTCACTGGATGTATAGCGTGAGCGCAATGAACCCTTCAAATCATAGACTCTAGATATCTTCCTTTCAAAGAAAAGATTCTCCATCACCATGAGGTCCATCTTTACTTCCCTACCACCTTTCAAGCCCTTGATATTAACCTGAACTCAAGAAAAGGCAGCAAAAGTTAGAACCAGGGGAATACTCTATACACTTCATTCATCATCAGATAAATCGTGCAACAGGAGAAGAAAACAAACCTGATATACTCCTACTATTTTGGCCAGGCAAGTTGGACTACCTGAAGTCAGGGATTCCATCAAATATCTGAAGTACTGAGGAGCAAACTCTACAAACGATTCAAGCTCTGTCCTGGTGACTTGTTTGATTATGAATCTCTCATCAAGAGTCTTTGCAAAGTAAACATTGCTTTTCCCACCTTGCGCATTCCATCTCTTGCAGCGGCTAAGTGAACGGATGAAATCAATATCTTTTGGGCAGCATTTCTTCCTAAGCGCAGCAAAATGCTTTGCGAAATAACAAGTAACAGAGAACTTTGCTTTATCTTCAGAAAGTGGAGATTCATCATCAAAAGAGAACTTGAAGTGAGTTCCCTTAGAATCCAAATGGTCTTCTTGTGAGAGCAAGGTTCCATCAAGTCCATGGCTGCTGTCAATGGCATTTGGTAGGTGTAAAAAACTCAAACTTGAATTCAGTTTACGTGTGACTTGCTGCACATATTCTTGTGAAGTCATTGCATAGGACACAATACTGGTGGGCTCATCATCATAGACTGCAATGACAGCATCATCTTCATAGCCAATCTGGGGCAACAGCAGCCGTGCCCCATCATCGATCACATCTGAAGCAGATGAGATATATGTAAGTGTACGGGTAAGAACAACGTTTAATTTCTCTACTGCCCCAGGAGACCTTTGAGAACAAGCCCTCCGTATGTTTGGCATTGGATCTTTCAGAATACTTGTAAAATCCCCAAAGTATTCAGCAGATCTGAATGACGACAGATGCAATGAAGTAGGGGCCAACCCATTGCGTTCTCGCTGGCGTATAGCAAATTTAGAATCAAATGAGTGAATTCTGACAGGGGTTACTGCATTCCCATAACTTGGATTGTCTGGCAAATTAAAGGATCCCTGCTCATCAATTTTGGTAAAACCTTGTGGAAGGCCATCTTGTATCTCACTAGATCCAGTCCATGCCAAATCAATCTTATCTGAAAAAATAGATGCAAGTGAGGGTAACCTTTCAACAGGTTCCATACCCATTGTAGCTGTAGTAACTGGCTGCTCCTTCTCTCCATTGAATCTGCTGAAAACCTTGTCCAGATCTTCTGCATCATCCACAGGATGAGTTACAAGATCAATCTGTGAATTTGTCTCACCCATCCTGTATTCCGTATCATTCAAGCAGCCTTCTTTAGATAGCAAGGATTTTCTTGGACTTCCTGAAGATTGTGACAAATTTGTGGATTTTCCTATTTTTGTATCCCCCACAAGCAGGTCAGCTTTCCACTCCTTCAGTCTGACATCTAAGAAAATATCAGGATTAGAAGGATTTGAAACGTGACTGTCTTTTTTAAGGAGTGAATCTATGTAACAAAGCCTCCGATCCCAAATGTAAGCATCAAGGAGAAGACCGCGCCTCAAGCGGTTGAGCTCAAGAATATCAATTGAGACCTGCACAGAATGATCGCTATCTGTAATAACTGGCAATAGCAGGATCTGCGAAACAAACAAAGAAAGAGACAAAGGGTCAACATTAAGATAACATAACCTTTTTGTTTAACATGAGTGCATACAACCAGGAAAATCTCGTTGCACTACCTCATATCCATTTCTTTCCATTTTAAGCAAATCTTTCATCTCTATGATCTGCCTTTGAACACCTGTTTTCACTGGTTCATCCTCTGATGTAAAACTCTTTTCATTACGATGAAGAAAATCATATACCTCTGAATGTAAGGTCTCCATTTTGCTATATATCTGCAAAAGCCAAAAGACAAGTATATAAGCATCATATTATTAGTAAGTCCACAACAAAACTATAGGATGCAGTCAATGAACATGGTTATCACAACTTAGAAAAATTGTGTACCTCAACTGCCATCCTTCTCATCCAATCTTGTCGACCGCGGTAGTTGAAATCCAGTACTGAGGGGGGTAGGTTAACTGAGAGAATATCAACAGGAGAATATCTGAAGAAAGCAACCATGTTTCCATACCTAGATATTTAGCAGATAAGTTGAAATCTCGTTGAAGGATTGAGCAATGTTAATTGGTGAAGGATGCAGCAGATACATACCCATAGAAACGAAGGCAGTCTCTCTGGAGAGAATGTCCACAACTTGCAACTCGGTTAGCAGTAGCATGGTTTGAAAAGCTTAGCTCCAGGAACTTCCCAAAAGACAGACCCCAAGCTGCATCTGACATAATTACCCTCCGTGTGGCAGGTGGTACACCATCCTTAGGTTCGCACTTGAGGCATCTATGCCACATCCATATCCTACCATCACGTTCACCTGGCAACTTTTGAGACAGAAGCCGCCTAACACTAATTGTTAAGCTCCCATGCTGATGAGTATAGCACCTGACATGTGATTCTGATGACTCTTTGCATGACGGGCAACAA
The DNA here is from genome assembly GCA_008326285.1 of Oryza officinalis. Lineage (NCBI taxonomy): Eukaryota > Viridiplantae > Streptophyta > Magnoliopsida > Poales > Poaceae > Oryza > Oryza officinalis. The sequence goes on from BDMV01000008.1 coordinate 27,609,657, forward strand.
TATGCCTATGCATGAAAAAAAACATTTCCAAAAATCATGATAATGATAAGAAGGCACTATGATAGTGCACATATGGATTTTATAGGAAATACCTGATCAAATAAGTCTTCCCTGAGGTACCTCCCAAGTGGCTTATCAAAGCTACCATAAAACTTGATGCGGAAGAGCTGAGAACGCTCGCATAGCATGCTTTTGGGGATACAAGTGCTTGAAAGGGAAACTAAGATGCTCTGATGGTTGTCAGTAGCAGGAAAGTATTCACCAGAAAGCTCATTCGGGCCATCTACATCTCCCATCAGATAGTCATCATGTGGTTTGGGACCATAGTGGTCTACCTCTTGAAATTTCTTTCCTGAAACCACGCCTTGACGGTCATCATTTATGGGAAGTTGTGTCGAGTCATTCAAATGCTGATATTGCATCACCATATCTGAAGTTCTAATGTCATGATCCAATGAACATGGAAATATTTTATGACCTTTGCATGAGTTGGTTGCATGGAACGAATCATGATCATGACAATTCATATGATCAACAGGAATTTTAGATTCCCTATTCTCAAAGATGACCCCCTCTCCTTCCTCATTCAATGATAATGAGCCAGGTGATATAGAATTTTCCTCAAACATACCATTGACTGTAGTAGCTTCTGAATGTTTGCCTTGTACAGGTTTAAGTCCATGAGGAATACCAACACTAGCAGATCCAGTGAAATAGTTACTTGGGTCACTTCGAATATCAGTTACCACTACCATTGGCCTTGAAGGAATCTTGGGAAGAGTCGCACCTTCATCAGCAAAGAATGATGTTTCAAGAGAGAGGTGATAAGCTGCAAACACAGCAAGTTGCACAACACGCTTAATTTTCTTTAGTTCCTCTCGACAGGATCCTCTCAGTAGAACCTGCAGAAGTTGAGGTACATTAATTAGAAATATATAGCCCTTTTAAAAGAATGCAATGGTGGTGGTGAATCTGACACCCTTCCCCTACAATATACTTTTAGGAATTGTCCATTGAAGTTCTTCAATATTGCATACTAGTTACTCCCCATATTATCTTATTGACATTCTAAAATACAAATTTAGGATGGAATGATCTAATGTTGATCAAATTGTCACATATACATGCATACAAGCTGATTTTACAATTGATTCCTAGTTCCCATTGTAACAAAAATGTGATTATGTTTCAGTGTATTCAACGGAAAAATCATTTCTTTTGAACAGGAATGATTCATTTTTATTCGTGGCAAACGAACGGGCATTTAACTAGTGTAAAAGGTAAAATGAGATATTGAATTGAAAACTAATTACAGAACCAGTGCTACTACTGTGTATGATTGAATATACAAGCAACGAGTTATTAATTTATGTTAGTGAAAAGAATCCAAACGAAATATTTAGGGAACAGAAATAGTTATTACCGTGCAACCTAAACGCCTCGGGCAGCCTTCAAAGAACATCAGGGTCTTCATTGACCTCCTGTTTATCTGTTTTCCTGATGAGAATTCTGAAACTTTATGCACCTTGAACAATTCGCATTGACCTAATCGTGCTGAAGCAATATTGTCAATTGACGAGGCAATTTGTGCTCCAGAGCATCTTGATATCCTATCCAAAAGCGGCCTCTTAACATTCAGAACTAAAGAAATATCTTTTGCCAAGAGTTCCTGAGCATAAGATGAGACACTTTTCTCAACTAGCAGCACATTTGGTCGCCGAGACTCAATCTTTGCAACAATTGCCCTCAGGTGCTCCTTTTCCTGCATCAAGGGCATTTCTGTCAGCAAAACAAGAAACAAAACAAATATATGCAACACAACCATGAACAAGCACAAACCTGTTCAAGTATAGTATCAATGGATGCTAGTTTGTTCGAAACCTTCTGATACTCAAGTGCTCCCCCTAAAATGAGCAATTTCGCATTCACATGCTCAGAGGCCATGCGTTTGTGTTTTACATTCTTAGAGCAAACGACTCCTCTAACAAGATTGCTGCACAAAAGGAACACCCATCAGTTTCATATGATGAAAAATACAAACATGTAAAAAAAACAGTCAAATGACAAAGCTAAGAACATACCTATCACTTGGATTCCCTGATGCTAAACATTTAACTTTCACATAATCAGTAGGATCCATGCTGCCACCTTTCTTGGTATCTGGTCTCACATAGCCAGCAGCTAGCCAAGCTAAGGAGGACACTATTTCAAGCCAGCTTTTGGATCCATTGTCATTTTCCAGATCAATACATTCTCCCTTAAGCAATTGAGCCACAAGAGCCCGGAAATGCCCAAGTACAGCATTCCTCAGACCCTCTTTGTGAGCTATGTCTGTGATTGTGTCAACACCAACTATTTTGTTAGTATTAAAGCTACCAAGAGCAAGAAGCTTGCCCGAGTCCCCAGCCTCATCATCCTCGTCGTTGAATCCAAATAATCTCGCTTCAACATCATCACCCTTGTCTTCCGGCGACGGCGGGAGCCAAATATTGGCATCAAAATCAACAGGATAACGAGTCATATCACCACTCCTGTCTGTGATGCCACTGTTCAGCCTAGTATCACAACCAAGAGAATCCAGGCTGAGGCGTTCGTTCCTCTTGGATGTTGGCGAGCCGTCATTGTGCCCCACCATCCAAGTCGGGCTTTCCAAAGGGCTTGGTGTCAAGGACCTGGCGATCCCGTTAGGAGTACTGACACTAAGAGAGTCTGTATCTGAAAAGTCATGTAAGTAGTCATTCCCTGGGGTGAAAAACTGAACCCCGGGCTCATCGTCATCCTCGCCATCACCTCGCCTGCGTCCACGAAAACAAGTACCACAACGATTCAGCACAATAGTAGTCGCGATCGATTACAAAGCAGCGCCGGATTAACAGCAACAAGCATACATGAATATCCATGAGAACTACCTGCATATGTTGAATAATCCACTACACCTAAACTAGTCAATAAGTTGCATCACTAACACCATCGAAAAGGTTAAAGCCTTGGAAGTGATTAATTACTAAATAATAATTATAATAAAATCCTAATACCAAGCAATCTCTACCTCGCTTTTCCCTTTTCCTCCATAGCAAGCCAAGGAAGAAGAAAAGGAAAATAAGAAAAGAACTTGTAGCGTAAGTAGCACATGAGAAGGTGATGGAAATGGATTACCTGACAGCGTGGCAGCGGAGCAGCTGCGGCGAGGAGATCTGGCGGCGCAGGGCGATGGCACGCCTGCCGCCCCCTGGCCTCGCAGGGAGCGGCGGCGTCGTGTCCATGGCGGCGCCGCTGCGCGATCTCGTCGGGGTCGCGGGCGACGGCGGGCCGCTCGTCCGCCGGGCAACGTCCTCGTCGGCGACGGCGGGCGTGGGGCCGGCGATGAGGGATCTGAACTTCTGCACCGCCCCCAGCATCGAGAAATCCACCACTACCATCACCACCAAAAAAAATTTTTAAAAAAAGAAGAAAAACTCCAAAAGTGAGACACACGAACACCACGCCTTCACGTCCGCCGAGGCTAAAATTCCTCTCCGGCGGCAGCGGTATATGTACAAGCTTGGTTGGTTAGTCAGTGGCGAGGCATTTGGGGGTCAACCAATGCCGGACTGGTCGGGGGGCATAGGTCAGGTTTCCCGGTATATTTTATGACCTTTGCATGAGCGATTTTATTAGGGGTTAATAAATGCTCCTGTCTTTCAAATTGTTAGGATGTTTGCTCATCAAAATCTTACATCATTAACATATCATATGGAGTAATTAAGATTTGATAATTAGAAATATAATATTTGTTAATTTGTATTATTCTTAATTTTACAAAAATATGATTAGAACATATACTTATAAGCATATGTGCATTAAAGAATATCTTACACACAAGCTATACAATAATTTAATTAAATTTTTGCATAAATTAATTAAAATACAAATGGCATAAATAGATTAAACTTTTTTGATTGAAATATTAATATTAATTAATTTGTTAAGATCGACATTACATATTTAATAAAGTCTGAAGTTAATCTTGCAATACCGTGTAAAAAAACTATCTCCATCTTCTAGCAATGAAACACTCAAATCGATACCTCCGTTTTTTCTCAAAAAAAATGTTAATTTCCCTAGGTATATACAGGATGTAGAAAAAATGGTCTCATATAAAGATCAGTATCCAGTCAATAAAGAATAAAAAAACATTAATTAGCTAGGATAATTATTTCAGATGTGTGTGGCAGCTCTTGCATAAACTTTACTCTGGCTGGTACAAATTTATCTTCAGTGCCCACAAGTCATGGCAGCCTTGCATAATGTAAGTAATTCTTGCTTCTGTAAGTTGTTTTAGCCTTTTAGGGCCTTTTGGAACATTAGATTTTTCATGGTATTTAAACTAATTCATGTGAAATTCCTACAAAATTTCTCATGTGTCAAACGAGCACTTGTGCTTTCCTTTTTTTTCGAAATATGAGTTGTTTTGAAACATTTAGGCACATTTTCCACCTTTTACTTTGAGTTTGTCTTTGTCGAGTTATCACCAATTTTACAAATAAACAATTAATCCATATTTTCTAATGTATTATGAATGAAAGACATCAAATTCATTTGAGCTATTTTATTGATTCTGGTACATATTCCCTCCAGTTTTACAATTATTGACGTTTTAAACAATGTCAAGGTTAAACTTTTATAAATTTAACTATCAGTAATTTTAAAAATATCTAGTTTAAAGGCCATAGAACAACATTTAAAGATTTGTCTTACAAACTACTATAATAAATATATATATATATATACTATATATATATATATATATATATATATATATATATATATATATATATATATATATATATATATATATATAGAAAACACATATAGTCAAAAAGAAATATTTTAGAGAACGTGTCTTTATCCAAAACATCAAAATTATAAAATTAAAGGGAGTAATTAAATACAGAGTATAAACTGGATCATTTATCTTTTCTAATCCATTTAATTGTATATGTTTATACTACCAGCTTAATTACTGTAAGTAGAATAACTTTTTCTTATGCTAGTAGAACTTAGTACTCCCTCTATTTTAAAATATATGACGCTGTTGATTTTTTACATGACGTTTGATCATTTATCTTATTTAAAAAATTTGTATAAAATATTATTTATTTTGTTGTGACTTATTTTATTATCAAATAAAATATAATCTTAAATTATATTTTTACATATTTATACTAAATTTTTGAATAAAATAAATGACGTGAAAAATCAACGACGTCATATATTTTAAAAAGAAGATAATATAAAATAATGGTCGAGATTATTAAGTCTGGTACTCAACAAGTTATATTCGGAATCAGGATATACTACTTACCATGTGGCTTTGTGGGCTCCCGTGATTTACTTAGCAGTTAATTGCCCACATTTGTTGCAACTCATAAGTACAGTGGTTAATGGTTATCCACCCCAGCTACTACTATTCATCTCTCCGTCACCATGACGCTTTGCTGACCGTTGATCGCTTGATCTCCCTTTTCGCTATCCATGCACTGCACGGCACAAGAGGACTATCAGAGATTCAGAGATAAATTTATTGCATGTCTTGAGCGAGCGATTTTGATCATCATGCTGCGCATATCTTCCTCCCAAAATAAATTTAATTTTTATTCATCTATATATTAATATAAAAACTAATATATTTTTTATTTTTAAAAAATCTCAATACAATTGTTTTCTATTTTATCTAATTCCAACGTATTTATCTTTTATTTTTATAAACTCTAATACAATTATTATTTAAAAACGAATTTATTTTGAGATAAATAAAAATAGGTAAAGATGATTTTATTATTTTAGAACAGAGGGATACGATTTATTACAGCGTAGCACAGCAGTACCAAGTTGACTCTGCATATATGGCCGACTAATTAATTAACCAGCGAGCGAGCGGTTGTTTGTCTCGTCAAAGATATCACGAATTGGAGGACTGTACACTAGAAATCTTGTCCCTAGGGGTACAGGAAATTAAAGCGAATATGATCGACCTACCCACATGTAGTACAGTCGTGCGCGTGTTCTTAATTAGACATGCCATGAAAAAAAGTTCAAGGCTATTGGTTTAAGGAGAATCGGATCATCAAAATTAATAAATTGAAGCGCACTATTTATATGGTATGTCATCTCAATCTCTGAACTTTCAAAATACTCTCTCTATCTCAAAATATAATCATTTTTTTCTCATGGCTCATAATATAAGATGTGGATGCATGCATACATTAACTAACATCACTTGGACCTTTAAATTTGATTTATTTTAAATCATCTACCATCAAACTCTCTAATCACAGTGCTTACATGAATGAATATGATCCAATCGAGAAGATAATTAAATTTTTCTTAGTATTTTTCTTAGTATTTGTGTTAGGAGGGATTATAGTTTATCCTGAACTGAACTTATCTTGGATGATATATAGATTCAAACGAACTTTAATCCACTGATGTGTCATGTCACGGTGCATGATGACGTCTGTGTTAGTGAGACTGTGATTTTACAAAGGCTCACATATCAACCACATAAAAAAATTTAAAAAGAAAGAGGAGAGAGAGAGGAGAAAAAGATGTTTTTAATTTTGAAAAATTAAAGAGAGAGGAGACAAACATGTTTTTTAAAAAAATTTTCTAGATGTGATTGATATTTGGGTTTTACTAACATGTAGACGTTACCATGACATGTAATGTTAACGCACGGAGCAGGTTGGAGTTTGTTTGGACATATATAACATCGAGGACAAGTTTGAGAATCCAAAATTGTATTTTGAAAGTTCAAGGAATTGAATGATACACCTGCATAAGTTTGAGACTACCCATTTGCTTTACTTAAATTGATATACTGTCCGCTAACACCATCGCCAACAGTTAGCCTAAACTCTTCCTAAGCCCCAAATTGAAGATTTTTAGGTGAAAGAAAATCCCTCCAACAAATCCCTAACCATCTACCTAGAAATTGGAATTCCCTTTCCCGTCAATCTCCGTAAGTTGGGAGACGCGCTCACCCTCAATCCACCGCTCGGAACTCCTTACTGCGCGCTGAGAGAAGATGGAGTCACGCGCGTAGGTGAGAAGAGGATTGATTCTGTTAGTCGTTTTTGACATGACCTACTATTTTTTCTTGTTTTGGTAAGTTAAATTAGACTATCTTCAATTGAAGAGTAAGATATTTTTGTGCCTTTAATCCCATTAGAAATTCTAACAAAAGATTTTGGCGATTGAATTTTGGAAGTCTCTTATAGTGCTCTAAGCGTACGTACATGCGTGTATATATGTCACTGTAGGGGTTTCGGGGAGTTTGCACTTGGTGAGGTAGAAGAATAGTTGTAAGTGAGAATTAGATTACTGGGTGGGCTGGCTGGCTGAGCCAAGCCACTCAAGCTATCTGTCTGTTTGTTGGCTCATAATTAAGATGTAGTACATTTTAAATTTTCAAAATTAATGTTAGACTATTTTAAGGGTTTTTTTATTTTTTTAGCTTTTAAATCGTTAAGAATATATATATAAGTCTTACTCTAAAAATATTTTTTGTTAGCTCGTTTAATTTTATATGGTTCATTGGTCGCAGGACTATGTCCATTCGCGTATTTGTCTCTAATATATCTTAGTCTCTACAATGTTTAATTAATATATAGTATTTGATTAGAAGATCAATATATTATTGTTTTATCTATAATTCACTCAAAAGTTCATGCTACAATGTTAAAAGGCTCTACAAAGTGAAATTGTTGAAATCATATGGGGGCAAACCACCGTCCCTTTACCCATCTGTCTCTGGTCGCTGCTAATGTCGATATCATCTGTTCCCAAAAACAGCCATTTTCACCATTCATTCCAAAATTTCAATGCTTTGAAGGTTGTGATGTCTTACAGTGTACGTGTTGAAGCCAAACATGTCTACCAACAAAAGTGAAGCTGTCCAGTTTTTTTTCCTCAAAATGTTACTTTTGTGCGGAAAATGGGGAAAACTCTACTAAGAGACCATTGTTCCAATATAGATACTCCATAACTTTAGGAGGGGAAAACTCTACTAAGAGACCATTGTTCCAATATAGATACTCCATAACTTTAGGAATGCACATATCAATTTTGATATTGTGGTTTGCTAATGGAATTCTGTTTAAGAAAAATATGAAAATAAAACTCGAAGCATATGAAGACACACAATGAGTCTTACTACAACAGTTTTGTACAAAAATAATAAGAAGTTTCTGAAAAGAGGACCGAGTTCTCTAAAATTGAGTCAGTATATTTAACATTCCAATTTAACTATGGTATAGTTCAATTCAAAACTACTGCATTTTCTAGAAATTCTTTCGTACAATGAGCCTTCGTAGATATCTGAATTTTCACAATTAAAATTGAGCAAATAAAAAAACCCTGCCGTTCAATATCTCCACTTTTCGAAGTTCGATAGAGAGCTTTTTTTTTAAAAAAAATAAGCTGTAAAAATGATCAAAAAAAAATTCCTTCATCATTGCAGTTTGTTTGCTCCAGTTTTCTTTATATACACAATTTTTTTTCTAGAACAGTTTTAATAGGAGTTGACTGTTGATTTCTAAATATACAAAACCCGTTCGGTGATCTGGAGGAAAGACACCAGGAAGCTTCTTTGTTTTGACCATAAAACAAGCTACACATCACACATTATTCATATTATTTTTGCAAAAAAGAGTCAGGGCCTTTTCAAATTGTCCTCTGCGAGTTCTTCGAGCCATCTGGTCGATACAGCGCATGCAGCACCCATTTCCGTGAGACGTGGCGTTCCCATTTAGATCACATATTAAATCAAACTATATATGTTAATAATTTTATGAAAATAAATTAAATTAAATTGTACTTGCGCAGTATTATCGAAGTCAAATTTTAGTTCTCGAACGATGCAGCGTGCCTTGCATGCATGAAGCCGCGTTAGCAAGCTGAAATTAAAGACAAAAATACTCCATTGTTTATCCGGTGGACAACTAATATGGATTATTCAACTTTGGATTTTGTCCTCATTACATGAATGAATATTATGAATATTCTGACCGGAGAATATATCTTGACCAATTTCTCTTGTCACTAATCGGATAAGGGAATGATCGCGCTTGTGCTACCCATGTCGTCACTAGCAATTAATCAATTGTTTTAAAGTTCATGATAGAAACGAGCCTTGCTATTGGGCAGTTGGTCAAGTCATCCTCACTGTGCAGGAATTGCACTCAAATGCTCAATGCAACTAATCAATTCAAATTTTAGGTGATGATTTAATTAATTAGGTACCCGAGAGCAACGCCAAAGCCGAAAATAATTAGCATGTGAAATCGCAGGTTTTTTGCATGCTTTCGCTGCATGATTAATTTTGTTTGTTGAAGAGCAAAGATCCTATTTAAATTAAAATTAAAATATATACACGGGAATCAGCGGCCAAGAGCAACAAGGACATCAGCAGGACATTACTAGCGGTTTGTGTTTAGAGAATGTGAGCATGTGTTAGGAGGGAAAGTGTTTTATGATAGTTGAATTAAAAATTGACCCTGGGGACCACTTTTGATTCGATGCACGAGTACCATTTTCCCTTCTGAAAACTGTGCAAATATAAATACAATTAAAACACTCTTTTGAAGCACTACTGACTTGTATAGTTAAACCACTCATTTTCACATTGAAATAACTTTAGTACACCTAATCACTTTATCGTCAGCATTCATTTGGTGTATATTTCTCCAGTTCTCCTTCCGTTTTTAAATATATGATAACGTTAACTATCTACCCTTTTGCTTTAAGCACTAATTACTTTTAAATGGTTAGACTATGATAAACAGAATTATTATGCTTACATTTAAAATTCAGTACACTCGATAATATGACAACTTTTAAATTATTTATAATATTTTTGTAAACAAAATGAGAGATCATAAGTTTTGAGAATGAATAGTTCCATTATCAATAATTCAAAAATGAAGGAAATTTTGGACCATATGACTTGAAACGGAAAATGGGTTGAAAAAAATTATTTATTGGGGCTCATATATATTGCTACTTATAAAATATAAACAATGAGAAAAACTAGAGGTAGTCGAGTTTAGTCAGTCATCATGCATATCTTCACCCAATCCAAAGAATCCAAACACAATGCTCGGCTAATTATACATATTATGAAGAAAACATATGGATTTAGACATATCATATCAATTTCACCGCTCCGAGTGTTTCATCGCTTTTCTTTCGAACGACCCCTATTACACTATAGTAGTACTATAGTGGAGCGATTTACAATAAAAAAAAGTTGAGTCGTACTGCGTGGCTGGCCAGGTTTATTTGACTCCGAAAAAGAGAAATGGATGGCCACTAAAATGTATGGAAAATGCTTGGAAATGGCAAGGTCGATGTGGCTGAGCTGCACACTACATTCAACCCATCCAACTTAGGGGTGTATTCGGGAAAAGAGATTGAAAACCTCTCCTCTCCGACACGCGAAACAAAGTACATATTAACATATGATTAAATAAATATTAACTAAAAAATTTTAAAAAATAAATTAATATGATTTTTTAAAACAACTTTTCTATAAAATTTTTTTAAAAAACAAACCATTTAGCAATTTGAAAAACATGCATGTGAAAAACGAAAAAAGTGAAATTTGAAACCTACCCTGCCGAGCTCAGCCTAAATGGTCCAAACGATCCCTCTCGGAGGGGAGAGAGCCAAGGATGCACGAATCAGCAACAGGAAAAAGGCAGAGCAGATGGCATCGATCGGTGGGCGGCGGCGCAAGCGGCCAAGTTTTGGCTGCATCAAAAGCTGATGGCTTTCCACCGGCCGGATCACCCCTGCAACCAGCACCGGCTGGCTGCTGCCTTTTCCGGCCTGGCTAGCAGCTCATGACGACCTCTGTAATAAGGTTATATTTGGGTCGATCCATAAACCAATTTATAAATTAAATAAATAAATATTTTTTTATTTTAGTTTATCATTTTTAATTAAAGGACGTCAAAATCAGAAACATCAAAATATTCATCATTTTTAAATTAATCATTATCAGTTATGGTGTTTCATCGTTTCGTGTCACGTGAATTTTTATGTTTTAAATATTACATGTCATTATACTAATAAAAATTAATTTTAATTGGTTGCATGCGACACATTCAATGATGCATATTTACTCTTTATAAAAAAAAGACATGTTAAATGATGATTATTTTAAAAAAGACCTAAAAACTTTAGGGAATGGGAGGAAATAGTTTGTTTGGGTTCGTGGGTTGACCTTACAGTCTTAGACCTTTGTCTGGCTGGTGGCTTGGCCAACTGATCCCGTTGCAAGTTGGACGCTGATGCGGTGATGCTAACAGAGATCATCGTAAAAGAGGTTTAGCGAGATAATTGTGCTAAATCTGAACTTAATCTCTCTTCCCCTCTAAATATCAGGAGGAATCTATATAGGAGTATTTATTAATCATATGGTTGGTTTTTTTTGCTTATGTATCAATCATTTTTTTTTCGTACTTACTCTCTCTCAAAATATACAAAAATCTAATAGTAGATTAGATGCAAACTAGTACTATAATCTCTAGACATTAGGAAATAATAGATTTAGCACTTAGCAACTTACATGGCAATCCTTAATTTTATTGAGATGAAACAAATAACACTATATGATGACAAAACTCATGCGTAGCGACGTTTTTTCAAATAGAACGCAAATCTAATACAAAATACATATACCTTCGATTTATTGATATATAAAATAAACATAGTCTCGGATTTCATTCGGAGCAGGTGATGTTCTTATCACTATATCCTTTTATTTTTCTAAAAAATATACTTTAGTGTATATCTTACTATTACAAACAACGAATTTTAATATAGACCCATTTAGATTAATTAACCCACTAAATAAAAAACAAACAAAACAGAAAGGTATACTGAATTTATACTAGAGTTGCAGACTTTACAACTAATAAGCCGGAGAAAAAAATGAACAACTTAATTAAAAATAATTTATGAATAACTTTTATCTGTGTTCTTTAAGATTGAAAAGCCAGCGTCGAGAAATAAACTATGTTGGAAAAAATCAAAATTAGCTCTAAATTTAAATTTCAAAAGTAAAAAATTGGCGGCTGATAAACTACTAAGCAAACAATAAATAGATTTTTAATTATACAAGTTTAGCCAATTGTTGTGCAAGTTTAGTCATCCAAGAGTGGAACAAAAATCAAGCGAGACTAACGAATACTCTTTCTGTACTTAAAAAAATATTTGATTATGAATCTAATTCTTTTTGATACAGAGTATCAAAACCAATAGAATATACTACTAACAAAATCCATGTAGCTACTACTTCCGCCTCAAAATAAGTTCACTTTTCACTCATTCTATACATATCAATAAAAAACCAAAAAACTTAAATACACTTACTTTTTTCAATGTAACTATTTCTCATTTTATCTTGTCACATCCCAATCTGACACCGTCGTACAACGGCATCTGACAGGAGCGTGACGTAGGAAAACAGTGCAAACTGCTTCCTACGAAATTGCGATATCGGTACCAGTCCCAGGATATAGCGTTGGTACCCACGGTGATAATTATGAATCATTGCAATCCTTAAAATAAATAGAGAACTTATGTACCTTGACTTAGGTTGCAACTCTAGAGAGATGCTCGAGAATGCAACAGACGACGCGGGGGCAGCAACAGCAGAGCAGAGGCAGTGGAGACCAACGAATGAACACCCAACACCATAGGCAACGCTGGGAACTAGGACAAAACCCTAATCTTCGCTTCACTTCGACTTCAACTTCAGAGCTGACAGACTATATAGAGCAAGGGTGAGTACTTACGTACTCAACAAGCCAGGGGAAAAATTAGGGGGTTAATGCAAGCTGCAAGGGAAGGCTGTTTATTTCGCAAACAGTTTTGATTTCAAGTTTTCAATAATCTAATTGTGTGCTTTCCCGCAACCAGAGCGAGACAAGTCTTAGCTCGGTCGAGAGTGAGAGGTGACCAAATTTTATTTTTCAAGTTTGCGCAACTCCCAGAGTTGGCCTCAAAGCTGGTTTCCCAAACCAAACCAATTTCCAACCTTTCAGAGCTAAGTAGTCCCCAAACGACAAATCACTTTTCAAGGACTCCCTGTCCCGCTGTCTCTCTGACAGCCACTTGCTTCTCAAGCAACAGGTTTCTCAAACTAGTTCACCTTTTCATAAAGCAGGGTAAAACAAAAACTACGCTAAGGAATCACCTCACATCCGCCCATGACCGTGGACATGGCTGTTCAAACAGTTGGTTAACCTCTGCAGAGGAGATACACTTTACCCACACGACGTTACTAACCCGGGTCACCCAGCCCATGCAAAAAAACCACGTCTGACGACTTTGAGGTTTTCACGATAAGACATTTTGAAAGCTGACTCGGGGTCACCTTATGCCAACGAGAGGGGTTCCACGGACCAACACCAGATTAGGTCCCAGAACATATTGTGCCAGGAAGCCCAGGGATCCTCCCCGATACCACCCCGACGAATCCACTTGTCCCTTGGCATCAAGATTTCCCTAGCCTAGCTAATTACTCAGCCAGGGGTGTCCCATTCACCCATGTGGTCGCACTTGTTATATGCTCGGATGTAATTTTCAAGGAATCGGTCCTTAAAAGCGACCACACAAGCATCTCGTCCAGGAATGGCCTTGTGTCGCGAGTTTTATTTTTAAAATTTATTTTTCTTTCACAAGGCACCGACCCAGACGTCAAGTTTTCCAAAACTTTCATAAATCAAGTTTTACCCAAGATGTTTTCAGATTTTAAGTTTGAAGGCGACCATCGATACTCGTACAAGGTGCACGAATACCGAGACACAACTCAGGTGGTTGCAAGGGAACATGGTATATCAATTAACAAGAAAAGGATCAAATGCAACAAGTTAGGTAGGCCCACCGATCTATCTTGCAGACGGGGCAAACAGTTTCCAGTGCAATCCTATCAATGCATAAATATTTTGCAAGCAACATAATTAATTTCAAATATAGGCTCAATATGTTCAAAGATGACTTACCTTGCTCAAGGTCTTGAGCTTCACGAATCTTCGAGAAATCCACGTTTGGACGAAAATCTGGGGATCGCAACTTGGCGCAAACAAACAAAACCTAAACAAAAGACCAAAGAAAAGATCCTATTTAGGCTAATAAATAGTGCCATTAGATAGATCACAATTTTACGGAATTACTGGAAGTGAAACAGAATCAATCGAACGAACGGATTGTGAGATATGAATTTTGGAAGTTTAATTGATTTTCAGGAATAAAGGAAAAAAGATTTATTGAATTTACAGAAAAGAATATTCTCAAGAATATTCTTTCGGATGTGGGGTCCACATGTCAGTGGGAAGGATCAAGGGTGTAACGTGGACTTGGTCCATGACCACTGGGTTCGGGTGAGGGAGGACTTATGGACTTTGTTCATGGGTGTCATGCTTAGTGGGGGAGTAAATGTGGACCTTGGAGGAATGGGCCGAAGGCGAGGCCGCGGCCTAGTCGGCCGAAGCGAAGCGGGCCAGTGGCGAGAGCACGGCCCAGGTGGACGATGCGCGCGGGCGTGCGAGGGAGGCCGAGAGACGGGCCGACGTGACTATGCGGCCCAACAGGCCGGCGCGCACGGGGAGGCCGAAGAGGAGCGAAGGATGGGCCGTCGCGGCAGGGGCCGGCGCGCGCGAGAGAGAGGCCGGGAGCGATTGGGCCGGAATGAGGGCGCGGCCCACACGGGCGAGGCGCGCGCGAGGCCGGGCCGGTGGACCGGGAGGCTTTGACCAGTCTCCCGTGGGACCGGGCAGGCGGACGTGGCGTCCACGTGGACACCACGTCGGACAGAGAGGGGAGGAGAGCAGGGAGCCGCATCGGACGGCCGGCGACGTGTGGGGAAGCTCCGGCGAACTGCGGCGAATTGGAGGAGGCGACAAGCACCGGCGGCGGGAGAAGAGGATGGGGAGTCGGTTCACCGGTGCGGATCGAGGGGAGAGGATGCAACGGCGGCCGGCGGCGGCGCTATGCTGCGGCGGACATGGCCGCACGGCGAGGGAGCAAGGGAGAAGGGCGGCGCCCACGGCGGTGCTCTGGGAGGTTGCTGGGGTCACGGGGAGGACGGCGACGGCGGCACAGCGCGGGAGGAGGAGGGGAGAGGGAGCACGACGGCGGCGCACACCTGCGTGCGGCGGCGGCCATGGCGGCTCTCCGAGAGGGCGATGGCGAGGAGAGAAGGGGAGGGGCATGACGGGAGGATGGCCGGCGGCAGCGGACGCAGCACACATGCGGCAAGATGAAGAAGGGAGGGAGCTCACCGACATGAGGGGAACGGCGTCCTTGTCGCCGGCCGTGGAAGAGGAGATGGAGGCGGCACTGGGCGGAGTCGCGACGAGGTTGCCGCGACGGTGGGGCGGCACGGTGTTGAGACGGCGCAGCCGGGGAAGGAGTCGATGGCCCGCGGGAATGGATCGTGATCACCGGCACCGAGGTAGACGAGGGGCGGCGACCGGTTGCGAGGAAGAAGGCGGCAGGCTTCGCCTCTTTGGAGCCCGAAGCAAGAGGAGGAAAGAGAACCTCCCGGTTGAATTTTATAGCGGAGGGGAGCGGGGGAAGCCTCTATGTCGGTGCGCCGGTGGGGTGCTCGGTTGGCAACAGCGAGCGGCCGGAGGAGTTAGCGATTCGGCGGGCAAGCGAAATTGATCGACGGCGTGGATGCGAAGGGCGGTGGAGGACGGTGGATCGAGCGGCGGAAATCGAACGCGGGAGGCGGGAGGAAGGAAGAGGAAAAGAGAAAAAGGAGGAGGAAAGGGGAGCTTGCCCTAGCTATTTTGGATGTTTTCCTCTCTGACTGGCCACACTGCACGAATGCACAGTGCGCCGCGCGCGCGCACACACCAGGCAGCTGGTACAATAATAATCACCTCTCACTCACAGAGCTCACCCCGTCAGAATTAACGGGAAAAAAAAATCCAGATCCTTCAGGTGGGGCCCACAAAACCTCCTAGTCAGATCAGAAATAAGCCGTTCAGCATCACCCCCATAAAAAGCCTCTTTCCATGAGAGGGACACGTGGGGTGAGTTTAGTTAGATTGTTTTTGAAAGTTTGATTGTAAAATTGGAATTATGTGATTGAAAAGTTGTGTGTGTATGATAGGTTGATGTGATGGAAAAGTTGAAAGTTTGAAAAAAAACTTGGGAACTAAACAAAGCCGTAGTATGTTGATGCAGCTTGGGTTAATTAGTTACGAGTTCCTTTATTATCTGCTCCACCTGACTAATACATGACTTAGGGTCTGTTTGAGAGAGGGACTTATTTTTTAAGTCCCTGTTACATCGGATATACGGACACTAATTTAGAGTATTAAGCGTAGACTAAAAATAAAACCCATTTCATAACCCTGGACTAATTCGCGAGACGAATCTATTGAGCCTAGTTAATCCATGATTAGCCTATGTGATACTACAGTGAACATGTGCTAATTATGGATTAATTAGGCTTAATAGGTTCATCTCGTGAATTAGCTTCTAGCTGTGTAATTAGTTTTGTAATTAGCCTATGTTTAATACTCCAAATTAGTGTCCGTATATCCGATGTGACATGGACTTAAAAATAAGTCCCTCTCCCAAACAAGCCCTTAGTTACTATTTTTACTGTCAGTAGGTATCATCATAAAACTCGTCGCTATCACCGTATATTACCATTTATACCATCAATAAGAACCATATTGCAAAACTCGTCGTTATCGCCGTATGTTACCATTTCTACTATCAGTAAGAATCAATAGTAAAATTCTTTGTTATCATTGTCTGCAGTGATGGAAGTCTGCCCAACACTCACGTTGGATCGTTATTGGTAGAAGGAGAGAGAAAAGGAAGAAGAAGAGGGAAAGGAGAAAGAGAAGGGAGCTGAAGGAGGAAGAAGGAGATGGGTATCTCTATAATCTTATCCTAGATTCGCTCCTGATTTATTTGTTACCATTTCTACTATAAGTAGAAATCATCATAAAACTCGTCGTTATCACTTTACGCTCGGTTTGCACTATGCACTCTCACCACCACACAGTACATACTTTGGTTGGATAGATGCACACTGTCCATTCAAGTTGCCATTGCATCATGTTTCATGAGCTGCAAGAAACCAAATGGAGCCATGCACTGAACTCTTGAGCCTATTTATGGCATGATGCTTAAGTTCAATCAACTGTGTGATTGGAATTGTTTTTGGGAGAGAATTTCCATGGCCAGTGGTGCTGGAGCATGGGTGGTGATGAGCTGTTGATATTAACCTATGCCCTAGGTGTAGGGTTACTTGGTGGATCATTTGAATCAAAATTGATCAGGTTGCCTGAGTTGTCAGGATCATTTAGGGGCCATATCTTTACTTCTTGTTGGAGTCACCTCAAACCCAAATTGTGGATGTCATGGTGATCATCAGCTGGGGATTTATTATAATATTCTACATTATAGGGCTCAAATAATGTTCATGGATTAGACATGGATAACTCTGTGGTTTGTCATTGTCGTTGAATTCAGGATATGATCAATTTCCTGTGGAATTTAATTCTTTTTGCCAACCTTTGTGTGGTGCAATGTCAGCTTAATTGTCAAGAAATGATTTTGCATGCGAATGCCGGCATTGGAAACTGGACAAGTTGAAGAATAATGCACCACTATTTCAAATTGGGAATAACATGCAAATCCCTATTTCAATTCCAGGTTTGTGGTAATAATGCCAGGATTGAATTGGCCTGTGTGTGAGGGCAGCAAAAGTCTGGATTTGATCTGCAACCAGTACAGCAAGTTGATGCATGCACAACCTTTTCAATCTCAGGTTAGCAAGTGGTTTAATTAAGAGCATTTTATCTTGGTACAGCTCATTTTTCACAGTACAAGATGGCATTAAATTGCAATTTTCAAGTGCTAACTAAAAAAGTGTGCACACAGTTAAGATTCAGGGTAAGAGAAATTTAAGCATTTGACCTGCAGGATAAACTAGACAGGTTGGAAGACTTTTAATTTCCCTTTGCAGCTTTGATAACATTATTAATTACAAGCAAAAATGAAATGTGAGTAGCTGCAAATTAATCCCCAGTGAATAACTATATATACTTTGAGAAATGAGAAAATTAAAGGAAAACTAAATGTGCTTCTTGCATCCTAATTTTGCAGGTGGAACATATTTCTTTGGTCCAATCAAATCAGCAGCTAGGCATGCAAAATATGCACAAAACATCAGGTGCCATTTTTTTATGAGATCAAAAGAAGTTAGGTACACATTATGTCACTGAGAAAACAATGTTATCTTGGGAGCTCTGATACATGTTTGAACAAGAAAGAAAATGACAAGGCAATGAGGTGTTCAAGAAAGGAGGAGCAAACAGTGAAGGTAGCCATTCAGAGATTCTATGGCCAAAACCTGAGGAGACAACTACAGTACATCACCCCATTGCTAGCTATATCTTTTTATTTTACAATAATATCACATTAAACTATGATGTACAGTCATCTCAAGAGAGATAAATTATCCTCCAGAAGCAATATGGATCAGCAGTGCTCTGGTCTCACCTTTTTCTTATGGAAAGAAAATTAGTTCCTAGTCACATCACACAATTCACAGTCACACACCAGAAATAGTCCATTTTAGGTTATATATGTAATGTTCAGAAGCTGAATCAAGATCATGATTACTTGATCATCAAACACTACTATGCGCAGCTTATTGTACAACTGAAAAAAGAGATCTACAAATGTACAGATGTAGAACTTTCTGCTTCCTTTGTCGCATAAAACTGAAGGACTGAACTACTGAAGCAATGAAAAGTAACCTTTGGAAAGAAAATGTTGGCATGGCAGACAGATACGGTTGCCCATCACTTTACATCCATTGTCAATGTGGGTTGTCATGAGGGTTCATGTCACCAAGAAAAATTGGGGAAAAAAGTTTTGTTTTTCGGTGCGATAAATCGCTATCAGGAGAAACTTAGCAGGACAATTAGAAGCCTACAAGTCATCAGAAATGATGGAAGCAAGGAATCTTCTGATTGTGTGATGACAACATGTGCTTCTGAAAGATCACACAATAAGGTTAGATGGTGGGAGGAGCTGTATCTGTCAATGTTTGGTCCCAATTATTCCTGGAAAAGTGGTGTAAGAGACAACAAAAGGATGAAGCAAAAAGAGGAAGAAGATGCTTTGACATTGCTTCCTTGATTAATTAGCTTTTTGGAGATGATGGTTTGATCATGGGTAGAGTTAACTTTGCTTTGGCTGTGTTCATCTGATGTGTAGGAAGAATGTTCAGCTTCCTTAGTAGCCAAGATACTTGTGATTCAGTAAAGTGGACTGGTTTTTTTTTTTCTGTAAGATTACTTGGGATCTTGGCAAGAACTTTCTTGTGAGCTGCTCTGTTGCTTGAGAGTAGCTCTGTTGTTGCATGTGCTTGTTGAGATTATCCAGTGGTTGGTTAATACCAGGTATTCAAATGAATTATATAATTAATTTTTGCTAATGTAAAAACAGTTATTGCAGAAGTTGGGCAAGATGAATCGGGAAACTAATTTGGACAAAAAAGCAAATAAATGTGTCCACTTGGATTGAAGTTTGGTTGGCTTATCGCCTTATCAAAACTGTAAGGGGTTACCTACATGGGCCTTAAGTGTCAACATAGGACAAATGGGCCCATAGAGGATGGATTTGTAAGCTCAGTTTAGAAATCATTAGGCCCACATGAGCACATTGATCCCCAACGATTGAATTTGATCAATTTCGGACGTGTTATGACATCTCTATCTCTTTCATCCGATTCGCTTCCTAGTGTCCAGGCCCACGTCGAGATCGCTCACATCCAGGCCCACCTTCAGACCGCAAATCTAGAGGTGATTCCCTTGGTCATCCTATCCTTCGTCTGTCTTTTGCTTGAATTTACTGTTCCAAATTTGAAATGCTCAAAGACCATTCAAAATTTCCCTCGAAATCTGCTTTCATCCCATATCGAAAGCTCAAAATCTTATAGTTTTCGACCGGTTTTCATTGGAACATGAATCTTGTTTGCCACATCATCGTCGATCTATTGAAATCCGAGGTAGCTACCTTCCTTGGCAAGCCCTACCTAGGTGGTGTTTTAATTATTATAAAATTGAAATATAAATTTACATGATATTTTAAATTTATTTTTATATAAAAAGTTTTCGCATCGAAATATTCCGTTTGAAAAGAACGGGGCCCTGTTGTAGACCAGTGTCGTGGATTCCGCGTGGTGGATTGGACAAGAAGCCCATGACAGAAAAGGGCCCATCTTCTCATCGACCTGACCAGCAGCCCACCTAACTGGCAACGGCCCATTTTAATTTGTCCAGGCAACGATCGAATCGAGAAATTAACCCATGCATCGAGCCAACGAAAATCATTTCCGCGAACATTTCCGTTTCCGATATTTTTTCTTGTTTTGATTTAGACAGTGCAAACGTTAACATGGTATATTCGGTTGGTGGGAATTTGCGTGACCATTTTCACACGTATTCATGCCCTTGTTTTCTCTTCCTATTTTTACTAGGTCTTTTCTTTCTTTTTCGAGACGTTACATCATATCTTCGCCGTTGTCCTTCTTTTCTGAAAAATGCTTTGTGTCACACGTCCGACCGGAGGACAAATGTCGGACGCTGGCTTCCTCTCTATACTAGTCTAGAGTTGATTTAACTTTTTTAGAGTATTTCTTTATTTCTCTCTCACCCTGTTTACTTTTCGTAAGCCGCATGCATGCATGCATAACTTGCATGCAAGTATAAATGAACATGAAAATTGAGATATGGTCTTTAAAATCATTTTTATTTAAAACTAATTATGTGATCTAGGATCCGATTATACCAGTGTATTCGTTGTAATTAAATCTTTATAATGAAATCTTGCATGATTATATTTTGATGAAAAAACTATATATGTTTCAACCGTTAAAATTCAATGTTTCACTTAATGAGAAATGAATGTTTCAATTAGAATTGAACTATGTTGCACTTTAAAGCTTCTTTTGTTGCAATGGATTTTGAAATGTCGTATATGGTACTATTTGTTGTTGCAATAAGCATTTCATTATGTTTCAATAGTTTATTTTTAAATGTTATACTCGATTTTTTTAATGTTTTGATAATTCTTTTCATGTTTCCACAATCATAAATCGATAATTCATGTGTGATATAAGATTATTTTAAAAAAATTAAGTATTTGTAAATATATTGTATGATTCATATGATTTTTTTATCTCACTTGTTGGTATTTAATATTTTATGTAATTGTTGTCATTGTTGTAGACAGTAATTTTATATGTTGCATTTATCTGAAACATTTTATGAGGTGAGTTGAAACAATTGCACATGTGATAAAACATTTTTCTATAAATTGTGAAACAATGGTTGATTTTTTTAATCAAAATATAGCCATATGAGATCTTGTTATAAAAATTTTATTATAACAAATCTAATGATGTAATCAAATTATAGATCAAATATATATTTTAAGATAAAAAACATTTAAAATTAAGTAAAAAAGTACGTACTACTTATAGCCGAACAGGCTGTGCATGCATGCATGCACAGGCTGGCATATGCGGTTGCATGCACCGCATGCACTTGCGCTTTGCATGCAGAGGGAGGTGCGTTGCTGCCAAGGGCTGTGAGAGGCGTCCGATATTTCGTTTTTTATCGGACATCCAACGGATAGTCTCCCCCTTATTTTCTTCCTCAACAACGAGCCCATATCTTTGTTAGCTCTTTCGCATTTAATGCGGTTGCCAAAGAGGTGTGAGCACCCAACCACCTGTTTGTCGACACCAAAATGATGTATGGCTCATTCATTGTCACGGTCATCGGTCATGAAAAAAAGAACTCGACCAACATAGGAAAGTCCACCATACAGTTTTTTATTAAGAAGAAGCCTCAACTAAAGTGAGGGACGAGGCAACATCCAGAGAGAGGATGTCCCTATGGTTCATCCTCCATTGCAGACATCGAGATTGTATGCTGCTGAGGGCAACCAAATCTATTATGGTTATACATAAACAGTTGCCACCCTCATAGTTAACAAGTGTGTCTTATGTAGAATCTGTTAATTTAAAATTGTTGTAATTATGACATGTTTAGATGAACAATCATATTAGTGTAAAAATATCAATAATGACCGATTAGTATGTACATGTGTCAAAGAAATGAAAACCAAGGTTCTCATTAATGGCTACTCAGCACATCTTCGTCACTAATCCTCGGGTACGACCTCACGTGGGTTATGCTCAGGGCACACTGCTCGAGGCATATATACCCTCAGGTGTGGCCCCTCGCGGGCCATGCCCGAGTACAGCCCCTAGATGCACTCAGTGGACAGTGCCCGGAGCACACATTGGACCCGAGTAAGACTTTTTCTGCTCGGGGTATATATGCCCTCAGGTGTGACCTCCCGCGGGCCAGTGTGGGTATAGCCCTTGGATGCACTTGGTGGACAGTGCTCGGGGCACACATCGGACCCCGAGCAAGACTGTTTCTGCTCAGGGCATATCTGCCTTCAAACGCAGCCCCCGAGAGCTACGCTCGGGGTACCAATCTCCTCAGGTATGCCCCCCTCCCGTGAGACGCACCCGTAACACATCTCCCCTGTGCTCGACCCCCGAGTACTCAGGGGAGGCAAAGAATACAAGCAGAACATACAAAATCTACATCTTCAAGGTGCTCATAGAATACATGTTGGCATGTCTTCTATAAACTATGTCCATCATGAACTCCTTTATCAACGACATTTTTGATAAGCTCGTCAAACATAACAAGAACGTCTATTATGAAGCATAAGAGCACGTCCAGCTACGTTACACGGATACGGATACGGGTATCGGATACAATACGTATCCGATACGCGGATACACTATTCTCCAAAAAACAGTGACATGGGGATACGACTAAGATTTTTTAATAATAATTATAATAACATGATTTAATATAAAATAACATAGTTCACAACTTAAAATGTCGCTTACAATCATCCATAGACCACAGGACACAGGTTCACACATAATTGAGTTCAAATGCATACATAACAGATAAGTAGATAAAGATAGGGTTAATTGGATCCATGCCACTGTAAATATGACATATTAGAAAAATGCCACTACTATTCATGATATCGGCTACGTGCCACTGGAATTTGGGGAAATTGGAACCATGCCACTCCCGTCCATTTTTCTGTCAACCTCCGTCTAATCCCACCTGTGAAATGTCACTTTTGCCCTTTCCCCTTCCATCTCTCTTCTTGCTACCCCTACCCGGCGCAAGCAGGAGGCCAGCAGCAGCAGGCATACCCGGCCTACGTGGTGCCGCCGCCGGCTAGCTACCCGACCAAGGACGGCCCGCAGGAGCAGTACCCCGCCGGCCCCGGCGAGACCACCAGCCGTGGCCACCACCACCACCACCACGGCGACGGCTTCTGGAAAAGATGGTCAGTACTAAACCCTTTTCCTAGGCAAAAAGCTTCCTCCTCATTTCATCTTCAGGGTTAATTTCTGCTTAATTTACTGTCATCTCCTGCTGACGTGGCATTCACTGCTTCCTCTATGTTGTGTTGTTTCAGCTGCGCTGCACTCTGCTGCTGCTGCCTCCTTGACATGTGTTTCTGATGACCAAGCATGATGCTTCCTCATGGCTCATGGTGATCATGGTGGCATGCTCTCTCTGTGTGTTGTCTTGTGTATATCACTAGTTCATACTTGTATTTACCCATAGGCGACCATGCTACTGTCGCTGCTACTGCCGCCGCAGCCGCCGCCACCGTCGCCATCGCCGCCACGCGCCTTCTTGCCGCGCTGCTCGCTCCAGCCCCACGCGCGCCACCACCTGCTCGACGAGGAAGCGGGCCCGAGGCATGCCGCCCTGGTGGCCCGCGCGAACGCGGCGGCCTATGCGCGGGAGATCGGCGCCTGCGTGCGCGCACGGCGGTGGGGCGCGGCGTGTGAGGCGTTCGCGGCGATGCGCGCTGCGGGGGCCGCGCCCAACAGGTTCCTCCTCCCGCGGATGGTCCGCGCCTGCGCGGGGGCGCGGCAGAGGCGCCTCGCCGCCGCGGCGCACGCGCTCGCTGCCAAGGGCGGCCCCGCGTTCGCGGACGACGCCGTCGTCGGGAACGCGCTCGTCGCCACGTACGCGGCGCTCGGGGACGTCGCCGGCTCACGTGCGGCATTCGCGTCCCTCCCCGAGCGCGACGTGGTGGCGTGGACCGCTCTCGTCGGCGCGTACGCCGATGCCGGGAGTTGGGAGAGGCCTTCGAGCTGTTCGAGACGATGCAAGAGAGCGGCGTGCGGGCGGATCCCGCCAAGGTGGAGGAGAAGCGAAGAGAGGAAGAGAGAGTGTGCTAACGGAGATTGACAGAAAAATGGACGGGAATGGCATGGTTCCAATTTCCCCAAATTCCAGTGGCACGTAGCCGATATCACGAATAGTAGTGACATTTTTCTAATATGTCATATTTGCAGTGGCATGGATCCAATTAACCCATAAAGATAACACATGCAACTTAAGTAAGACACTTGCTCTTCTAGGATTCTACTCAGGAATAGGAGTCGATGCGGCGCCGACGCGCGTTCTACTACGTAAATACGATGCGAGCCAGGGAAGGCAGTGCGTCACGTACATGAATTTGGGCCATTTTCTTTTCATGGGCCGTGTCCAAATCGGCCCACACGTATCAGATACTCGTATCCAGTCCAGTACGTATCCAAATTACTTAGTACGGCCTGGATACGTATCCATGGCGTATCCGAGCCATATTCGTATCCGCGCAGTATCGGATACGCGATACGCGACCCCCCTACCGTATCCGCGCATCGTAGATGTCCAGGGCCCGGGCTTGGCCAGGGGACCTGGGTATCATGTGTACACGGGGCCTAGGCATGCTCGAGGCTCGGACGCTATGTTCATCTCAGAATAAGAATAAGAACAGCCCGGGGAGTTGGTTCATTCCTAGGGGAAAAATAAACCGCACAACATTGTTAGTGAGGAGCTCGATGAAATCTATTGCCCCGGGTTCTTCATGGCGGTTTCCGCCCAGGGCTCACCACCTCGGGGCAGAATCGGTGGGCGCCACTAACAGGTTATGCAGAATGATAGGCCCAACGACCTGTTCGTGAGCGACATTGTTAACAGCAGATTTTCGTAATCTACTCGGAGAGGAAAGAGAGAACCGAAGCAGAGAAGAAGGACCAAGTCGGAGTCGGACCAAACATCGTATCGGACTTGGTGAACGTATCGGACTGGAAAGGACACTTGCAGTAAAGGTGTATCGGCCGATACGGATTCAATGTGGTCATCGGCCGATAGAGGCAGGAAGTTGACAGAGTCAGCGTGGGCTTGGTTTGGGCTCAAGATAAGCTTCAAGGAAGTTGTCAAATTGAGATAAGGCTCGGTTTTAGGCAATTGTATCTTGTAAATCAAGTAGGTTTAGATCTAATCTTTGGCAAGAGTCTACCGCAAAGACTTGTTTGTTAGTTAGAGATAAGATCATGTCCTACAAGGACCATGTTGTAATCTCGGGTATAAATATCCCGGTAGTATGTACATAGAAACTCTCTCTCACAACAATACAACACATAAATCAATTTACTTTCGGCGCATCGCCAACCCTCGCCAGAGGTTAATCTCGACGAGTTCTTGCTTCCCTAGAGCAGAGGTAAGAACTCGTGCCCGACGATCTACATCGTCGGGGCTAGCGTGTCGCTGTAGGCACGTTAAGCCTCGATGATGTGATCGTCGTTTATCATGCTTTGGGAGATTTTCATAAGTATATTAATTATGCTTCGTTGGCTGTCTGCTCGTTTTAGGGTTTATTGCCGACGACGGTTTAATTATTATGCTTAGTTAAATCTTTCAATGCATCCACCATCCCCAAAAGCGATCGACGACTTGATTTTCTTTGTGTTAAGTCTCAATTCACACTTTGAGTTGCTATCGACCTTAGTCCTGTTTTGAGATCTAATCCAAAGCCTGTTTTCGATCATAACTAAGGATAGCACCGGGGTTTCAGCCGGTCTTATCTAATACATGTAACTACTATAATATTTTTATATGTATTTGCCACTTGTATGAGTAGATTGATAGATATGAATGCATTTTTTATAGGTTATCCTCTAGGGTTTACCTGTAATCGATGTATTTATATAAGTTGATTGGCTTATACAAGTCTGCATTAGAGTATTAGCTAGTGCAATTATTTCTTTTATCCCTCATCGGCCGATGCCTCTAATTGACATGAACATGTTGATGAAGGCCGATGAGATTAGATTTATATTTTGTTGTTATTTTATTACAATTACAAGCGAGCCGATATAGCTTTGCCCTATCGGCTAGGTCATGACAATGCGACATCGGCCTATCGGCCGATCAGCCATTGTGTACTTACATGGTTTGCTTGTTTATCTTGTTGATTGCAGATTAAATCAACTGGCACGCCCTACACATACCTAAGCAAGCCTTTGGACCTGCATTGGAGTTAAGCAGACCTCCCAGGGCGCCGTGGAAACGTGGAACCCGTTTGGTCGTGAGGCAGGTCTAAATTCTGCGCCAACAGACATCATCATGCCACTGACAATGCGGTGCCCAAAAAATTATGGCTCGAGATTACAGTTCAACCGAGTGTAAATAGGAGGTGGCGAGGCATAGAAACGCTGGCGGTGTTGTGTCGCTTATAGAAATAGGGAAGGTGCGATGTGTCGCGTGTTGGTGGCTGATCGACGACTTGGGCCACAAGCCCGGTTTCGAACAGATGGCAAGAGGAGCAAGACACAACTGTCCCGAGGCTTCCTAGCAGAGTGCTTAGGGCACGGTAAAAACAAGCCCGTCGTGATAATCCTTCCATTAAGTCGAGGATATCAGAGGAGACAATGACAAGACATAGCATAGATGTTCCCTATGTGATAACAACGCTGTATACCCTTCTTCCGACTATAAAAGGAAGGGTCATGCCACTGAGATGGGGGAGGATTTGGCTAACGAGAAATTGGAGGCAAAAACCCTAGATAGAGCAACTCTAGCACATACTCATCTTGTACGCTTGTATTCTACACTCTTGCATCCTAATAGTCCCAAATACAGGAGTAGAGTATTACGCTTTCAAGCAGTCTGAATCTGTATAATTTCTTGTGTTCATTTGTGTTTATATTTTTCACACAGCATGAACTCGATCTCCACTCACTCCTGGTTTAATCTCTTGAGAGGGAGGTGTTCTCTTCCCCGTTGTATTTCTTGTGTTCATTTGTGTTTGTATTTTTCATACAACATGAACTCGATCTCCACTCATCCCTGGTCGAATCTCTCGAGGGGGAGGTGTTATCTTCCCCGTTGTAGGAGTGTGATCTCCGACAGCTAGTGCGTCAGGTAAAGGGGCACTTTAGAGGTTATTGTTTTACATATTTTCGCATACCACACGTGCCAAGAGGGGTCTTCTCTTCTCCGTTGTAGGAGAGCGATCTCCAACAACATGTATCAATGAGTCGATGATATAATGATGACCTATTTTTTTTGAGATTGGTTTTATGTGGAATGACCACATATACAACCCTTAGGCTAGTCTCAATGGACATTTCATGGGTGTGTCATACACACTTAATAGGGTGACACCTCAGCAAAAAAAAATTTGCATGACATGAGGAGGAGAGAGAAGGAAAGAGTTTCATCACGGTGAAACGACTCAGCGCTGTTTCCTAGCTCTCGGTAACCGGGTGAAACTCCCATTGAGACCAAATCGTTTCATCCTCCAGATCCCATGCGCACACCTCCGCCCGCGCGCGAAACTTCGCCTTCTTTCCCGCACCGCGCGGAATCCTCCTGCGCCGAATCCTTCTGGCTAACACAATTCATAGGGTGCATATGATCCCAACGAACTGCAGCAATTAAATGCTTTTCTTAGTCTTGGAAACGTCAAAGTGAGACGCTGCATTGTGGGAGCTGTTTCATGGATGGTTTCATTTGAGTCTTGATGACGTTTTAATTTTGGAAACTGTGCAATGACACTAGCCATTGAGACTGGCCTAAAAAACACTAATCTGTGGTAGTGGAGAAAGGGAGAGGCGAGCAAGGGTTCAAGACGTTCAACCTCCCTCAATTTCTCATAATTTGCACCGTAATTACTGTAGCTTGTATGAAGTTTTATAAGGCCAATATTACTGGTCTCCAACAAATTTTTTTTAAGTTTTCTGGCTCTGTCGCTATCAGCTTGTCTACTATGTGCTTTATGACGCTAGCTAGTACACTTCAAAATTGACCAGACTACTATAGTATCTTTTTCTAGTAGGTAGGTAACCAACATAGGAAAAAGCATAACCCCTTTTAAAAGCGTAAACAATCACGCAGAAATCTCGTTAGCTACCAACAAATTAACCAGTCCTCGATTTGTCCTAAATTATAGCATGTCTTTCTTTAAAAAAAATTAAACTTGATAACTCTAGACTAATAATCGTATTAACTATATCTATACTAATTATTATACATGTTATATTACTAGATTTATATTTTAAAGTATTTTCATGTGATACTAATTTTATATTCGTTGAGAATATAACATGAAATAAATTAATAGTTAAAATATGTTATTGAACATCGTATAAAATAAATATATGTCTTATAATTTAAATTATAAGGGAGGGAATAATAATCAATCCCACTAACCAACCGTTTCTCGGTCCCCATGAGAGATCGACCTGTCTCCTTCGTCGTCACAAATGCATCCTGGGGCTCATGGCAACATCACCTCAACTGTTACTCGTGTACCATGCAAATCATATATATGACGTTTACCAACTTCTAGTCCAATTAAGGGACAAATATAATCAAGATGTTAATTAAGATCCAATTGCAAACTACATTGCGTCAGCAACCACGTAGTAGTACGTGAGAGAGAAGCAAGGCTGAACTTCTCGACGAAGTTGACGTGGCATTGCACGGAAAAGTCAACGATGCTAGATTCAGAGTAATGATTAGTATGACGCTAGCTAATCATCGTATTTGAACATGGCACTAATTTCTACTAATTTGTCAATCAGTTTTTTATTACCATCTCCAAATCCAATTCTCAAAGAAAATCTCAAGCTCAAAAAAGGGGCCTCGGATAAAAAATTAAGAAACATGCATGAAAACCGAGTTATGAATTTGCCCCCTGTTTAATTTGAAAATAAGAGAGGAAGTAATTAGGTACGAGTTCGTCAAAGTTAGAGGACAGTGGAGATAAATAAGAGGAAAACTTGCATTCTTTGCCTTTTGAAACTGAACAGGGTACCTTGATCGATTTTAACCTCTTAAACATATGGTTGAATTGGATATTAAACGATCAAGGGGGTACCTACGATTTCAGCAACACATTCAAAAAATGTTTTCATCCACATCGTTAATACATGACCCTCTGTTTATATCATAGTTTTTTCATCCAACCCAAATGTTCCTTCAAAACAACCCAAATGCCAGCGCTAGATTTTCATCCACATATAAGTTAGAGACCACCTTCAACATTGAAACATTAAACATATGTTAGTATTGTCAAACTAAATCAAGGTTTTCACCCTAGAGTCGACTGCCAACGTTATACAACCGTCCATGATAGGAGTTTGTGTCCTCGCCAAAAGGGCCACCACCTTATCAGAGAAGAAACCACACATAATAGATCGTAACCTTTAATTGTCGACTACTCTCTCCGATCACAACGAAAGAAACCACCCACATAATCCCTTTCGCATTATTATGTTAGATATTTCTTCACAAACATGCATGTTATTGTTGTTTCTTCATGTGTAGGTTGAATCTAACTATACATGCCTGTAAAGCGCAGATAATGAGAGTACATGCTCTCTAGTCTCTAGGGCTAAAAATAGTTAACACATGTCCCTCTGTTCATGTCATAGTTTTTTCATGCCCACATTCAAACCTTGACAGCATAACAACCCCCACCTCCAACAACACATCCACTTCTCTCCCTGTAAGAGCCAGCTTCCTGTTGGAGGCTTGAATATTGTGAAATCAGAGAAATTTGCATATTTTTTTCATTTGATTCACAAGGAGCTGAATGAGAAAAACCTCTCATATTCAGTTTTACAGTAGAGATGGAACTAAAAAAAGAAACATCGATTATAACCCCAAAATTAACAACTACATTTCTTAAACATACATAGAGGAGAAATAAAGGGAAAAGCCTACTGAGGCAATCATATTTGTTTGGTAGATTGTTTTTCGATAATCGATAGATCGAAATCCGACATCTATATCCACAAGCAGATATATACAACTAATTTGTTTGATTGATATGTTATCCAAGCAATCCTCGGCCCATCCACTGGGATTAACTAGCGATCATCCGTGCCTTCCAAAGTTGAAAAATGCCCTTATCTTTATCCATGGTCAAAATCCATATGAATGCTTAAGATGCGCACTAAAGAAAAGAGGATAACATCAGTAGCAAAAAGAAAGAAAGGGAGATCCACACTAACCGGACAATAATATGTACACCGAGCAGTCCATGATCACACACACACACACACACCACAACACCTTTAGCATCTGTTCCTTTTCTGTTTTTTTTCTTTTCCTACACACCAAAAGTCAATCACCAACTAGTTCTAAGCCGTTTCTGACGACAAGAAATCAGATATTCAGATAAGGCTACTACAGCTGCAGATGACAAGAGTTCATCAGGCTGGGAGAGACAGGAAGCCATTCATCTTCACATCGCAGCTTCTCGTGTCACTATTAATTCGTGCTCCCGACCTGCAAACGCAATCGATCTCCTCCCTGAAAACATTCTATATATTTGCCTCCATCCATCTGCAATTCTGCATTGTTTCATGGTGATTGCATGCAATAATGCTGATCATGAGATGTTCAGAAGCCGATGATCTCGTCCGGCACGTCGGTCACGAACCTCGCCTTCTTCTGCAAAGGAATCAACACAAGACAACAAGTTCAGAACGAATACATACATTCAGAAAGATTAATTCAAAGCATGTGAACATTCCACAGCATCTTCTGCTGCTAGCTGTTGCAGATTAAAGTGTTTAATTTGGTTTTAGCTAGAGGGATTAATTCGGATTGCTTCGTTCGGACAAGGACGAATGGCTTTTGTGTGGTGTGTGCTGCTTTTGCAGCTTGTGCTTGAATCAGAAGCTATCCATGGATTTGGATCCCTTTCTGACCGAAAGTGGATGGCCATGATTGTGTCCGTCAGGACAGAGGACGACTAACCGCACCGTTTGATCGATTCGACGGCCTAACCGACACACCAATGCGGCCATAAGCTGGTTCATCGAGAAGAACTGATGACAAGTTCAGATAAAGTTCAGATGTGTATACATTTCTAATGTGTGTAGAGAACAAAAGAAGTTCAGACTTAATTTTTCCAAAAGGAATACAGGACAGGGCAGCTTGAGATTTTTTGAACTACTCGTGAGAATATAGAAAAGTTGGGTTTTCCAACTTTTAGATTCTAAATCTCTCCCAATAGGGCCATACTCTGAGATTCTAAAGTAGTTGCAGATAGACAACTCTAATGCTTAGAAGCCCATTAGACTGTAATCTAACTTAGGTTAGTTCCATCAACTTCATAAACACGAGAGGTCCAAGACCTGTCCCTCTAAACTAATCACTGTTCTTTATTCGTTAACGATACTGTACACAATTGACATTGGAGATTGGAGAATGCATTGACAGCTTCCACGTAGCAGCCAGCTACTAGCTACCTAGTACTACATGAAGTCCACTCTTGCAATTAAAACTGCCTCTAGAAAAAAAACCAACATGTCATGATCGATTCGCGTAAACATCGTGGTTAATCTGTTTCAGTCTAATTAATCAAGTGCCAGAATCTAAGCACGTGTGATTAGTTGTATTAGTAGTACTAGTCCTCAAGTACATTAGACGTACTTGCTCATCATTTGACCTGATCAAATTACTCTTCCTAGCTACTCCTCTACATGCAAGTTTTACCTATTTAAAGCAAGCACTTCTAAGTTGACCATTGCCATATTGACCTTTCTTTAATAGGAACAACCATTTTATCAATCGAAGAACCATTAACTATGTTTTATCATTTATATATATTTTTTCAGGATCAGTTTAAACTTTTGCATGAATTGGTTAATATGTGAAGCACCTAATAACCTCGTATGCAACAAGGTAACACAGACACCACTCTGCACACTAGCAAGTAATTATAAGAGGACATTCCACTGTAATACTAGTACTTTTTTTTACCAGTAAAGACCATCGTAAAAGTATTTACAATGATAATTAAGTGGGCCACTAACTACTGCACTGATTTCTGAACATCGATGGCCAATATCCTGAAAATGACTAGACTTACTCCCTCTTAACTATGGGGGTTGGAGATCATGATCAATATATATGACCCCTCCAATTATTTTCAAAGGCCTCATTTAAGTGCCACACCAAACTTGTTCACACAATATATGCTGCTAACTAACTAAACCAATTAAGCCTTGCACATGGTCCTCCTTGACACATATACATGTCCCCTTCATCCATATCACATGCATGGACACATCAACCCAACTATTCTAGGTCACCATTGCATGTCTCTTTTAATTTCCATTTGTTCCAAAACTGTTCATGAGACTATATTTCAAACAAAGGGTGAAGGAGTTGGCAACTGGAAGGAAAGCAAGTTCATTCACTTGTTGCACAGCTGCACCACCTAAACCATGTGAAGGACTAGTGAAATTCTGACACAAAGTGGATTTGGCTTAGGGAAGTCAGCGAACCATGGACAAAACTCATTGCTAATTGTTGGAAAGTTGAAGAGATGAATGAGATTGGTTTTTCTTTTTAATAATGGGATAGTGATTTGCACTTCCGATCCATGTACCATGCGTACATGACCGAATAGAAACAAGAAGCCATAAGGTGGCATACGAATATATTTACGGTGGTCGCTACTGGTAGTATTAATAATAACACTGGTATTATCATCGATAGAAACAATCTGAACCATTGGTTTATAAGTTGTACTATACTATATACCAATATAGACCACCGTAAAAATTGTTAAGGTGCACGACATTACATCAAGTAATCGTCATCATCTTAACAACAAGCTGTTAGTGTTTTCTAAACAAATTGCAGTTCTGATAGATCCTTTTATCTGCTATAAGGTGAAGTTTTGCTTAATAGTCCTTTTTAGTACTACTGAGCTGAAAAATATAATATTTTCAATCTAAAAGTTGGTATAGTCAGGTTTCAAAATTGAAAGCTCAATTTTGATGCTCGAAATTTCAAGCTGAAAGTGCTCACTGGTTAATTTACTAATGAACTCTTAAATTACTTCTACTTCTGTCCTGAAAGTTTGATTCTTCAATCGTTCTTTTGCCGCTAAAGTCATATATTTCGAAGAAGTTTCAGAGATAACTCCAAACAAGATTCATGTACGTATGAAACAAGGCATTGTCGAAAATTTTGAAAATTTCTGCCATTTTTGTGGTTTGAATTCGAAGCAGAGGAAAAAAAGGCAAAGGATTGGAAAACAGAGAGAGAGAGAGAGAGAGAGAGTATGCTGTTTCTCACCTGCTTCTTGTCGGCGACCTTCTTCTTGTCCGACGAGACGAGCGCCGCCGGCAGTGGCAGCGGCAGCGGGCGGCGGAGGACGGGGGTGGCCGGCGCGGAGCGGTGGTCCCTGGCGACGCAGAGCTGCATGATTTTCTCGGCGGCCTCGGCGGCGTCGCGGCTCTCCTTGACGAGCCGCGCCACCTCGGCCTTGGGCAGCCGCATACGCAGCCGCACCGCGCCGTCCTCGCCGGCCTCCACCGACGACACCGGCGACGCCGCCACGTCCGACGCCGACCGCCGCGACAGCATCATGCTCTCCAGCCTCTCCCCGGCGCCACCGACATGGACGAGCGCGCCCGACCACGTCCTCCGCGGCGCGCGGGCTAGGCGGGGGAGCTCGACGAGGAAGTAGAGCTTGCCGGGCTTGAGCGGCGCGTCGGCGTCGAGCGGCCGCGCGCGCATCCCGAGGCGCTTAACCTCCTCCGACTCCAGAAGCTGGTAACCCGGGTGGTCACGCAGCGCCGCCGCCGCCGCCGCCGGCGGCCTGTACTTGTACGTCGTCCCGTCCACCGTCATCACCCTCGCCGTCCGCCGCCTCCCGCCGGCGATCGCGTTGCCCATCGATCGTTCACAGCTACCTCACTCGCTCACTCGCTCAGCTGGCTGCTTCGCAGCAGACGAGCTCCAATTCGATTAGTTAACGTGAGCTCACGAGGCAGAGCAAGAGGAGAAGAGAATATAAAGGGAGGCACACATGTGATGCGGCAAAGTCAAATCTCACGTCTACTTGATTAATTATCCTGTCATTCCAAATTACTTATCAGTTAGTTTTATGCTAGATTAAATATTTTTATCTTTAACATTAATTGTTAAAAGTTCGTGTAGTTTAATAACATGTAAATTATATATTTATGAATGTATTTATCATGATGAATCTAAAAAATTAACCTTATAATGTCGTGGGCTTCATCCACAAAAGTCTATAAATATTATACATATATAGACGGGTTTTCGACGAAAACTTTGTAAAATGCCATTGATTTTAGTCTCTCAGAACATATGTTAGGATACGCATTCAAAAGAGTATGAGCCTGGTGTTACGTTTACAGTGGTGCGTGTGCATATGTATTTATCGTGTAATGGGAAAAAAAGTTAAACTATATGATTTTTTTTTAGAAATAGATGGACATATATATGGATATCTGATTTAGAAAAAAACGTAGAACGATGAGTAATTTAAAACTGAGAGAGTGTACTAGTTTAATTAGTTGCAGGTGATTAGAAGCTTAATCTTTTCGATGACTGCATTATTCAAAGGTACATACTGGTGTCGACGTGTCGTGGTATCTAGAGAGGCATGTTCTTTAATTACATCGTCGTTGTATGGGTGTGGCAAAATAATTGCATTTTGGATTTACTTGGACGCTAATAATTAATGGTGTACATATCTAGCTATACTAATATGTTGTACTAGTATATAGTGTGTAGTACTGTACTAGCGTACATACGGCTAGCAAGGGGGCCATGTGGGCTGCCTGTATATGATCAATGTTGTAGGTACGGTTTAATACTATTATCTACAACAATGCAATGGCCTTTATTAAATGTGGTTGATCATCCATGCGTGGACTAGCTAACAAAAACAGTGATTAATTGCGCATCAAAATGTTTAATTCATTGATTGTTAGCTATCTCTCCCGTATTTAATTAATGTAACTTTTATACATACATTTAATTATTTAAATTATTAAAAAAAGTTAATATAAATATTAAAAATATAAATCATTTTAAAAATACATCTAATAATAAAAAATTACAATAAAATAAATGATAATTACGTAATATTTTAACAAGACGAACGATTAAAAATGCATTAAAAACCAGTCAATAGCGAGACGTCCGTGATGACTTTTCAATTATAAAATATGTCGGTTTAGTCTTTTTGGAATGATAATAAAAATTTGGTATGCGTGTATGCATTCATAAAGATGCACACGTTTATCTCGTGTTTAAAGAAAAATGAAGAGAGTACTGGTACACTATATCCTTCAAGACTGGGCAAGCTATAAGCAGGGTTTCAAAAACCGCCGGGGGCCCGGTTACCGCCACCCGGCGGTACGGCGGTTACCGGCGGTAACCGCGGTAACCGCGCAAAACCGCGACAAATTTACAAATCGAAATTTGAATTCAAAAATTCGGGCAAACCGCGCGGTTTGGCGCGGTTACCGCGCGATGTGTAATGGGTCGCACAGTAACGGGCCGGCCCATTTTTTTTTCTTTTTCCAATTTTCAAATTTATTCTCCGTTTTGTTCTCAAATTTGAATAAATATTACTCTTTTTTGAGAAATTTCTTCACCATAAAACACTATAAATCAAGCACTACCTTCACCATTTTTTTTGATTTTTTTCTTTTTTTTTTAAATTTTTGAATTTGGACGAATTTTATTAAACCGTACCGCGCGGTACGGGTTACCGTACCCCCGCGGTACGGGCGGTAACCGCGGTAACCGCGCGGTTACCGGCGGTTTTAGTAACCCTGGCTATAAGTGAGAAGTGGCGTGCATGGACGGAAACGAACAGAGAGAACTGCGAGTGCGTGTGTTGTTTGGCGGTGTCCGGTGAGAACAGAAAAAAGAAACGCATGGGGTGTCGCTCTCCATTTCCGTTATCTGTCTTTCACTCTAGTCCTAAATTCTTGGCTTGGTTCAAGAAAAATGTTGAGAATTGTAGCTTGGCTGTACACATACGAGTTACCCTCGGCGTCAGGTTACCTCATGGATCGATCGAGCGTGGAAATTTCTGCTGGTTTTCTGGAGATCTTTGAGAAGAATTATGTGAAATGTCAATCGATTTCATGTCGGTTATGAGAAGTTGAGAACCTTCTGTATCGATCGATATGATTAATTTAATCTACCGAGTAATTACAAGCGTTTTACCGCGGGATATGATCGATCAATGCTGATCTGTCAGGTAAATTCCATATGTGAAGAGGACAAGAGGCGCAGCTAGCTAAGGTAGCTTTTTCTCCAGCATGTCCAAACTAATCGTCGTCTCTTTGTCAGCTTACTACAGTACAGTAAAGTGTGTGCGTTAGCTGACTAGCTGATGACTAGTCAGTACAAATGGCAATATTATTTTGCAAGCTACTCCTTCGATCTATCAAAAAAAAGAGTTAAAATAGTAGCTACAAATCTAAACAACACTACGTACAGATTCGTAGTCAGGAATTAATTTATTTTCAGACGGAGGGTATACTGTGTGATGGTAGTACTAATTATAGTGTGTAAGTAGAATTAATCAACCATTCGAGTAGCCGTGTGATGCATATACTATCTCCGTTTTTTAATATATGACGCCGTTGATTTTTTTCACAAACATTTAACCATTTGTTTTATTCAAAATTTTTGTGCAAATAAAAAAAGTCATGCTTAAAGAATATTTAAGGATAAATCAAGTCATAATAAAATAAATGATAATTACATAAATTTTTTAAATAAGACGAGCGCTCAAACGTCTTAAAAAATCAACGACGTCATATATTAAGAAATGGAAGGAATACTACAGGGAGCATGCCCTAATATTCATGCTCACAATTAATTTTTTTTTTGAAAGGAAGACAAAAGCTTTGTCTTTTTTATATTGATATATAGAAACGGAGCAACAAACAAAGCTCAGAATATTTACAGAGCCTCGACAAAAGCCATGTCCTACAAAACTAGGCTACGGGCGCACTAATCTCCCGAGGGTATGATCTCTGTAAGCTTGACAGCTCCTGCCTTGATCCAGGCCTGCGCCTCCTTATTTATCTTGTGAATGATGGTGGCCGGCATACTGGCGATTTGCCAGAAGTTTCGGGCGTTTCTCTCGTACTAGAGTTCCCAAGTGACCAGAATGATCACCGACCGCATAGGCTTTCTTGGGCTATGTGGTATTTGGGTGCCTCGGTACCACCACTCCTCCCCTGAAGCATAGTCATTCCGTTGATTTGCCCAACCTCTCTTCTGCAATCTATTAGCTATCCATACTCTATTATGAATGATTAACCACGAGAAGAATTTGCATTTTGACGAGGCCCGATACTTCCAGTTTGTCTGGTCAAAGATCGTTGTTGTCGTCCCTATAAACTGTAGTTTGTAGGCTGACTTCACCGTGTAGGTAGTCTGCAGGCCAACTTCGTCGTATAGACCTCGTTGGCCATTAACTTCTAAACAATAGTATTTCGCTGCGTTCCCAGGAGACCTACTCTCCGTATCATAGCCCATAGCTGCATGTACTGCTGCAGGTGCTCCGCCGCTGTGATCCGGAGCAGGTCCATGTCTGAAATCCAAGTATCGGAAGCTAGAGCGTCATGGGCGTTAATCTAGGTCAATGTTTGTTTTTTGCCTCGAAGCTGCATAGATTGTCGGTGCTATCGCTTTGGACACTCTGTTTTCGAGCACAATTCATTTACATCTCCGATGGCTAATACTCCTACCTTACTTATAGCTCCGTTTCATATTATAAGTCGTTTTAATTTTTTTTAAAGTTAAACTTCTTTAGCTTTGACTAAATTTATAAAAAAGAGAGTAATATTTTCAATATAAAACAAACAAACTATTAAATATATTTAATGTCAGATTTAATAAAATTAATTTAGTGCTATGAATATTGTTATATTTTTTTTAAACTTGACCAAAATTTTTAAAAAGTTTAATTTTGAAAAAATCAAAATAACTTGTAATATGAAACGACGGGTTAGGTGCATACGTAAGGCCGACGTGCGGGTGACAAAAGTGGGTTATGGGGGTGAGTGAGTGATCTATCGATCGGTCGACGATCGACGACATTAAATTTTTGTCTCGATGTCCACCATGGTCGATTGAGACGACATCATATTGATCATATAGGCCATGACACGTCGTTCTCTGGTGAATAGATGCACGAGGCAAAACTAAAGAAGAAAGAAGAAGCAGCAGCAGCTAATTAATTGATGCGTCGACGAAGAAGAAGACACGCTGACGCTGCAGGCAGAGAGGCAGATACGCCGCGATTCACGGGATCGAGCTCTGCAGGAAGAAGACGATAAAAGGAGAAGATAGCAGGAAGGCCTCTCGGGCTTGTCGTACGTGTCATTTCTTCTCCATCACTGACATGGAGATATAATCCTTCTGTTAAAAAAAAATCAAACCCATGTGTGTCCATATTTATCTTTTAAATTTATTTTTTTTACAGAGAAAGTATTCCCTCTGTTGCTCTGTACTAAACTATAGCATTCTAGTTGAAGGGATATGATGAATTGAGTTGAGTCGAACGTTTGATTTGAGAATGAGTGAGATAGAATGCTCCCCTGGAGGAATATTCCTCTTATATCTTAGTCTAAGCCACTCGAAAAAAATCTGGCGGACGAGCTCGACCCTCTTGGGTTGAGCGCACGGCGTGAGCCGCCCATTCTGTTGACGCAAAATCTGTCCCGTTAAACGTGTCAAAAGATGTGTTGACGTAGATCCTGCGTGTGACACATGAAGGCCTAGAAGATCCGCTTAGCTTCAGTGCAGATCCTAAACTTTGATGAGATGCGCGTGTGCCAGTCAGTTTGATCCTGCAACCGATAAGATATATAAATTGACGATCAAACAGCCGATCGGCTAACAAGCCGATGTCGATATTAGTCGATGTTGATAGGGTTTTGAACAATCGGCTATATATCCGATGTAGACTCTGACACTTGAATAAATAATGATATAAAGGTAATCGGCTGATGTAATAAGAAAATAAATCAATCGGCCGATATAAGAGTGACAAAGTAGATATCTATAAATATAATGAATCAGATATCTAACAAATCAGTCGGCCGATATGAT
Source organism: Oryza officinalis (assembly GCA_008326285.1). Lineage (NCBI taxonomy): Eukaryota > Viridiplantae > Streptophyta > Magnoliopsida > Poales > Poaceae > Oryza > Oryza officinalis. Next base: position 27,649,070 of record BDMV01000008.1, read on the forward strand.
ATAGAATATTAAATGATCCGATGGTTCACTACTAGAAAAATAATTTGTCGCCACGAAAAAATCATGGCATCAATGCTAAAATCGTGGCAACAGATATATGTTGCCACAATTTTAAAATCGTTGCTAACCGTGGTAATAAATAGAACGGTAATAGCTTATTGCAATGATTTTTATTTAGTGGTCAAATTTTGATATTGCCATAAAATGGATGTGAGAAAAAAAAATCATATTGTAACACTTCACATCGTTGCAATAAACAAGTATTACCACCACTTCATATGTAGCATTAGTTCTATGTATCATATTAAAAGTTTAAATAGTACACTATCATCCCAACTATTTATTTTTGATACCTTGCAAGCGTGTGCAAATGAATCAATTGACACAACAACTGCAAGCACTTCAGCATGATTTCGGCCATGCACCACACATGGAGGACCAACCGGATGATGAACAACACGTTGAGGATGATGATCCTCCTGCCTTGGAGGCTGAGGCTGCTCGTCTTCAGGCTGAGGCTGCACGTCGTGCAGCTGTAGGAGGCGGTGGACGAGGATGTGGCGGAGGTCGAGGTCATGGTGCTGGCTTTGGCAACTTTGGTGCACCTAATATGAGGCCACAATTTTTTGGCCGTGCACGGCGTGTTCCTGTTCTAAGGGCTCCAGGTTTCGATGGCGATTTTGACGATCATGATGTCTACCGTGAAGATCACCATGGTTCTCATGGTGGTTATGAAGGCCATGGAGGTGCTAACTTTGGTCACTTTGGTGCTTTTGGTGGCCACCAGTTTGCTGGTCATGATGGCCACCGTGATCGGTGATGTGGTGATCCTGCACGCCGCCGCGAGGAAGATGGCTTGGGCAGAGTTAAAGTGTCCATTCCTCCATTTAGTGGGAAGGAGAATGCTGATGCTTACTTTGAGTGGGAGACCAAGGTGGACTAGATATTTGATTTGTATGATTACCCTGCTGAAAGAAGGCAAAGCTTGCTGCCATTGAGTTTCAAGGTTATGCCGTTACTTGGTGGAATTAAGTTCGTACAGAGTATCATCAAGTTGGACATGATCGTATCACATGAGACGAAATAAAGAGGGAAATGAGATGTCGTTTTGTTCCTGCATATTATTTTTGTGACTTACATTTGCGGCTCAAATGCCTTGTGCAAGGTACTTGCAGTGTTGATGAATATTTTCAAGAAATGGAAATGTGCTTACTCCGTACAGGAATAACTGAGGATGAGGAATCCACGATGGCTCGGTTCTTGGTTGGCCTAAATAAGCCAATTGATGATAAAGTGGATATGACTAACTACATAAATATCATAAAATTAGTTCATTTTGCAAAAAGGGCAGAAAGGCAGCTTGCTGTGTCTTATAAAAATAGTGTTTCATTTTCATCTCATAACAGTTCTACTCCATGGCGCCATTTACAACAACACGGGTCAGGGACGCACACACCTTCATCTCGTGGAGCCCCTCGTTCTGTTTCATCTACTACCAAACAATTTGATGCGAAAGGCAAAGCTGTGAGTTCCAATCAGTCCAACTCCTCTCCTACAGCAGCCCAAAGGAAGACAAGTAGGATTGAGTGTTTTAAGTGTGGTGGTCATGAGCATAAGCAAGCTGAATGTCCCAATAGGCGTGCAATTATAGCACTTGCTGATGGTTCTTACGATTCTCAGAGTGAAGAGGAGGACGAGGATATTATAGCACTTGCTAATGGTTCTTATGATTCTCAGAGTGAAGAGGAGGACGAGCATAATATCCTGGCATTAGCAGATGCGAATCTCGAAACTTGTGAGTATCAAGCCGAGGATGGTGAATATGAGTTGGGATTGAATTGTTTGGCCATTCAGTCTATTCCACATGTTGCTCAGGATGACATACCACAAGCTGTTATTCCTCCAAATCCAGAGGAAATCACCAGTGCCGATTTTGATGATTTGCTAGCTGATATTACTTATTTGGAAGATCCTATTTCATTCCAACATGGTAGTGCCTTTGGTTCTGCTACAAGTTCCACTGCGAGTGCCTATGTTTTGAATGCCCCAGATCATTCTTTGTGGTTCGGTGAGTTCTTTCTACTGAATTACTTGTAGCTGAGCAAGGGCAGTGTCATAATTTGTTTTAATCACGATGCAAAGTGAAAGGTCAGATGTGCAGATTCATAATTGATGGTGGGAGCTGCAACAATATTGTTAGTGCCTTGCTTGTTGAGAAGCTTGGCCTGCCAACACGTCGCCATCCACACCCGTACCATATGCAGTGGTTGAATAATTCAGGGACAGTGAAGGTTTCGTCCATGGTCCGCTTATCGTTCTCAATTGGTAACTATCATGATGCGGTTGACTGTGATATTGTTCCTATGCAAGCATGCCACTTACTTCTGGGCCGTCCATGGCAATTCGATGTGGATTCTGTGCATTTTGGTCGGTCAAACAAATACACATTTATTCACAAAGAGAAGAAGGTGGTTCTTGTTCCATTATCTCCGGAAGACATATATTCTTCTGATGTTGCTCGCATGAAAGGGGAGGAGAGTGCGAAAAGAAAGTTATGTGAGACCTCCAAAAATAGTAAGGGAGAGACTCCTAAACCATCCAGCCACATAAAACCTCCTAAAAATACAAGACTTCCACGACAAACTGAATGTTTATTTGTGAGCAAGAGTGATTTGAGAGAAGTGAGGAACACCACAGACCCATTCTTTGTGCTCCTGCACAAGGGGTCCTATTGCCAGCTAACGATTTACCTTCATCGCTGCCAAGTGTTGTTCTTGATTTATTACAGGACTTTGAGGATGTTTTTCCCGATGAGGTGCCGACTAGTCTTCCTCCCATCCGTGGCATTGAGCACCAAATTGATTTGGTACCTGGTGCTTCTCTTCCAAATCGTCTAGCCTACCGCACCAATCCTGAAGAAACAAAAGAAATCCAGCGACAGATAAAAGAGCTTTTGGACAAAGGGTATGTTCGTGAATCTCTATCACCTTGTGCTGTTCCAGTACTTTTAGTCCCTAAGAAAGATGGGTCTTGGCGCATGTGCGTTGATTGTCGTGCTATCAATGCTATAACTGTTAGATATTGCCTTCCCATTCCTAGGCTTGATGACATGTTAGATGAATTGAGTGGTTCCAATATTTTCACCAAGATTGATTTACACAACGGCTATCACCAAATTCACATGAAAATTGGTGATGAATGGAAGATAGCATTTAAGACTAAATTTGGTTTATATGAATGGCTTGTGATGCCCTTTGGTTTGACGAATGCTCCTTCAACTTTTATGCGTTTAATGAATCATGTTTTAAGAGCTTTCATTGAAAAATTTGTGGTTGTATATTTTGATGATATTGTGAGCCCCCGGTTTTGTATACCGGAAACCCCATGTGTATTACAATACCATTCCCTGGATTAGTAGATGGTACACACATGACACAGTTGTATATCACAAGCCGACATCGTCATACAGGTCTTACAATATATTAATAATACAAGGATAGCCCAAATGAGATCCGAATAGACCAAGCATGGTCGACAACAACACAAAATACCAACACAAATAAATGAGGTAGCGGAAGCGAAGCAGCGGCGGTCCATTTTATCCCACACACATCGACTGGTGAACCTAGGTCCCTATTCCGCCGTCCTCGGTAACTCCTTGCCAGCATAGCACATGTATAGATCGACACCAACACCTTTTCTAAAAGATTTAAATAAGCAAGAGTGAGTACCAACCGTACTCAGCAAGCCACCACTATAGAAATGCAACAAATGCGTATAGGGATTCAAGGCAGGTTTCGGTTTATTTGCGTAAAGCCAGTTTTCGCGAGTTATTTCACAAGCCTATGACCTAGTAGTTTTAACCATCAAAAATGTCGCTATGTAAAAGTTATCATTAATTAGGAGTTCCTTCATCGCAATTCAACCTTCCCGCACATGGGGCAAGGTTACACATGTTTTATTTATCCCAACCTCTTCTAAACAATTTAAAAATATGTGAGTCTAGTCAAGAGTAATATAAGTCCCGGCGCTCATTAACCGCGAGCACGGCTATTCGAATAGTTTAATTTACTCACACTGCAGTGGATGTACGCTTTTAATCCCACACTCCGTGACGCACCCAGCACATGAGACTTGTCACGGCCCGGTTTTTCAGCTACCCTCGCATGGCGGCACCCGCTCCAAGGACTATGAATCCCCATTGCACCCCCGGCGCCACATTCCTACCTCGAGCCAGTTGTGAGGGGAGTCCTGGCACTCCCGAGATTGAAGGTTACATTATACATATATAAAGCTTTGACGTCATTAAACCACACACTTCCACATTTCAATACCGATATCCAGAACCTACCATGTCTGTGGTGCCACCCCACGAGAATAACCTAGTCCACCGGGTCTAACCCCACTCAAGAAGTGTGGTTGTACTCGGTTCGTTTCCTGTTTAGCTTCTTGATTCGGTCCTTAACTGACCAGGGTCGGTGGCTTACCGTTCCCAGAACCACCCATATTCTATTCGTGCCGCCGTAGTCGAAATCACTTTTGTTTGATTAAGTTTTTGGGTTTTTGCAAAGGTTTTCATGCTGTGGGTGGCGCTTATGTCTTCACCCGATCTCTAACAATCACTCCCATCGAGTGATCAGTATAACCACATCCACATATCACACATATGGAGTGTGTAACGTCTATGTAAGCGGGGCTAAGCAGTGAATAAATAATCACGCGTAAAGTAATATACTCCGGTAACAAAGGTGTGTAAATACATAAGGATAAACAATATCAAAAGTAAGGCTTAAACAAATGTAGGTACACATTTTATAATTAGTATGCAATTTTATTTGTAATCAACACATTTATAAAAATAGGATCAACATGTTCGAGGAAGGGGGCGTAGTGACTTGCCTAATTGGGGGTTCGTTCTCAATTAGCTCAGTTTCCTCCTCGCAGATGTACCCTGTCCGGTTGAATAATAAAGTCACCAACTACTCGCTAACACAAAAAGAGCCAAAAATTCCAAAAAAATTGAAAAATAACCAAACCAGTGCCATTGCGTAGATCTTGATTTTAGAAAGATTTTGACGAAAGTTTCGTTCAAATCCGACTTAAAACGAGGGAGATACGAAATTCGAAAGATTGGAAAAGTATTAAATCAAAGAAAAGGAAAAGGTCTGACGGGTGGGACCGCCCTTAACTCCTCACGTGCAGGTTCTGTTTATAAATGGGCGTGGGACCCGTGAGTCAGCCCCTCTTTCCTCCTTCTTCTTCCTTGTGCTTCCTTCTCTCGTTCTCTCTCTCCTGCCGTGTGCCTGTGTGTGCTCGGGCTAGCGCTTGGCTGCGAAAATGGAATCCTCAGGTTTTTGTGGTTTCCCTAGGATGTGCGCATGTTGAGGTGGAGGGCTTGGGCGAGCTGCAAGCATGCATGCATATGCATACACACGGCTAGCTAGCTGCATGCATGTGAGCTGCTTGCATGCATGCATGCACACATACAGCCAACTGCTTGCATGCATGCACACGTACAGCCAGCTAGCTGCATGGCGCATGCATGGCCGGTGGTGAAGCGGCGATCGCTGCGGAGGGCGGCTGCGCAAGGAACGGGTATGGTGTTGCGCCTCACGACGTCACCGCGCCGCGGCAACAACGGTAGATGAGAAATGCGGTAAGGAAACAAAAGCAAGAGGGAGAGCAGGAGAGGAGCTCACCTTGCAGCAGCCGGGTAGCGGCACACCGAGCGGCGGTCCTCGCACGAAACTACGGTCGTCAATGTACAGCCTGGGGACGGTCGACCCGCGGATCGTCCTCGCACACCACGTGTTCGATCGGTGGTAACAAACGAACACACAACGTTAAGGAGTAAATGTTAGCGGGTTAGTGCAAGTTAGGGGTTAGGGGTTAGCGAGTTAGAGGTCAGTGAGTCAGTAAGTTAGAGTGTCAGCGGGTTAGTGAGTCAATGGGTCGAATGTTAGATGTTAGAGGTTAGCCGTTCAATAAGTTAGTCGTTCTCGGGTTTCAGATGACGACGCGGCGGCCTATCCGTCCTCTTGCTCAACTGAGGCCCAGCCGGAGCCGGCCGCGGTGGAGCAAGCAGAGAGACGGCAGCGTGTGCGTGGGAGGGAGTGGCTGAGGGGAAGCAAAACAAGGAGGAGGAGAAGAGAGAATGGAGAGGGACCGGTTGCGTGATCACCCGCGATGACGCTTAAATAGAGTCTGGGGAAAGGGAAGTTTGCTGCTGCCCGCATTCATTCCATCCCAGAAAACGCGTGTGTGCAGGTGGGAGCGGTGACGGCTGCGTATTGGCGGCGGAAATGTCGTCCGCCTGGTCGGGGCACATGGCTGCGATGAAGTGGTAGTGCGGCCGTGGCGGCCGTCAAAACACGGCGCCGTCGAACGTGGTTGTTGAGCAGCCGTCGCCACCTACCCGACCCGAGGAGGAGCGACTTGATTTCGAGGTCGCATGGCGTTGGCTCGAACGGGGTTTGCCGGGCTGGTGTAGCGGCTCTGGCTGCTGGCGAGGGGTGGAAGATGTAGATGACGACGACGTATCGGCGGCCTGGGCGGTTGCCTGCATACGTGCGCATGCTTGGCTGGTTTGCTGCATGCAGCACGCATGCGGCTAGCCGCATGCAAGCACAGGCTAAGCTAGTTGCATGCAAGCTTCCGCTAGCTTGCTGCATGCATGCATATGCATTGCACTCACATACAGCTAGCTAGCGACGTGCACGCTTGCTTTGCCGGTGAGGTCAGGCAAGGGCGCGGAAGCGCACGGCGAGGTCGCCGGTGCGATGGGAAAGAAGGGCAACAGCTGGCGATGTCGCAGCGGCCTGGTCGTAGCGGCGCGGCGCGCGGCGACGTCGTCGTCGAAAACTGTACCGGGGAGGAGGATTAGACTTTATCTTTTTATTACCAACCCAACAGGAATGAATGGCTTGGGGAGGCAACATGGACTTTTCTAGGAAAAAGGCTTGCAGCAAGAAGGCCAAGGTAAAGGGAGTTTAAGCGGAATTTTTGTAGCAAAACTAATTTCGGTCAGAGTGAAAATGTTGGGACAAAAACCAAAAGATCAGTGGAGTAGAAAAATTGAAAATTTTCAACAAAAGTTTGATACTGGCATAAAACAAATAAAGAAATTGTAGGTCATGATGCAACATTATTAAAATAAATCAGAATTGATTTTTGGTCGGTGTATTTTTATTTAGGAATTTTCTCAGGGTGTTACAGATTTTTAGTTTGAATCCAGGTGAAATAATTCGGTCGCTCAGTTGCTTGAGAATTAAATTTAGGATTTTATCGCGAGCGCTCTGACTGTATCGAAAAAGGAATTCTAGGATGACGTATGACATTCAAATCCAACCGCCGCGGTAGAAATATAATCGGGAATAGTCATATCGACGCGCAATAGGTAAATTCGTCGATCGATTGTAAATATTCGAGGGAAATATCGAGGTCGACTCGATAGAGCGGTTAAAATTTAACCGTAGAATAAGAGTTTGCGAGAGGGATAATATTGCGGTAGAAGAGAAGAACTTCGGGACTTTAATTAATTAACACCGAAGCGCTAAAAGAAACAGATGGATAGGATAAAGAAAGAAAAGGATGTCGGACAGAGGATAACCTTTTAGGAAAAGAATTTAATCGAGATCTTTTGGCACCGATGCTAGACACACACAATTAAACAATAAATATTAACAAGCAAGCTAAAATTATGCCTAAGGACTAGACTTTGTCTGAGGAGGAATTTATATTAGGAAGTAGCCTATTAGGAATTTATATTTCGAGATTAAGGTTTTTTTAGTAAATACTTTACCAATAGATATTATTTTGCAATTAGTTTTCTGAAGGCAGACTCTGCAAGGTTCATATAAAATAATCAAGCTATATTTTTTTAGTAAAATTGCATTTGTTTTAATAAGCTATCCCCTATAGGGTTTTATCAAAACGGTGTTACATATATATATATATAGCTTTAGCTTTATTCATAAAGTAAATATGTCCGAGGGTTTTTAATATATAGAGAAGGGTTTTTCAAAAATAGTTGGCATATGCAAAGATTAGGATATCTCATAATCATAGTTCCTTGAATAAATAATATTTGAAATCAAATACCGACATATTCTCAGACGTTCGTCTATTAGCCCACGCATAAAAGAAAAACGACAGATCGAAATAAATTAATCCTGGCATGAATGTATTTTGAAAAAGATTTTTGATTATTCCGAATTTTTAATTTCGTATTTCAAAGTTGAAGTTTTCAGGGTGTTACAGATATCCTGATCTATAGTAACTCATTTGATGCACATCTTGACCATATTTGTCAAGTCCTCACTGTTTTGAGAGCAGAGAAATTGTATGGAAATATTGCTAAGTGCACCTTTTGCACAGACCGTGTTGTTTTTCTTGGTTTTGTGGTGACTGCAGATGGCATCAAGGTTGATGAAGAGAAGATTAAAGCGACAAAGGATTGGCCTACACCTGAAAATGTGAGCCAAGTTCGAAGTTTCCATGGTCTTGCAGGTTTCTACCGACGATTTGTTAAAGATTTCAGCACCATCGCTGCACCCCTTAACAATTTAACAAAGAAGGATGTTCCATTCAAGTGGGGAGGTGAACAGGACCACGCCTTTGAAGAGCTAAAACAAAAGCTTTGTGAAGCACAGCTGCTACAACTACCAGACTTTGGTAAGGCCTTTGAGATCGAATGTGATGCAAGTGGTATTGGCATTGGAGGTGTGTTACTTCAAGAAGATAAACCTGTTGCCTACTTTTCTGAAAAGTTAAATGGTCCACATCTGAACTACTCTATCTATGACAAAGATCTTTATGCCTTAGTTCGAGTTTTGGAAGTCTGGCAACATTATTTATTACCTAAAGAATTTGTAATCCATTCTGATCATGAAGCTTTGAAATATCTGAAAAGCCAAGGTAAACTGAACCGTTGACATGCAAAATGGATTGAGTTCATTGAAACATTCCCCTATGTTGTCAAACATAAGCGTGGCAAAGATAACATTGTTGCAGATGCTTTGTGTAGATGATGTGCTTTGGTTACACAATTAGATACAAAAGTGCTTGGTTTGGAATCAATTAAAACACTTTATGCTAATGACCCTGATTTTAAAGAACCTTTCTCTAATTGTATTGCTGGAAAAGGATGGGACAAATTCTATGTGCATGATGGATTCTTATTTCGGACTAACAAACTGTGCATTCCGGCTTGCTCGATTCGCAATGTTCTTTTACAGGAATCCCATGCTGGGGGGTTGGCTGGTCATTTTGGTGTAAAAAAGACATTGGACATGCTTTCTGATCATTTCTTTTGGCCACATATGAGATGTGATGTCCAGCGACACGTTGAGCGATGCATAACTTGCTCGAAAGCTAAGTCTCGTCTTAATCCCCATGGTCTATATACTCCATTACCAATTTCAAATGTATCTTGGGAAAATATTTCTATGGACTTTATTTTGGGTTACCTCGGTCTCAGAGGGGAGGGATTCCATTTTTGTTGTAGTTGATCGCTTCTCAAAGATGACACATTTTATTCCATGTCATAAGAGTGATGATGCGTCACACGTTGCTGACTTGTTTTTCAGGGAGATAGTTCATCAACATGGAGTGCCAAAGACTATTGTTTCAGATTGTGATACAAAATTTCTGAGCTATTTTTGGAAGACATTATGGGGTAAACTTGGCACTAAGCTGTTATTCTCCACCACTTGTCACTCACAAACTGATGGGCAAAATGAGGTTGTCAACCATACTCTCTCCACCATGCTAAGAGCTGTGCTGAAAAAGAACTTGAAGATGTGGGAAGATTGCCTTCCACATGTTAAATTTGCTTATAACAGGATAGTACATTCAACAACAAATTTTTGTCCCTTTGAAATTGTTTATGGTTTTAAACCACGTACACCCATGGATCTTTTGCCTTTACCATTACAGGAACAAGTTAACATGGACGTTGCAAAATGATCAGAATTTATTAAGAAGCTACATGATGCCACAAGCAAGAATATCAAGAAGAAATCTGCACAATATGCCAAGCACGCGAACAAGGGTAAGAAGAAAGTTATATTCCAGCCCAGTGACCTCGTGTGGTTGCATCTACGCAAGGATCGGTTTCCTCAACAGCGCAAGAGTAAGTTGTCCCCTCGGGGTGATGGTCCATTCGAGGTGCTCGCAAAGATAAATGATAACACTTACAAAATTGAGCTTCCCCCTGAATATTCCAATGTGAGTACAACATTCAATGTCAAAGATTTGCTTTCTTTTGTCGGTGAGTCTAAGTTGAGGACGACTCCTTCTCAAGAGGGGGAGGCTAATGAGGACATCCCTGGCATCTACTCCTCTCCACTTCCTAATGAAACTGCATCTGATATAGTGGGTCCAATTACAAGGAGCAGAGCCAAACAATTGGAGAAGAAAATGCATTCTCAAGTGAACGTTAACCTTGTGTTAAATAATCAAATTACTTTGGATGAGCCTATACTTTTGAGTACTTGTTTTAATGTTCTTAGGAATGATGGAGTGCACGAACGGACATGGGATGATGATGGTTTCTGCCCTCCAAATATATGGACTAAGGAGCCTGGACGTGCGTAGAGAGGATGGACCATTCAGCTACCATGCAGACCAGTTGTGGATGTGCAAAGCAAATAAATTTGTGAGCTACCATGCAGACCATTCAGCAACCAGGTTGCTCTTCACATACGTACAAGCATGTAGAAGAATACCAACCATCCAAAGAGCTCTATTAGGCCAGGCTATTAATAGGAGTGCTACGATTTCTACTGCATGTTCTCATTTATTTTATCCCAACCGAAAACTCCACTAGTGCTACATATATATATCCAAGTAATAGATGATGGGGGAGGACTTTTTGGCTGCCAATTCAGAAATACAAACTATTTGAGTTCTTCTTTCCATGTGAGTCTTGAGAGGCTTGCAAACTTGTTCTTTTGATTCCTGAGGGAGTTGTAGAACGCCGAACTACAGTTCACCCAGTTTGTGCCTTCACATCTTTATGGTGTGATTGGATGGGCTGGCTTCGTCGGTACGTGGAAGGGTGATTGTCTCGATAGTTCGTCGCGTGTACAGACTCGTAGTGCACTGCCTCTTCACCAGGTCACGCAGCGATAGTTATCAAGTTCATGGATTATTCGAGAAGATCGGGCCAAAACTACTCGTCACATGTGATCCATAGACATGTGCACGTCAGATTCGAACCCAAGATCTCTCTTTCATGTGCACTCTCCTTTACAAACTCACCTAGGCATCAATTCTGTTAGAAAATTCATACATTTTCATTTGAGCCTACTTAACTGAGATTTGAATTATGGATTTGAGTATCTAAAAGGTTTCAAATGAAAAAGTTGTCAACTATAAAATTGTAGATCTCGTCGAGAGCTATAATTTTCATATAAAATTTCTCCCAATCCGTGTTCATATGAAAAAAATAAGTTAAATTAGGAGATGACAAATTTTTTATTGCAACAAATTTGTTGATTGTGGAAAAAAAAAGTGAAAAGTAACTTACCACAGCTATGTACTATGCAAGTTGCCACAAAAATAAAATTATGGTAATAGAATATGTTTTTTGCAACAGTAATATTTTTTTGGCGATAGCTTATTTCCTATTGCAACAAAAATATGGAATAAAACAACAATTGTAAATCGTTGCAACAAAATATAGTTATTTGTCACAGAAAAATTATCATTGCAATAGTACAATATATTGCCATGAATTATTTTTTGTTGTAATAATTTGGTGGCGATAGGTCAATTATCTTGTAGTGGTTTTAAAGCATACATTGGCTAGAAGTCCGATGTTATTAAATCCAAATTATTAAGTAATCAATGAAACCTTTGTTGCAATCGGCTATAACCAACTTGTATATAATCCTTATAAACCAATGTAACATTTAGATAATTCGTCGGCTGAAACCCTGAAGAAACAATGATTGATGCATATTGACTCAAATAAATCTAACTTACAATCACAACCTCATAGATCGGATCTAACCGATGTAGCATAAGATTAATAATTGCAAGATAGATTTAAGCAAGCCGATATAACACCGATCAAAGTGGTCATGTATTAAATTTAACCAAGACAGTAAAACTATCAAAGAGAAATTTAACACATCAGATAAAATGGGCTAACCCTCCGATGAAACATTAGCATAAACCTATCGGCTTAACAAGACTTAGATTATCAATAAACAATCTAGTAGGTCGGACTTAACTGATGCAGCACTAGATTGTATATAATAATCTAATACTTCATGAGCCGATAAATCTGTCTAATGTGATAGATATAACAAATCTATCTAAAGCGACATTATGTTTAAAGAAACATCAACTTAATCAGAATATTGGATCTAACCGAGAAAGTCCTAACTAAACTGATGTGAATATAAATAGTAATAGAACTAAAAATAGAGATGATATACCAGATAGGCAATACTTGCGTCAGCCCGATTAGAATATCAGACTCAACCAAGAAAGTTCTAACCAGACCACCACAAGCAAAGATGACGGAACTCACTTCTTGCCGGAGGTCGAATGCAGCCCATGCTCGAAAATAAGAACTCGTTGAAATAAAATCTCATAAGAGGGTGGCGATGCGCCGAAAGTAGATATATATTGATCTGAGAGATAAATTACAAGAACCCCGAGAGTACATATTTATACCCATAGGCCGATAAGAGTCCTGATTGTACACGACACAAACTTTTCTAAAGATAAAAGAAAAAACATAAAGCCTTTATTGGACATGACACAAACTTTCTTAGATACAAAACTTGTCTAATTAATAGATAAATTAAGCTGTCATGCCGTGGTCTCCATGATTTCTTATTGAACTCGGTCTCTTCTGGATAAGCTTCCCATCAGCTGATTATGTTCTTTCCTTAACCAAATCCACTAAAAAATCTTACCAAATTTTGACGTTAACACGTTCTTCCACTGCTCAAGTGCCTACGCTGCTCGCCCACGTTGCGCCATGTTGCTTCTCATCTGCTGGTTGCCGTGGTCACCGTCTAGCTCCTTGGCTAGCAACTCTTTTGCTTCACCCACCCGCCGAATTCCACCACTACTCTGTCCGCTAGCTGGTTGCTGTCGACTCCTCTGCTTGCCAGTTGATCACTTTCGTGGGCTTTCGCTACCATTCAGTAGCCATCGAGCTCCTCCAACAGCTGCTTGCCTCTTTCACCCGCCAGAGTCTGCTACTCCGTCCACTAGCTGGTTGCTGTCGAGCTCTACCACACCACCGGAACTGGACGTGAACTGACGGTAGCTACAAACATTGTCCATCCCATCCCTCTCTCATCTCTTCTTCTAAATAAAAAAATTAGGATATATCGTCCCACCCTATAAACCAAACAAGTGAGTAGGATCAACCCATCCCATCTCGCTCTTAAACCAAACACATGTTAGGATTGGATAGAATGTTTTTATTTGGATTCTAGTTGCTATATTTTTGTACGGAAGTATGCAGTAGCTAGTTGAATGCTAGATTAAACTAAGCTATGAGTGAGATGAATAATAATTGAATAGTAGTTCTATGATCGATCGATATGGCTGTGTGGTTAGCTAGGGAGGCGAGTGCGAGGTACGGTGAGGCCACGTATGCACGTGATGGGATGGAATTTGTCAGCTTGTGTCTGTTTTCTGCCTGAGCCCTGACATTAGGTTCATTATTTTATTACTATTTCAGTTTATTTTTTACTCATCTCACACATGCAAATACAAATATTAAAAAAATAGAATATTTTTATTTTATCCAACCTCAATGTAATTATTTTTTATTTTATTTACTCTCAATATAATTATTCTTTACCTTCACAAATTTCAATACAATAATTATTAAAAATATACTTATTTAAAACAAAATAAGATCAGTCAAAAATAAAGTTAATATGGGACGAAGGGAATCATTAAGACTCCCTTATCTTAATTATATGGATCAGTACGTGTTTGCACACGGCGACACACAACCACGAGCGTACGTGTAATCGGTTACAGCAGCGGAGGAGTGGAGGACGGCTTGGATTGGTTGCATTTGCATATACGACGACGCGCGGTTGGGCGTCGGGACGAGGAGGCCGCCAAAGCGACCGACCGACCGACCGGACAAATCTGCAGCTGATCCCCCGTAATCAATCCGATATACCGGCCATAACCAACCAGGAACATGTATTCAGCACTGACGGTACCCCTTCATTTCATATTATAAATCGTTTGATTTTTTAATTATTTTTTAAGTTTAATTAAATTTATATAAAAAATATAGTCAAATTTTTAATATAAACCAAATAAATTATCAAAATATATCAATATTAAATTTAATAAAACTAATTTAATATATATATGTTGTTAATTTTTTCTATAAATTTGATCAAACAACGAAAAAAATCAAACGACTTATAATACACCCCGATAACAAACTGTTAAAAGCAAAACATAAGAAGGTGACACTTCTTTTTTCTTCATAAGGTGATACTTTTTTTTAAGGCGGAATAGGTGGCAGTTCTTTTACATGCATGGCAATGTATTTTGACGGAACTTAATTTTTTTTTAAAAAATACTTTATTTGAAGAATAGGAGATGGTACACAATCTGGGGGGTCAACTCCCTCTAGCCACAATCTCAAAGTCGTTCTTACAGCACAAGGTAAATATTCTTTTATCAAATTGAGAGGTAAATGATCTGATTAATCCTGTATACGATGGTTTGGGATGAAGATCTGGTCTGAAGTTTATTTTGGGTGGTTGATGATAATTAAATTTTAGAGATGCCACTGGCAGCATTCCACGACTGATTTGTTTACTACGAGATTTGCATGCCATGCGCAGTGGGATCATAAGTTTCACATTCATAAAAACATCAGCGGTGTGATGGTAGAGTTATGGATGCATGACTCCACTCATCAGGGTTTAAATTTTGATGTCCACAAATATTATGCATATGTAGATGGACTTTTAACAGAATTTTAGTGAGATAGAGATATGTCGCTGGTTTTCGTCTATTAGAATATGTGTTAGGGGACACATTTGTGAGGATGTGAGTGTGGTGTTGCATGTGTAATGGTATGTGTGCGTGAAGGCAATGTTGATGTTTCATGTGGTTGGGATAGATTTTGAAAGTTGAATCTGCCCGGAAAAATTAAAATATTTGGTTGGAGAGCTTTACATGGCATGATTCCTCTTTCTCGAGGAGTTCTAGCGAATAAACATACTCTTTTCGCTTGTGACAGGGCTAGAGAGGTTTGGACGAAGATGGGTATTTGGAATAGTATTGAGAATATATTGAATATGGATCAATATGGCCAGGTGGTGTTAGAAGAAATAATTATGAGGGAAAGTTTTGACACGGGATGATATATTTGGTGAGAAAGGAGGCAGATGGTTAATGGTGAAAGGGTCCACACCCCGGCCAGATCATCTGTAGCTATCGTTGCCCTCACTCTAAATTATAAAATTGCGAGTAAACATCCAAATGCAAAACCATGTGAAGGATGGTAGAAATCCTCACAAGGGTTTTCTCAAGATTGATGTGGATGCTTTGTTTAACAGTGGATCGGGTACCGAAGGAACCAGGGAAGACGTACAAAGAGGTTTCACAGAAAGCGCATGTATATACGTGACTCGTGTTTCAGATGCGACGATGACAGAAGCATACGTTTTTAGGGAATGACTTTTTCTCGCTAAGAAGCTCGGGTTTCATAAGTTTAATTATTATCCAAACAGATTGCTTACAGGTAGTGCAGACGATGCAAGATGAAGGATATTCTCGGTTACAACATCGGCATCAATTTTTCATAAATGTTATATGCTGAGAATTGGTTTAGAGAATATCTATACAGAGCATTGTAATAGGTAGACAAAACTGCATAGCACATAAATCCGCATGAATTAGTGCCCATCATCGGTTTGTTCTCCAAGACAATACTAGGTAGCGGTGTAATAGGTACAGAGAGTGTACAGTGTAGCTACGGTACGTGTGTGTGTATCATTTGTTTAGCTTTCGTCGTCTTCCTTGTCGATCTACTCAGGACTTTTTTGTATTTTTAGATTTTTTTTTAATATTTACAGAAATATTATAGCGCCCAAAAAAATTGCAAAACTAGACCCTGCCGCCCTTTGAAAGGGCGGCAAGCCGACGTGGCACACGCCGCAGTGGACGGCGCGGCACGTTGCAATGCATTCTCCACATACCATCTCCACATCCCAGAGTTTTGAACCGGCATTAGTTCCCAATAAAAACCCTCTGTTGCCCGACTTACTACAACATAGATTGTAATGTCACTAGTCTGTGGATCAACTCCCAAGCCCCGCATCAACCATTTTTTTATAGAAGGTACACTCCTCTCGGCTGGCCTATCAATTCCCCTTGCTGTTACAATAAATTCTGACAGATCTACCCCAGTTGGCCCATAACGGACGTTTCCTTGACCATGGTATAGTTGAAATATAAGTTTACTGGACATATCTGCAAAGTTAATTACTAGGCCGTTATTTTACATAATAAACGACTACAGTGTAATATCTTCTTTGCAACGTACCTAAATTTTAATATATTCTATTGCAATGTTACTCAACAACATTTAAAACTACAAACCTAATAACTACAAATACTACAGATCTACTAAGTTACCTACATCCAGGGTTACTAAAACCGCCGGTAACCGCGCGGTTACCGCGGTTACCGCCCGTACCGCGGGGGTACGGTAACCCGTACCGCGCGGTACGGTTTAATAAAATTCGTCCAAATTCAAAAATTTTTAAAAAAAAAATCAAATAAAATGGTGAAGGTAGTGCTTGATTTATAGTGTTTTATGGTGAAGAAATTTCTCAAAAAAGAGTAATATTTATTCAAATTTGAGAGCAAAACGGAGAATAAATTTGAAAATTGGAAAAAGAAAAAAAAATGGGCCGGCCCGTTACTGTGCGACCCATTACACATCGCGCGGTAACCGCGCCAAACCGCGCGGTTACCGCATCAAACCGCGCGGTAACCGCGCCAAACCGCGCGGTTTGCCCGAATTTTTGAATTCTAATTTCGATTTGTAAATTTGTCGCGGTTTTGCGCGGTTACCGCCGGTAACCGCCGTACCGCCGGGTGGCGGTAACCGGGCCCCCGGCGGTTTTTTAAACCCTGCCTACATCTAACAATATATATTTATATAGTACCACAGGTAAAACCCTATTTCATACAATGCATTTATCCAACCAAAGTTCTACAAAAATACAACTGATATCCTAGTTAACATCATATATTTAGTCACGTATATAATCTACGAATATTACCTGAAATCGAAGTTTGAAACCGTCGAAGTTTGAAACCGGCAGGGCTTCGCCTCTTCTTTTCTTCTCCTCCCCTTCTCCTTTTTTTTTTTTGAGTGGAGAGGTTAGGAGGGAATGGGCTCCTCAAAGGAGCCGGCTGGGCTTTTATAGGCGGCCAGGCCTGCCGCCCTTACAGAGGGCGGCAAGAGGGTCCTGCCGCCCTTTGCCAGGGCGGCAAGAGGGCAGGAGGGCGGCAAGAGGGCAGGAGGACGGCCGTCCCGCGCCGTCCACTGCGGCGTGTGCCACGTCGGCTTGCCGCCCTTTCAAAGGGCGGCAGGGTCTAGTTTTGCAATTTTTTTGGGCGCTATAATATTTCTGTAAATATTAAAAAAAAAAATCTAAAAATACAAAAAAGTCGCGTTCGGTATGGGCCGAGACGACGGCGCGCGAGCCCAAGTAGACCAGAGCGGAGGCCCAGCCCCAATAGTCCCGCAGCGGCGGCGCCGTGGGCTTGTATTCTGTGGGCTGTAAGCTGTGGGCTAGTCCGTACCAAAAAGGCCGAGGTTCACGTTGGACTGTGGGTGTTAGTTTCAGCCTTTCAGTTCAGGCTTTGGACCTCTGAAGCTGTCTGTCACTGTGCAAGTACAACAGCACGACTTACATTAATTTTTACTTTACTCCCATCTCATAAAAAACAAATAAAATATGAAGTGATTTATTTTACTATGAATCTGAATAGTCATCTGTCTAAATTTATAATACTAAAATATATCATATTTTGATACTAGGTTTGTTTTTTATAGGATGAAAGTAGTGCGTTCAACCCAACACTTTTCTAGTTTGTACCTTTGAATTTTTGGTGCCTGCCCTGTTTATGACTGTCTTAGATTTCTAGATTTATAGTACTAAAATATATCATATTTTGATATTAGGTTTGTTTTTTTGGATGAAAGTAGTACGTTCAACACGACACTTTTCTAGTCTGTACTTTTGAATTTTGAATTCTTGATGCCTACCCTTTTATGATCGTCTAGATTTATAATATTAAAATGTATTATATTTAGATTTATTTTTTAGATGAAAGTAGTGTTCAACGCGACACTTTTCTAGTCTGTACCTTTCAATTCTTGCTGCCTGCCCCGTTGGTAAAAAAACGCAGTTAATTACTAGACGTAATATCATGTGGAGGCTGTTCTGTCAGAGATCAAAGTCGCCATAAATTTTACACTCACTATTTACACAAATATAAACACATGCATCTGCTTTCACAAAAGAAAATTGCATCGGTCACTTATCAACTCCTTAAAAACAATTTATCAGCCAATAAGAAAACAAATTCATATAGATCAAGGACATTACATAATGCCACGAGACCAACAAGAGACAGCTCTGGAAAACCTTAGCTGGCCCCATGAGGCTGGCTTAAATGATGGTTGGAACTGACATTTTTCCACAGAGCTCATATTAATACTACTAGCTTTTTTTATATATGTAATACTAATCTTTTAAAGAAAAAGACAATTTTATCATTTTTGAAAAGATACCGAGAGGTACAGTATTTTCTAATGTAAAAATGCGATATCCCTATGTATAAGTGAGGTCTCTTAGACATTATGCATGCTGCCATCGCAAGTTGGTTATCCAAATATTTCTCTGTACTCTTTATTTGTAAAAAAAAAAGAAGAAAATAAGATATTTCTCTGTACTCCAGCAGACTGAACTGAGTAGCAGCATATCTTGTTCGGTGCCAAGTACTGCCAACAGCCAAGCTGCAGACATCACAAGATTCAACTTCTGCATCCAACAACGTCACAACATGCCCGGCACAACTCATTTCAGGTGTATGTTTCTCCAGCTCCATTTGTTTCAAATCCAATTCAGAATTCACTTGTTGGCATTGTTTTCATTTTTTTTTGTCAGTAAAAAGGGGCATCTGTATCTCACTCTCACCGTGTGACTATCGGCACAATCTAAGGCTCACAAGATGCCATCTATGCAGGGTTACATTAGCGGTCAAATTTCAACGTCAACGGTTCCTGACAAAAAGAACTCGTTATCAAAGGGTAATTTCGCTGGTCAGAGAAGGCAGTACTTTTTCTACATTAATTAATAGTCGGACGGTGTACTCTTTCATTTATAAATACAACTGCTTACTCGATCTGTCCAAAAATATGCTCAGATTTATCATCAGGGTTAAATTTATTTTGAGATAAAAGAAAGTACATGCTTACATCATCTTTAAAGAGATTAAGCCTATCCTTTTCAACTTTTACTCTCTCTTTTTCAAGTAACTTTCTAAACTGCTAAACAATACATTTTTTTAAAAAATCTATAGTAATTTTTTTAAAAAAAATCATATTAATCCATTTTAAAATTTTTTGACTTATAATTAATTAATTATATGCTAATGAGATACCTTGTTTTTCATGCGTGAGGAAAGAAGTTGGGAGTTAGCAACTTCTCCCAAACATAACCTAAGATTGAACTGAGAAATAATTATGATTGATTGAGATAAAAACTACGTGTGAAAAAATAAATGAGAAAATATTATGATGAGGAGATAGGTGAAGAAGTAGTTGTATTTTAATACAAATTTAAATCTTATAAATAGCTATATTTATTTTAAGACAGGGGAGCAATAGTATTTATCTTTTGAGAAATGAAAACGCACGAGAAATTTGAAGAGGTAAAACCTTCTTTTCTTAAAAAGAGGCCAGAAAAGGTTTAGTCGGGTCATTTGAAACATAATAATGTAGTAGCAAGTTCTAAAAAGAAGCCAGAAAATGTCGGCAATATAGCGACGAACAACCATTCGTTAGACCTACCAGAATCGAATTGTTTACACTAGTATGCACTTACTGTAAAATTTATTTTTTAAAAAATGAAAATACTGGGAAATTTATGCATTAAAAAAAGAGGACGAGATGAACTGATCCGCATTCCGTCTCAAAATATAAGATATTTTGGTTTCTACTGTCTAAGTTCGTAGTAAGATGTGTCAAATTCAATTAAAATTTTTTATATTTTGACTTCATGATTAGATTCGTAATGGTAACATATATACGAAAAATGGTAAGATATGTACGAAAAAAAGTATACAAGATCTCCAAAGGAAAACTGAAACATTTAAAAAAGAAGGAAAAGGAGAGAGGGAGAGAGTTGAACCACTGTGGCGGGCTAATCACCAAAGATAAAGATTGGCATGGTCATGTCATGTGGGCCACTTAAACATGTGATTAGATATGGGATTACCCCCTTAATCCCGTTTTAGGCACAGCCAAGTCTCTGTCAACATCCTAATTCATCTCCTTCCCGAGGAAAATAAATAGAGAAAAGCTCCCTTCTTTCTCTCTCTCTTCCTACCAAGATCCCTCTCTCTCTCTCTCCACCTTCATAGTCCAGGCGTCAGCTTCAGCCCGGGACTTAGCGAACTGCGGTGGTTTGCTACCCCGGGCGCGAGATCAAATTCACGAAGAGAAAGGTGAATCCCCGTGTCGCTACTGGTTTAATTTCTGCAAAACGGTTCCAAAAATTCGATTTTTACGACCTTTTAGGGGGTTCGTTTCTCTGATTGACAGCTAAAATTGGGATGAGGCGCTTTTGCCGAGAGATTTGATACCCTTCATGCCTGCCTTAGATTGTTGAATTCAGGAATTGGGGCTCTGCTGTATATTCATTGATTGTCAGATTCGATTTGGAGCTCTCATTTACCAATCCCCTCTCTTCCTTAATAACGCCGTTAATTAATTTGTGCATGTTTATGTGAGACTGTGTGTATGTGGGTGGTGGGGGCCGGGGGCTGTTTGATTTGAAGTTCTATTTCATGGGATCATCATGTAGATTCGCATGATATCTCAGTGTCTTTCGATGCATCAGAGTTTTGCCCTGTGCAACCGTTGAATTTTTTTTAACTCCAGGATCCAGGAGACACCACAGGAGAGTTCTTACGTTTTCGTTGTGACAATTTTTCGTTTATGTTTAGTGATTTGTGTTCGCGGTAAGGAGCATTGCAGAGGCTCCTATCGATCCTGTTGTGAGTTTTAACCTGAGAAAATGACATACTCCTACTTCATAATTTTGTGGCAAGATCTTGTGTTGATCTCCAATGGAAATCCTTGTTGCTATATTGAACAGCTCTACCATTCAAACTGACGCCTTCAAATGTTTAGACAGTTTGCCAATCTGGTCCTTTGTATTAACGACATATGTCCAAGCTAATATGGCAATAAACTTTTACCTTATTTACTAATTAACGGGCAAATAGCCAGGTTTATGTAGGAACTGAAGAATATGCTTTACCGATTTGTCAAGGGCTGTTTTTTTACATGATATTTATGCTGGGGTTGCTTTCTGGATTGCAAAAGATAGTGTTGATTAACTATATATTTTTTGCAATTTGCATAGCAATGATTATTCATTTAATCAGAGATTGCCACTTTCTAATGGTTGAGCTAGTGCAATCTGGAACTGACACTGACACCTATATGATGCAACAGCATAACTATAATATACATGACTTTCATTTTAGTTAATAGTTGGGGGTTTCATGTTTTTGATATCTCCTCATTTGCTCACATAAGCAAAAAATCTTGGAACCTTTGCTTTTCTTAGTTAGTTCTGTCTGTTTAAGTGTTTGTCCCCTGGTTGATGTATGCAGCATGAAGCTTCAGTTGTTCAACATGAGGATTATTTTCAAGTTAATTACTATTATTTTCAAGTTAATTACTAGACTCTTCGAGATAAAATAACAAGTTATTAACGAAGCAATCCCCCCTGGCCTTGAAAGAGCTCCCCACCCCTTGTCCTTTGGTTTCACTAACATTGCAGTTATCTCAATTTCACAAACTATTCATGTGAAAATGGTTCTTTGTTGTTGCCTGACATTCATAGAATCTGTTCCTCCTGTTGCTTATATAATTCTTTTTCTAAG
Organism: Oryza officinalis; assembly: GCA_008326285.1. Taxonomy (NCBI): domain Eukaryota; kingdom Viridiplantae; phylum Streptophyta; class Magnoliopsida; order Poales; family Poaceae; genus Oryza; species Oryza officinalis. The sequence goes on from BDMV01000008.1 coordinate 27,671,279, forward strand.
CATCGCCTTTCTTTTTGCAGCAACGACAGCAATTTCAGCTGCATCATAACCATNCAAAAAGTTTCTATATGAAAGTTACTTTAAAAAATCATATTAATCTATTTTTAAAAAAAATTAACAAATACTTAATTAATCTAAAAAATACGTCGCTCCGTTTTACGTACGCGGAGATGAGTTCAACCTCATCTCCCAAACAGCCTCAGAAAACAAACACAATTTTGACGGATGTAGCGTGGGGCAGCATACAAATCAGTAACTTTTCGTCACACTCCGTTTCGTCCGTCGTTGCTGTCGTCCGCGTTGTTCGTCGCTCTGTGTAGCCCGATTCTACCAGACTTTCATACGTGAGCAGGTCTTCAAAGTCCAAAGACCAGACCACCTATGAAATCTAATGTAATCAATCAAAAATATTAATCGATCACGGTCTTAATCTGATTTTGTTTCTAAGATTTCTATTTTTCAGATTATATATAACACATATTGAAACCGAAAATTTCTACAACAAAACTAGAACAATCGAATCAAATCCAATGACAATAATTCAAAAATCAGGCATCATATCTACGTCTTCAAAGTCCAAACACCACCACCAAAGAAATCTAATGTAATCAATCAATAAACATTAATCGATCATGGTGACCACCCCGGAGATCCCATCATCCCATTCCAAAAACATCCAAGAACAAGAGGAGAACAAACACATAGAGGAGACGGTGGCCACCACCACCGCTGCAGCCGTCGGGCTGCTCCCGTGCTTGCGGCGACGGATCCGGCTGTCCCCATGCGCGTGGCGACAGATCCGGCCAACCCGAACAGAGAGGAGGAGGGGCGGCCGGTGATGCGTGCGTCGACGCCGAGGCCGGCGCCTAACCCCAACACGGCCAGGCACTGCTCGAGCGACGACGCAAGGGAAGCGCGAGGCCTCGCCGGTGGCGGAGGAGCAGGCGGAGACCGTGAGGCGGACAGCGTGCGCGGCTGTCGGCAGGCACGGTGGGAGGGAAGGAAACGGGGTTGTCGGTGAGAGGGGAGTCGGCGGACGTGGCAAGAGGGGAGGAGGCGGTGCACCACCACTAAAAGAGAGAGAGAGCACCGACAGAGAGATGATAAGGATGGACGGTGGCTTGGCTGGGTTTTTTTATATGTGCCGGTTTTATTAACCGAGTTGTCAGTTTTTTAAAAAAACCAACAACAATATTATTGCTATCTGTTTTTATTTAGAACAGACATCTATAGGTTACTTAAAATATGTCAGTTCTAAAAACCAACATCAATATTATTGGTATCTATTTTTATTTAAAACAGACACCTATAGATTACTTAAATGTGTCAGTTCTATATTTTATTTTATTGACAATAGGTGTTGGTTTAAATTATTTGATACCTATAGGCTGATCCCTATTAGGATTTATATTAGGGTTTATAGTAGTGTGGCTTGTCATTCTTGTGTATCATGGCCTTTGCCAATGTAGGAGCTGTCATGAGGAAGAGCACAAGGGGCACTAGCTACAACATCCAGAAGCCCACCCTGTCACTAGTCCACAGCTCCCCAATGTGATATGGCGATGCAGGTGCAGAACTGAAGCCGACGCTACATCGTCACAGTAGAGGGAGCGCGAGGGTGGAGGAAGAGGCGGCATGGATGAGTGGAGGTGTCTTGCGGAATCATGGTATTTGAAAGAAAGCAGCGCAAAAACGGCTGCGTGAAATTAACTATGAAAGCTAGGGTTTTCTTTTTTATATGTATATGGACCTACCAGTTGGGTCTTTAGGTGCGAAAACGCTAATATGCGGATGACCGCGCGCCCGTCCCCTAGCACGGGCATGGCATGTGGCGCGCACGCAGAACGCAACGGTGGCGACGCATGGTGCCGGTTTATTACTCTTTGTCGGTTTTTTTTTCGTTTTTTTGGTTTTATCTTTCCTTTTTTCCAGTGTTTTTTGGTTTTTAATATATATGCGTATACAAAGTTTGTATACACGTATATGAATTTTGTATATGTACATATACAAAGTTCATATACGCGTATACATATTTTGTATACATATGTATACAAAGTTTGTATACGTGATGTTTTTTATGATTTTTTTTGGTTTTTAATATATACACGTATACAAAGTTTGTATATGTGTATATAAATTTTGTATACTCGTATGTAAAATTTGTATACATATATATATACAAAGTTTGTATACGTGATACTTTTTCTTGTTTTTTCTGTTTTTTAATATGTATGTATACAAACTTCATATACGTATGTATACAAACTTTGTATTTGTATGTATACAAACTTTGTATATGTATGTGTATACAAACTTTGTATGTGTACGTATACATACTTTATATACGTGTTTATATTTTTTATACATAAAAAATGTATGCATATAAAAAAATTATATATGTATATATACGTATATATACATACATATAAACTTTGTATAGATGTATACGAAATTTATATGTATGTATATATGGTATATATATGGTATATATATACGTATATATACTATACATACTATACAGTATGCATACAGCAGAGGACTATAGGGGGGAGACTGACCGCGCGGCTGGGTGCGCATCAGCGCACCCCCTTTAGGTGGGCTTTATGGGTGCACATTAGCGGCCCCTTTAGGTGGGCTTTATGGGCTTTGAGAATATGCATATGTGCCTACATTTCTTAGAATTTTTTTTGTTTTTAGATTTTTTTTTTTTAATATTTACAGAAATATTATAGCGCCGAAAAAATTTGCAAAACTAGACCCTGCCGCCCTTTCAAAGGGCGGCAAGCCGACGTGGCACACGGCGACGCACAGGCGCCGTGTGCGTCTTGACGGCCGCGGTGCGCCGAGGGCTTGCCGCCCTCTGCAAGGGCGGCAGCTCATCTCCCACCCGGCGAGCCGCCTTTTGCTGCTGGTCCGCTTGCGGGCTTGCGCGGTTGCGTCGTGTTTAATTCCCTGGCTGTGAAGTGTCAAGTGTCAACCGATCGTTTTCTCTGCAAGGGCGGCAAGCTCTCTGCACAACGGCTGGCCATGCATGGAATCTATACTATACCATCCGATTCTCCTGCTAATGGTGGCATGGTGCATGTATGTACCGGCGTAAGCTCGTTTTTAGACTTATCACGTATGAGTGTTGCATGTTTTCTTTATAGTTAATTGAGTTTTCTTGCTACATTTGTTAAAAATTTGTAGATCAAATTAAGATGGGGCGGCAAAGCTCTTTGTGCCTGTTTTGAAAGTTGTTAACTGCATGGGAGTTAATATAATTTTATCAGTGATATCGCAATGTAATATTGTCCCATGCATTGATGCAGAAATAATTAATACAAGTGAATTTTCTGTTGGACATTTTCGTGATCCATTAATTAATACTGTATGATGCTTCATTGAATTTACAAAATGAACCCTAAAGAAATTGGTATCAGTCCCACATTTTATTGGGCCATAGGCCATATATATACTCCAGTTCTTAAGATCAGCGGTCGTGCTAATCTTCAGGCCCAGGCCAGACCAGTACAGGAATTTTTTTTGTTTTTAGAATTTTTTTTTTAATATTTACAGAAATATTATAGCGCCGAAAAAATTTGCAAAACTAGACCCTGCCGCCCTTTGAAAGGGCGGCAAGCCGACGTGGCACACGGCGCCGTGTGCGTCTTGACGGCGCGCACGGGCCGCGGTGTGCCGAGGGCTTGCCGCCCTCTGCAAGGGTGTGCCGAGGGTTTCAATTACCGCGGTAAACCGCGCGGTTACCGCGGTACACTCATACGTGATAAGTCTAAAAACGAGCTTACGCCGGTACATACATGCACCATGCCACCATTAGCAGGAGAATCGGATGGTATAGTATAGATTCCATGCATGGCCAGCCGTTGTGTAGAGAGCTTGCCGCCCTTGCAGAGAAAACGATCGGTTGACACTTGACACTTCACAGCCAGGGAATTAAACACGACGCAACCGCGCAAGCCCGCAAGCGGACCAGCAGCAAAAGGCGGCTCGCCGGGTGGGAGATGAGCTGCCGCCCTTGCAGAGGGCGGCAAGCCCTCGGCGCACCGCGGCCGTCAAGACGCACACGGCGCCTGTGCGTCGCCGTGTGCCACGTCGGCTTGCCGCCCTTTGAAAGGGCGGCAGGGTCTAGTTTTGCAAATTTTTTCGGCGCTATAATATTTCTGTAAATATTAAAAAAAAAAAATCTAAAAACAAAAAAAATTCTCTACTCAGCTCGGTTGGGGCCAGACGTTGGATCCCCCGGCCCGTGGGCCATCAGCCTCGTTCCTTACTGGGCTTCACCGAGAAGGCGTGGGCCGGCGCCGTGTGGCCCATCTCCTCTCCACGGCTCACACGCACGGTACCAACCCCTCTTGGTGGGCCGCATGGACGATGATCTCGGAAAGGCCGCGGCAGGGGCCTGAGGGAGCATTTCTTTCTTGCCCGCAGGCAGGCACCAAATAAGAAAAGAAAAAAAAAGAGCTGCGGTCCGTCCATGCGTGCATAGTATCTATATCTATACATATTATAAATCTTATAATTCTATATGGTTTAACACTAATCAATAATAAATCTACATGATTTAACGTTAGTCAATAATAAAAAATATTTAGGGATTTATCTCATCTCCTTATTTTTTATTTTGATTTAGTTTTATCTCTACTTTTTTTAATAAATTATGCTTGCATATCTTATGACAAAAACCGAAGATATAATTCATTTTTATTATAAAAAATCTACTATAAAAATTCAAGTTGATTATGTAATCACCCTTTTCATCGTCTTTTTGTCCATCAGTGCATCCGATACGGAGTTTTTATGTCAATCGTTTGTGTGAAAACAGAGCAGCGCGAATAGAAAAAAGAAAACAAAGCAGCGATATGACCGCGTCTACTATGCTCTGGAGCCCATGGGCTGCTGGCCTGGTGCTGCTCGTTGCAAGCCGTGTGATGGGCCTGCGTGCCCAAGGCAAGGATGCACAGATCACATATCAGCCCATATGGTGCACGGTGACTGGTGTAAGTCACGATGCTTTCCCGGCGTCTAGCCATCGGAAATGCTTACATAGTGCATACATGCCCTGTATAGATTAGAATAGCTATGGATCATATAAATCAAAAACTCATCTTATCTTATTTTAGAAAAAAAAATAGACAAATTTTGCTATCGGACATCGTGACTTTGTGATTTGGCTGTAAGATACCACACGAAGAAACCTTTGTGAGAAGCACTATGTAAATGTGGTTATTTGCCAGGAGACGTCGTGCCCATTATTTAAATGTTTTCATGCGGACGACGCGAAAGAGCATCCATTTTTTGACATGGTGTGACCAAATTGTCCCTGAGAATTTTTACTTGCTCGTGTGGAGTTAATTTATGTGCACAATATACACTAGACAAGATCAAAGTGATTTCTTTTTCTTCAAAAACTCCAAGAGCTCTATTTTCTTTGTACCAAAAGAAATTGTTTAATTTCAAAATGTGTCCAAAAAAGAATTGATATCTGTCCAATTACTTTTAGTTTTAATGGTTTTCGTCCCTAGGCTGAATGGGCCTTTCCTTCATTGCTCCCATTTAGGCTTGCTCCTCCACCTGGATCTACTTGGTTTTCTTGACAGCCATGTTCGGGATGTAAGCGGGCTGATCCGTGAACCTGTTTATAGACAAAATTAGCGGGTAACCCATGAGTTACCTACTAATTTGACCTATAAATGAGTTTATGGGTCGACCCACTTACATCCCTACCTAGACTGGATATCTCTTCACCTCTCACGTGAGTGACACGATAAACAGTATTTATGAAAACTGAAACCTAACCAGTACTTCATCATGTATCATTGTGATTTTAAAAACAGATCAATTTGCCTCTTCTATTTTTAGTGTTCTTCGCAACACATCAACTTACTTCACCACATCAATCCTTTTATATGGTGCCCGTCCATCATGTGTCTAGTTTTTTTACAATGTATCGGTCCTCACTCCTCGCTATTGATTAGGGTTGACTTGAAGCCTCCTACACAACAGGTGATGGATCAATATCTATAACAGGTTGTGACAATCAAAACTTTATATATGCATAATGCATTGCGGATCCTTTAATCCATCAAGTCATAAATATTTGACATTTTGAACAAGATTTAGTTAATCTTTTAAAATTCCAACGATCAATTTCAGAACAATTTTATAAAATCTAACAAGTTCATGATATTACAAGCTATGATAGTAATTTTCAAGGCAAATTCATGTTAACTCAATTCTTTTGTATTTAAACAAAACATTTGAGAAATTATTGATGATTAAATTTTAAAATTTTGACCAAATATTGTCCTAAACGTCGAGTATTTATGATCGGAGGGACTAAATTTGTTAAGTTTTTTAAAATGATCTTCACTCGTTACAACGCACGGGCATTTGTGCTAGTCTATATCTTTACCTACTTAAAATATTCGTAGTGTTTTTTGTCATCCGTCGACCATGGTCAACACGGCTACGATCGCTGCTTCACCGGACGATTGATCTTGGTCTCGATCGATATGGACAGTGTCAAAAACTCAAACTGTTAGCATCTTCGAAGCTAATCAGATACATAGAGCGAGTGATGCACACACAAAACACCACGTCGGATAAGGGCAAGGACAACGTACATACAATGAACAAATAAAATCGGATACGATTGGATTTGAATCCTAGAAAAGTAAACAGCTCCCAAACACCACATCCATGCTCCAGCTGCAATTTCCCTCCGATGCTGACGACAACATGTTGAATGATCTGCTGATACTCTAAAATACTTGACAACAAAATACTTGACAACATGATCTATATCTGAAGATTGTAATCTGAGAAAATGAAACCAAAACAACCTTTAGAAGTATGGAGAGCAAATAAGCACCATTATCCATCTCAGTACAATCCAATGCCAGGAAGTTCCACGGTTAAGCAAATAGCAGTAGTCCAAAACAAAATGCAGCTATGCTCCCTAACATCATGGAGTTATACCATCATCACTAAATTATAAGCTACTGACCTGCCTAAATGAGTCCTATAAAAACCATGTTGCATAATTCTATTACTTGCTTCCTAAATGAGTTCCACTAATAAAAAAATCATTTTTCGTAGCACCATCCTTTTATTTTTACTGACGGATAATGAACATACGCTTGTAATGATACTTGAGAGAGATCCTAGGTCACCAACCGCCAGCAAAAATTGGATTTTTGTTGGCGGCCACTAAAGAGCACTGCCCGCGAAAAACCACCGCCACATTAAAAAATCGGCTCGATCTTCACGCCCACACCTCACCCACCGTAGTCTCTAAGTCTCCCTCTTCCTCCTCCTCCTTCCTCCTTCCTCATCGACGCAACCCTCTCCTCCTCCCTCCCCATCGACAATGGTTCTAGTGACGGCAGCCGAGCTCAGCGGGGATGGTGCAGGGGAGCCTCTCTTCTCCAGATTCAGCCACGAGTGGGGTGGCAGTGGCGGGGATCGATGGCAGCAAAGGGAAGGGGTGGCGACGGTGACTGACGGTGGCGACTCGCGTGGGTGGCAGATCTGGCGGCAATGACTCCCGCGGGTGACGGCGCAGGGGAGCCTCTCCTCTCTAGATCCAACCATGAGTGGGGTGGTGGCGGCGACCGGTGATGGCAAAGGGTAGGGGTGGCGGTGGTGATAAGCGGCAACGACTCGCGCGGGTGGCGGACCGACTGCGGGGACTCCTGCGGGCGATGGATCCGACGGCGACGACAATGGCTGGGCTCAGCGGTGGCAAGGGAGCCACCGTGGTGGGGCTCGATGGCGGGTGGCACCGATTTTTATTTTTTTATCCAAAAATGTTTTTACTGGCGGTTCTCTTTAGCTTGCCGTGGCGAACATGGTATTTTTGCTAGCGGTTGTCTTAGCATGCCGCTTGCGAAACTCGATTTTCGCTGGTGGCAGGTCAGCCGCCGGTCGCCAACGAAAATGATTTTTGTAGTAGTGCTCACTGATCGCACAAGAGTTAGAGCAAGGGGCAGCAGTGGTGATGAATCAGCTGTGAGCGAGAGGTGAGAAGGAGGACAGACATAGAGAAGCGGAAAAGAGAGAGTGGTGGTGAAAAACCAGAGCCTCATTGGTTGCCCTAAAAAGAATAAGCCAAAGTCAAAATTTAAACTTTAAAACTTAATTTTGAAATTAATTTTAAGATATTTTTTATATAATTTTTTTTCAGCATTGGCTTTCAGTGGCGGATCCAGGAACGGACTATGGGGGGGGGGGGCTAAATAACAGAGGTCAAAAAAATTTTGCTCTCTGTACATAGTACTCTAATATATATATAGCTAAGACTGATATTGATTCAAAGTGCTCAAATATACATATATAAAATGATAAGGATCGAAAAGTACCAATTATAAAGAGCCTTACATAATAAAAAAATGCATCTTGTGTCTTCACGAATTCACACCACTTGAACCACCACGCTCAATGCTACATAATTTTTAAAATGTCATAATTCTTCATATATCAAGATAGCATTATAAAATGAAATGTACTAAACAATACACACCTCGGGCCCTCGCGTGGCAAATTTATCTTGTGGTTTCTTATGCCTTGAAAGCGCTTCAAAAATTTTTCATCTTCAATGGATGCAAACAAATCCCTCTCAATATAGCATATCATGCTATTATTCATCCAATCATCGTTCATTTTATTCCTCCGTTTAGTCTTGATAATGTTCATAGCGGAGAAGGCTCTTTCAACTGTTGCCATTGCTACCGGCAAAATCAATGCAAGTTCAATGAGACGATACACCAAAGGAAAACTTATATGTCTATCACTTTGAACCATCTTCTCAGCAAGGTTACCAAGATCAATACAAGTGCCAAAATCTGTATCATTTTTTACTTCATCAATGAATACAAGAAGGTCACTCCTTAGCTTCACACAATCATATTCACTGAAGTCATCTTTATAGATCTTAGCAAGCTGAACTAATTTCTCTATCTCAAAGTTGGCAAAAGAACCATTTGGATCAAGACAAGCAACACATCTCAAAAGTTCAGTTGATCTTTCTGGAAACCAATTATTTAACTCAAAGAATTTGATCAATCACAGCAATGAAAATCCCATGATGAAAATGATGATAATGTGTTACTAATTTGGCACCACGGAATTTGGAACGACCTCTAACTGGTATCATGTCTTCCATATTAGGAATTTCTATCTTCTTTTGGACATAAAAGCTTTTTACCTCGTCAAAAAGAACATCCCAACCATTTTCCCTCATGGCATTCATATTTCTCATAACAGAACCAATCAATACTATTGCACGAACAATGTTCTGATTTTTCCTTTGCAAACATTGTGACAGTTCTTGAGTCACCCCCAATACTGTAATCATAAGATGTAATATGAACACAAATTCAAATGATTCCATTTTTGTGATCAATCCTGATGCAATGGTTTTCTTTTCCCCATCAGTTGCATCTTCACTGACATTCTCTAACACCTCAAGTACAGAACCCCACATAAGCATAAGACGTGCCAATGTTTTGTGATGTGTTCCCCACCGTGTATCACCAGGCCTAGCAAGACTAGTTTCTTGGTTTTTCCCTCTCCCAAGAAAAATAGCACCACTATCTAATTGCTGAACTAGATGGTCATGGTGATTTTGGAGGAGTTGATCTTTTCTTTTGCAAGAAGCACTAACAGTATTGACAATAGAAGTGACATAATTGAAGAAATCAAAAGTAGAACTGCAACACTTGGCTATAGATATTACCACAAGCTGCAATTGATGAGCAAAACAGTGGACATAAAAGGCAAATGGGTTTTCATTCAATACTAGTCTTTGTAATCCATGAAATTGTCCTCTCATGTTTGAAGCTCCATCATATCCTTGTCCTCTAATCTTAGAAATAGATAGACCATACCTTCTAAGCATAGTATCCAATGCTTCTTTAAGTGAATGTGATGTGGTGTCAGAAACATGCTCAATGCCAAGGAACCTCTCAATGACATTTCCTTTATCATTAACAAACCTACATGAGAAAAGGAAAAAATATAGTTACTTGAAAACAACAAGACAAAATCAATGAAATACACAAATTAAGAGATGATATATACCTCACAACCACAGCCATTTGTTCCTTAATAGATGCATCACGAGCCTCGTCAACAAGCACCGCAAAGCAACGATCTCCTATTTCATTTTTAATTAACTCACTCGTCTCCTCTGCACAAGCCCTAACCAAATCTTTCTGGACTGTCGGGCAACTCATTTGATTATTGCTTGGAGCATTTTCACCTGTCACAAGTGCAGCCTTTGGATCTTTCTTTCTGTACCATTCAAGCATCTCCTGAAAATTCCCTTTGTTTTTTGATGTTTTAGACTCATCATGTCCACGAAAGGCTAGAGCCTGTAAAAGGAGAAATCTAGCAATGCCTAACATAATAGTTAAACGAGCTTTATATGCCTCCTCTTCTGCTGCACTTGTCACAGTCCACACATGCTGAACACTTTGTCTCTGATTTTTGAAATCAAGTGCACGCTTCCTTGCATTAGTATGAAAGCCATCAATTGACTGAGCATGCTCCTTGAAAGAAGCCTTTGCATTCTTCCAATTTCTGAAACCAACTCTAGTGAATGTATCATTACTATTGAACCCAGTTAGTTGTGGCTTAAATAAATAGCAATAAAAGCAATAGGCTGCATCCTTGGCTACACTGTACTCTAACCAATCAAATTGATCAAACCATGATCCAACAAATCCTCTTGCTTGACCTTTACCATTGGCTTTTTTTTTGGAAACTTATGACCAGCTGGCCTATGTGGACCTATTTGTAGATATGCTCTCTTAGCCTCATCCCTAATGTCATGATGAAACTCATCAATTGGCTTTCTATTCCCTGGATCATCAACTATCTCTCTCAAATCAAGTTCAATCCGTGGTCTTTTCTGCTCAACTGTCGTATTACTATTTGATGCATCTTTCTTAGCATAGTATCTTTCCATCCTAAGTAATTGGATTGGATATGAATTAATAAATAAAAAAAATGAAATGAAGCCATCAACAAAGGGAATTAGGGAGATTTGGATCTTCTCGCTCTCACCTGCGACTCTGCAACTGCAACTGTAAGGGCAGCCGGGCTGCTGCCTGCTGGCACTCGGCGGGATCGTAGGAGGGGGTGAGGCCGCAACCGGCGGGGAGACGTCAGATGACCGGCGGCCCGGCGACCGGCGGTGTCGCGGCTTCGCGACTCAATCTCGTGATCGCGGTAGGCGGGGAGGGAGTCGACGAGTCGGATACAAGGCGCGATCGTGAAGTTAATACGAGCAGGAGGCGAAGCGTTTCGGCGACTGCTGAATTGATGCGGGCAACGATCGGCCAGGGCTGAGAAAAAGACTAGTGTGCTGTATTCCTCTCAGGGGGGGCTATTGGGCTTCCAAGGCTTTTTACTTCATTTTTTTGAAACTTACTCCCCTTGCTACTGGGCCTTGCCCCGGGCTGTAGCCCAGGCAGCACGGGCCATGAATCCGCCCCTGTTGGCTTTTAAGTCACTAAGAACATATATATATATAAAAGTTTTACACACAAATTACTTTTTGGTCACTGATAATAAGTTGTGGGTAACCGATGAGGCCCCAGTTATAAAAAGTGACCAGAAGCATCCTCCACTCTCCTTTTTCTAATAGTATTTTTTTAAATCATGGGTTGTTTAAGAAAAAAAAGTCTAAATCATATGTCTAATTTAAAACCCATTCACACTGTTGTATTTCTTAGGATTATATCAAGACATTAATGTATGCCATCCTCATGGTTATAAAATAGTCAATATATATTATACTATTATAGTAGTATATCACTTCATAAATGTGTTGCTTATATTTTTCAGTTGTAAAAAAATATTCATCATGTAACCATTTGCATAATGCATGTGCTTGTAACATCTAATATTAAGCTAGAATTCACATGGTTTCTATGATATGAAATGCTACTAATATATCAGTTACTATATGGCACGTTGCCTTTTAGCTGAGCTTAGCAAAGCAGAGCACCATCTTGGCATGGCTGCGTACTACATTGCAGTGGCTCCAAAAATTTTTCGTTGAGTATACCTACTTCATGTTCAAAATTACCATAACACTACAAGCTTAATATAAATATACGAAATTTGCTCAAAACAATGATACAATATAGTAAAATTAATTTGCTCAAAATATAGTATGAATATACAAATATGGCGAAATCTAATATGATCCATGGCCTACATGGGCCATCCCTTGGAGCTGCCACTACTACACTGACCACCGCCTTGGAGTCGCCTTTGACTAGACGCGCTGTCAGCCATTTCTCACTCCTAGCTTAAGGCCTTGTGCCCGTGCCTAAGCATGGCACACCGCCATGCCGATCCGCTCAATGTAGCTGAGCATGACATGCCTTCATGATTGCGTTACACACCACCAATGCTTGCGATCATGGTCGACTGCTTGGAAGACCCTTCAAGTTAGAGCTTGATGGTCCTCTCCACCCGTTGTAATGCACAGGCTTTTTTGCTAGTACATATTAAAAAATACGTAAAGCTTCCGATAAAAAATTTCATCTGTCGCTATCGCTCGTGTAATCTGTAATTTGTTTTTCTTCATGCGTAACCAACTTTTCGATCGTCATGCGACATATGTTTTTTCCCAACACAATCATTCTTACTTAGACTCCAGACACAACTGGAAACGAGAGGGGCCTATTCAAAATCCCGAAAAAGATAACCCAGTCACGCGTGACTTTCCATCGTGCGGTCTACTCGCTGAACGACGTACTCCTATCCTCTCATCTACGTCGATTCCGTAACGCTTCTACTGTCACCACATACAATCTCCTCTCCTCTCCCTCAGTCATGGCCACCGACCCTTTCTCCCTCGACTCTCGACTCTTTCGCCCAACACCGGATGATGATCGGCATTGCCACCAGGGGCAGATCTGTAGGGTGGTCCCTAGACCAAAAAAAAATCGCCGACCCATATACTAAATATACGAATTTAGACAAAAAAAAGAAAAACTAATGTACCTAGAACCGAAGCGTCACGTCACCGCCGTAGTGTTTAGGGTCACGTTATCGAAGCGATGCGCACGCGCCTTGGACGTGATAGAAGCGTCTCCCACCGCACGTGTCCCGTGACCTGGCGACCGCAACGCAACAACAGGCCAGCAAGACGCGATCCCGTCGTCTTGATCGAGTCCACCCCGCGTCTCCTGTCTCCGCGAGGCGCGAGACCACGATGTCAGTGTTATGGATAAGGCATACCCAATGATCTGGGGTTGGCCTCGGTGAGACTCACCATATACCAAATTTTATACGGAATCATGTCTCATATATGGAAGGTATTCTGGATAAGGAAGGAGAAATAGAGTTCAAGTTGAAAACTATAAGAACTACTCGGATCATATTCATACTTATCTCTGTAGTTCTACTTGGACAAGGGGACATCTGTGGGTATAAATACAAGACCTCCTATGAGGAAAGGGGAGAGAGAAGATACACCAACAAACACTAACATGAGGGACAAGCCTAGACAGACCCAATCTCAAGCCACAGAGGCCGACATGAGGGATCTAGCGCTACCTCCAATCTCGCCGAGTTCATATTCGAGGAAGAAAACTATCCATCCATCGACTACGTGTTGGAGATCCATGCTTCCAAGTCGACGATGGCTAGATTAGGTTTTCTCAAATATTATACTCGTGTGATTATGATATACAAAAACAACACCGACTTCGGCCAACAAGAGTAGGGTTATTACCTGTCAGTTAAGGGGCCCGAACCTGTATAAAAATTTTTGTCTCCCGTCTTTTTTACCTCAGTCTCACGTATACCTTGGTTCTAACGATCCCCATACTTTTCAAATACCGTAGTTGCCTTTGGGTGGCGAGAGATAACTATGTCTGGTCCTCGACCAGCATTGTAGCGATATCTCATCACCTACCAGAGTTGCCTTAGGGTGGTCGAGAGACGACTACGCCTGGTCCTCGACACCACTTCACGGCTTCAATTGAGGCCTTTGCTGGTTCTCCCTTCAGTGCTTGCGTAGAGCCGCATATGGCAGATCGGTGATTCGGCGGCTCCGCCTCTCGTGCGACCAGCCACAACGTCGACAACGATCAGCAGCCGGCATGACAGCGACCAGTGGCAACGCGGCTTCCGTTTTAGGTCTTCTATTTGTGTTGTTGTTTTTTCAATTTTTAGTTTTTAACTCTTGTGCATTAAGATATTAAATTGTAGTACTATATTGTAGATTATTGATTGTTGAAACATAAAGAAAGATGAAGATATTGCATCTCTTTTTCGAAAACACGCAGCAAAGAAAAATGCTTCTAAATTGTCATATAAGAAGAAGTAATATGGTAATTTTTTTTAAACTTTTCAAGCCATATAAACTTCTTTTAAGTCAAAATTTTACTTAATTGTTATTTTTTATATGTTTTAAGATGCCTTAGTAATATGTCATGGTGTAGTTTTGTTCTATTCTATTATTCTATTATGTATACTTATTATATATTAGCATCGTTATATTTATGGTGTTTAGAACTTTTTTTTGAGTCAGACCGTCCATACTCTGAATCCTATAGGCGCCACTGGTTGTCGCTCCCTTCATCGCTCGATCCACCGCGGTCCATGCCGCCCACCAGCCATCCACGCTGCAAATACCTCTCCCTCACCGAGCGTTTGTCGCCCAGGAATTTTTACAATCTGGTCCTTTTGTAAAACTTATTTCGCAAATAGACCCTTGGAAAAACTTATTGTAGGAATGGTCCCTTTTGGTGCGCCAGAGGCATTGGCGCCGCCGTTAGACATCACGGCGCCAAGATCGGTGGCGCCGTTGGGGTGCCACGGTGGCAGCATAAGCCGACGTGGCGGGAGGGCGGCGCCAGGGAGGCTGGCGCGCTCGTACCAATCACGGCGCCAGCCATGCTGGCGCGCTCGTCCGGGGGGGAGGGCACTTAACCCCCCGCGGGCCCCACCCCAGCTCATCCCCCCACTCGCCCCAGCCCGAGCCAGCCGAACTGAGAGCTCCATACAATAAAACTACTGGGTGCATCGAGGATATTTTCCCTTGCTCGCGGCCTCTGGACCAGCCTCCTTGGCACGCTGTGCCCTAGCCAGCTTCCTCGCCCGCTCCTTCGCACGCTCTTCCTTCTCCGCAAACTCCCTTGCCATCTCCCTGAGCTCTCGCTCCTCCTTTCTCTTCCTCTCCACGATCTGTACTGCCGCAAGTCGGAGACGACGATCGATGCGTTCCTCTTCTCATTCACGTTCCCTACGAAGCATCTCCGCATCGCGGGGATCAATCTCCATGTCGATCCATTCCACAAAGTCGCACAGAGGAGGCGGTATCTTCGCTACCTGCACATTCTCCGATTTAAACGATTTTCATTACAATTTGCAATGCAGTATCGCAACCTCGAACGTACAACAAATTACCTCCACTGGCTTCGTCGCCTTTCCTTTCTTTCCCTTTGCTTTAGGTTCGGGCTTAGGCTTCTCCGGACTGTACGTATAATTGCGACACATCCAGTACCTCTGATGGTATGTCTTGTGGTCATCACTTATTGCAAAACGACATTCGTCACCGCACCAACACATGGGACGGATAGCGTCTGGTGGTGGTTGCTGCCTAGGACAATAGCCAGTTTGATCCTTCCTTATCATTCTACAAAACCAAAATGATCTCCCGCCAAGTAAATTATTGTGACATTTTATCAACCATTATCTTATATATCAAATTTGTCATCTCTCATATAGCCCATAGCTACAAACTTTTACCTACATCAATTTCTCCATACATCCATTCAAGTCAACACTATTGTGTTGTACAATTACAACACAATGTACTACAAAAAATAGTATCTCCACTAAGCAAATTGCACACATTTAACACTATACTTAACAAATCCCTAATTTAAATCTTCAAAATCAAAAATTTGGGCAAAATATGGGTTCTAGGGTTACCCTTCGATCTACAAATTTAACCGATTAAAACGAGAAAAAAGAGGGGGGAATGGAGGAGTATACCTTGCTCTTCGATTTCTACAAAAAATCCCGCGAAAAACGGCTCCAAATTGAGTGGATTTGAGGAGGAGAGGTGAGAGGCAGAGAGAGAGCTCTCAGCTCTTTCGGGGGTTCGCTGGAACGGCTGGGGCGAGTGGGGAGGAGGAGCTGGGGTGGGGCCCGCGGGGGGTTAAGTTTTGTCCCCCCCGGATGAGCGCGCCAGCAACGCTGGCGCCGTGCTTGGTGGGAGCGCGCCAGCCTCCCTAGCGCCGCCCTCCCGCCACGTCGGCGTATGCTGCCACCGTGGCACCCCGATGGCGCCACCGGTCTTGGCGCCGTGATGTCTGACGGCGGCGCTAATGCCTCTGGCGCACCAAAAGGGACCATTACTGCAATAAGTTTTTCCAAGGGTCTATTTGCGAAATAAGTTTTACAAAAAGACCAGATTGTAAAAATTCCTGGTTTGTCGCCTCCACCAAAGTCTGATGGCCGGCGCCATGCCAGACGAACGGAATCCAACCTAACTCGTGCCCGATTCAGCAGAAAAGAATTGGACATGCGAAATTCTTTTTGGAGTCCGACACTGGTATCGAAATCCAACTCGGACTTGCTGTCCAATTCGGCAAAACAATTTGGACACGGGTATTCAGGTAACACTGTCCATACCTCCAACCAATCGGGGTAATTAAAGATAGGTGCCATCTGCTCGCACCAGGACGCTCGGAAGGGTTTCAGGACGACGTGCTTGCTTTCGCAGATATCCACGTCGCCCCACGTGGTGACCTCGCGCTGGTGCGTGGGGTTTTTACGCGAAAGAATTTACTGTCCTATTCTATTTGGTGGGTCTCGCTTTCATATGGGTCCACACGTCGGTCGGTGTGTCGGGGAAGGCCGGTGGATTTCAAGTGCTCGCTTTCTTGGCTGCGTCGGTTGGTCATCCGATGGAACTTCGACCGTCCAGATCGTAAGCTCAACAGCACACAGTTTCCCCAACACCCACACCTTCGCGGCTGCACCTCTCATCCTCCGTCTTCTGCGCAAACGCAATCGCATTGGTCATCCATCCATTCCTCCAATGCTACAACCATCTGAACCACATGTCAGAAGCGTCATCTGGATCATCCTCGCACACCACGTATTCGATCGGTGATAACAAACAAACACACAGCGTTAAGGAGTAAATGTTAGCGGGTTAGTGCAAGTTAGGAGTTAGGGGTTAGCGAGTTAGAGGTCAGTGAGTCAGTAAGTTAGAGTGTCAGCGGGTTAGTGAGTCAATAGGTCGAATGTTAGATGTTAGAGGTTAGCCGTTCAATAAGTTAGTCGTTCTCGGGGTTCAGATGACGGCGCGACGGCCTATCCATCCTCTTGCTCAACTGAGGCCCAGCCGGAGTCGGCCGCGGTGGAGCAAGCGGAGAGACGGCAGCGTGTGCGTGGGAGGGAGTGGNGGGGGGAGTGGCTGAGGGGAAGCAAAATGAGGAGGAGGAAGAGAGAGAATGGAGAGGGACCGGTTGCGTGCTCACCCGCGACGGCGCTTAAATAGAGTCTGGGAAAAGGACGTTTGCTGCTGCCCGCATTCATTCCATCCCAGAAAACGCGTGTGTAGGTGGGAGCGGTGACGGCTGCGTTTTGGCGGTGGAAACGTCATCCACCTGGTCGGGGCACGTGGCGGTGATGAAGTGGTAGTACGGCCGTGGCAGCCGTCAAAACACGGCGCCGTCGAACGTGGTTGCTGAGCGGCCGTCGCCACCTACCCGACCCGAGGAGGAGTGGCTTTATTTCGAGTTCGCACGGTGTCGGCTCGAACGGGGTTTGCCGGGCTGGTGTAGTGGCTCTGGCTGCTGGCGAGGGGAGGAAGATGTAGACGACGACGACGTATCGGCGGCCTGGGTGGTTGCCTGCATGCGTGCTGCATGCTTGGCTAGTGCTAAGCTAGCTACATGCAAGCTTCTGCTAGCTTGTTGCATGCATGCATATGCATTGTACTCACGTACAACTAGCTAGCCACATGCACGCTTGCTTCGCCAGTGAGGTCAGGCAAAGGCGCGGAAGCGTACGGCGAGGTCGCTGGCGCGATGGGAAAGAAGGGCAGCAGCTGGCAGCGACCTGGTCGTAGCGGCGCGGCGCGCGGCGACGTCGTCGCCGAAAATAATACCGGGGAGGAGCATTAGACTTTATCTTTTTATTACCAACCCAACAGGAATGAATGGCTTGGGGAGGCAACATGGACTTTTCTAGAAAAAAGGCTTGCAGCAAGAAGGCCCAGGTAGAGTGAGTTTAAGCGGACTTTTTGTAGCAAAACTAATTTCGGTCAGAGTGAAAATCTTGGGACAAAAACCAAAAGATCAGAGGAGTAGAAAAATTGGAAATTTTCAATAAAAGTTTGGCACTGGCATAAAACAAATAAAGAAATTGTCGGCATGATGCAAAATTATAAAAATAAATCAGAAACGATTTTTTTTTTGGTCGGTGTATTTTTATTTAGGAATTTTCTCAGGGTGTTACAAACCTACCCCCCTAAAAATAATCTCGTCCTCGAGATTGCTTACCTGTTCTAGAAGAAGAGGTCGGGGTATCTACCCTTGAGGTATTCCTCTCGTTCCTATGTGGCTTCGTCTTCCGAGTGATTGCTCCACTGGACTTTGTACAATTTAATGGTTTTAGAGCGGGTTCTCCTTTCAGCTTCTTCTAAGATTTTGATCGGTTTCTCCGGATATGTGAGGTCGGGGCTTACTTCTTGGGTTTCCACTGAGGTATGCTCTTCTGGTACGCGGAGGCATTTTTTCAGTTGAGAGACGTGAAACACGGAGTGGACGTCGGATAAGGTTTCTAGTAGTTTTAACTCATAGGCGACTCGGTCACACCGGCTTATTATTGGATATGGTCACACATAACGTGGAGCCAGCTTGCCTTTTACCTTAAAATGCTTGGTCCCTCGTAGGGGTGATACCTTGAGATACACGTAATCCCCAACCTCAAAAGTTAATTCCCGTCGCTTAGTGTCCGCATAACTCTTCTGCCTGGCTTGGGCGGCTTGAAGGCGGTCCTTTATTAATCGCGCCTTTTCTTCAGCTTCTCTCACGACGTCGGGTCCGAAGACGGAGGCCTCTCCAACTTCTGACTACATCAATGGGGTACGACATTTCCGACCGTACAAGGCCTCGTTGGGGGACATTTTCAAGCTTGCTTGGTAGCTATTGTTATATGAAAATTCCGCATAGGGCAGACATTTTTCCCAGTCCGTTGTGAAATCAATAGCACAAGCGCGCAACATATCCTCTAGAATTTGGTTGGTTCTCTCCGTCTGGCCGTCGGTTTGGGGGTGGTAGGCTGTGCTAAAGGCAAAGTGACTGCCCAGAGCTTCATGGAACCGATCCCAAAAGTGAGAGGTAAACTGCACGCCTCGGTCTGAGATAATCCGCTTCAGGACACCATGGAGGCATACTATTTTGGCTATAAACAACTCGGCTAATCGAGCCGCGCTGTAGGTCATCCTAACTGGTATAAAACGGGCTACGTTCATCAGGCGGTCTATGATTACCCAGATGGAATCACAATCTGAAGCGGTCTTGGGTAGACCCACTATGAAATCCATACCGATTTCGTCAAACTTCCATTCTGGAATTTTTAATGGTTGCAACAACCCAGCAGGGCGCTGGTGTTCAGCCTTGACCCTTTGGCAGATGTCGCATACAGCGACGTATTCCGCAACGTCCCGTTTCATCCCTGGCCACTAATATTCTTGCTTTATATCTTGGTACATTTTTGTGCTTCCGGGGTGGATGGAGTAGGCCGAATCGTGGGCTTCCGTGAGGATGGTCTTTCGGAAATTCTTCCCGGCGAGCACGAACAACCGATGTTTATACCAAAGGATTCCTTGCTCATCCAACCTGAATTCTTTGGCCTTTCCTCCCTTCATCTGATCCTTAATCTTTTCTACCTCCTTGCTTTGATTTTGGCTGTCTTTGATTTGGGCAGGGAGTTGTGGCTGAAGCTCTAGGTTTGCCACACTCCCTTGCTTCACCACGGTTAGGTTGAGGTGGGCGAACTTAGCTTCCAAGGTGGGCGGTAGGTCTTGGGCCCTTAGCATGTTACATGCGGGTTTCCTGCTCAAGACGTCAGCTACCACATTAGCCTTGCCTGGATGGTAGAGGATGCCCAAGTCATAATCCTTAATTAACTCTAGCCATCTTCTTTGGCGTAGGTTGAGGTCAGCCTGAGTAAAGATGTACTTGAGGCTTTTGTGATCGGTGAAGATATTACAGCGGTTACCGATCAGATAGTGCCTCCAAATTTTGAGGGCATGAACTACGGATGCCAGCTCCAAATCATGGGTTGGGTAGTTCTCTTCATGAGGTCTTAATTGGCGTGACGCATAGGTGACTACCTTGCTGTCCTGCATTAGTACACCTCCCAATCCGTGACGAGAAACATCATAGTAAACTTCAAAATCTTTCCCGATGTCGGACAAGACAAGGATGGGGGCCGAAGTTAACTTGGCTTTTAGCTGGTCGAAGCTACTTTGACATTTTTCGGTCCAATCATACTTTTTCTCCTTTTTGAGCAATTGCGTCATAGGGTGGGGTATTTGAGAAAATCCTTCGATGAATCTGCGGTAATACCCAGCTAGGCCAAGGAAGCTCCGTACCTCGGTTACACTTCGAGGTGCTGGCCACTTAGTAACTGCGTCCACTTTGGTTGAGTCTACCGCTACTCCTCCGGCTGAAATTACGTGGCCTAGAAAACTCACCTCCTTAAGCCAAAACTCGCACTTACTGTACTTGGCATACAGCCGGTGTTCCCTTAATTTTTCCAACACTATTCGTAGGTGGACCGCGTGTTCTTTCTCGGTTTTGGAGTAGATTAGTATATCATCTATGAACACTACGACGAACTTGTCAAGGTATTCCATGAATACTTTATTCATAAGGTTCATGAAATAAGCGGGGGCGTTGGTCAGTCCAAACGCCATGACCAAGAACTCATAGAGCCCATAGCGAGTGAAGAAGGCGGTTTTGGGTACATCTTCCGGGCGTACCTTAAGTTGGTGATAGCCGGAACGGAGGTCAATTTTTGAGAATACACTTGCCCCTTGAAGTTGGTCGAATAGATCATCGATTCTAGGGAGGGGGTATTTATTTTTGACCGTGACTTCGTTCAGCGAGTGATAGTCCACGCACATCTTTCTCCATGGGGCACCCCATGGAGAAGAACTAGGGCGGATAAATCCCTTGTCCTGGAGTTCTTGAATTTGTTTCTTCAGTTCTTCTAAATCGTTGGAGGCATCCTATAGGGTCGCTTGGCTATTGGTGCATGTGAGCCCCCGGTTGTTGTATACCGGGAACCCCATGTGTATTACAATACCATTCCCTGGATCAGTAGATGGTACACACATGGCACAGTTGTATATCTCAAGCTGACATCGTCATACAGGTCTTACAATATATTAATAATACAAGGGTAGCCCAAATGGAACCCGAATAGACCAAGCATGGTTGACAGCAACACAAAATACCAAAACAACTAAATGAAGTAGCGGAAGCGAAGCAGCGGCGGTCCATCTTATCCCACACGCATCGACTGGTGAACCTAGGTCCCTATTCCACCATCCTCGGTAACTCCTTGCCAGCATAGCACATGTACAGGTCGACACCAACACCTTTCTAAAAGATTTAAATAAGCAAGAGTGAGTACCAACCGTACTCAGCAAGCCACCACTACAGAATGCACATAATGTTCATAGGGGTTCAAGGATGGCTTGGTTTATTTGCATAAAGCTAGTTTTCACAAATTATTTCACAAGCCTATGACGTAGCAGTTTTAACTGAAAACAATCGTTAGGTTGAAGTTGTCATTAACCAGCGAGGGTTCATCCACCTTCCCCAAGCCTCGCTTGATTCGGTTTACCCTTGCATCCAATTTCAACAGTTTTAACCATTACGACCTTCCCGCACATCGGGCAAGGTCACACCTTCCATACCCATCCTATTCTAAGCAGTATTCAAAATTTATGAAGCTAGTCAAGAGTAGTACAAGTCCCGGCGCTCATATCCGCGAGCACGGCTATTTGAATAGTTTAGTTTACTCACACTGCAGTGGATGTACGCTTTTAATCTCGCACTCCGTGACGCACCCAACACATGAGACTTGTCACGGCCCGGTTTTTCAGTTACCCTCGCATGGCGGCACCCGCTCCAAGGACTATGAATCCCCACTGCACCCCCGACGCCACATTCCTACCTCGAGCCGGTTGTGAAAGGAGTCCTGGCGCTCCCGAGATCTTAGGGGGGTTACATAATATATACTTAGGGTGCATTTTAAGTTTTGCCAGCGTTCAACAAATCGACCCAAGCGATCTAAACCACAACACTTCATCAACACATCAACGAATATCCAGAACCTACCATGTCTGGGGTGCCACCCCACGAGAATTTCCTAGTCCACTGGGTCATACCCCACTCGAGAAATGCGGTCGTACTCTATTCGTTTCTCGCATAGCTTCTTGACTCGGTCCTTAATTGACCAGGGTCGGCGGCTTACCGTTTCCAGAACCACCCATATTCTATTCATGCCGCCCCAGTCGAAATAGTTTTGTTTTATTAAGTTTTTGGTTTTCACAAAGGTTTTAATGTTGCAGGTGGCGCTCATGTCTGCACCTGTCTTCCGACAATCACTCCCACCGAGTGATCGCCACATCCACATCCATAACCGTATATCACAAGTATGGAGTGTATAAACGTCTACACATAGCAACGCTAAGCAGTATCGATACATAACCATGCATAAATAATAGACTTAGGTGACGAAGGGGTGTAAATACATATGGATAAACAATATCAAAGGTACGGCTTAAACAAATGTAGGTACTCATTTTATAATTAGCATGCAATTTTATTTGTAATCAACACATTTATAAAAATAGGATCAACATGTTCGAGGAAGGGGGCATAGTGACTTGCCTTATTGTTGGTCTACAAATCTTCGAGAAAATCCGCGTTCGTTGCATCTCCGAAACGGCCACTACGCGCTCGAAAAGCGAAAAACATCCAAAACCCTATAAAGCAGATAATAACTATTATAAACTAATTGTGCCATTGTATAGGTCTCATGTTTAGAAAAATTATGAAAGTTGAACGGAGTCAATCCGACTATGGTTGAGGAGATACAAATTTTGGGAGATTAATGGATTTTCTGAAATATGGGAAAAAGGATTTATTAAATTGGAAAGGAATATTCCCAAGAATATTCTTTGGCTGAGAGGCTCAGAGGGAGGCATATTGGACTTTAATTTTGGGAGTGCTTGGGCTTTAGCCCAGAGGTGAGGGAGGTCGGTAGGGGGTAAATGTAGACTTTAGAAGAGGGGCTTGGCTGAGTAGAGGGATATACATTAGACTTTGGTGAGGAGGGAGGTTGTTGGTGGGCTTTGGCCCGGAGGATGCAATGTAGACTTTTCAGGTCCATTCTTGGGCTCGGCCCGAGGAAAACAAGGGGATGTTTTGTGGACTTATGTGGAGGACTTTATGGTCTTGGCCCAAGGGACAAGAGGGATATATTGTAGACTTTTGGGTAGATTGGAAGGCCGGTTGGCCCAATGAAGTAGAGGAGGTTTTATAGACTTTATAGAGAATTTCGTGGGCTTAGGCCGACCACGAGAGGAAGGCAATGTAGACTTTTTGGAAGACTTTATGGGCTTCGGGCCGACAAAGAAGAGGGAGGCGATATAGACTTTTTCCAAGTCTTCAGTCAAAGGGGCCCGCGGGGAGAGAATAAAATGTGGGGCCCACTAGTGGGCCTGACACGATGTGGCGGCGGCGCGTCGGCATGGTGTGGTCGAGGCCCGTGTCCAGGAGGCTCCGGTCGGCGCGGTGACTTGGCCGACGCCCGCGGCAACGAGGAGGTCGGCTGAGGCAGCTCGGCCTGAACTAGGCCACGGCATTGGCCGGGCGCGACGCGGTACTGCCAGGACGACGTCGGCCGGGGACTCGGCCGAACGACGAATGCATATGCATACACACGGCTAGCTAGCTGCATGCATGTGAGCTGCTTGCATGCATGCATATGCATACACACGGCTAGCTAGTTGCATGCATGTGGGTTGCTTGCATGCATGCATATGCATACACACGGCTAGCTAGTTGCATGCATGTGGGCTGCTTGCATGCATGCATGCACACGTACAGCCAGCTAGCTGCATGGCGCATGCATGGCCGACGGCGAAGCAGCGACCGCTACGAAGGTCGGCCGCGCTAGGAACGGGTACGGTGTTGCGCCTTACGACGTCACCGCGCCGCGGCAACAACGGTATACGAGAAATACGGTAAGGAAACAAAAGCAAGAGGAAGAGCAGGAGAGGAGCACACCTTGCGGCAGCTGGGTAGCGGCGTACCGGGCGACGGTCCTCGCACGGACTCGGCTGGGGACTCGGCCGAACGACGGATGCATATGCATACACACGGCTAGCTAGCTGCATGCATGTGAGCTGCTTGCATGCATGCATATGCATACACACGGCTAGCTAGTTGCATGCATGTGGGCTGCTTGCATGCATGCATGCACACGTACAGCCAGCTAGCTGCATGGCACATGCATGGCCGGCGACGAAGCGGCGACCGCTACGAAGGGCGGCCGTGCTAGGAACGGGTACGGTGTTGCGCCTCACGACGTCACCGCGCCGCGGCAACAACGGTATACGAGAAATGCGGTAAGGAAACGAAAGCAAGAGGAAGAGCAGGAGAGGAGCTCACCTTGCGGCAGCCGGGTAGCGGCGTACCGGGCGACGGTCCTCGCACGGACTACGGTCGTTGAGGTACAGCCTGGGGACGGTCGACCCGCGGATCGTCCTCTCACACCATGTGTTCGATTGGTGGTAACAAACGAACACACAGCGTTAAGGAATAAATGTTAGCGGGTTAGTGCAAGTTAGGGGTCAGGGGTTAGCGAGTTAGAGGTTAGCTGGTTAGTGAGTTAGAGGTCAGCGGCTTAGTGAGTCAATGGGTCGAATGTTAGATGTTAGAGGTTAGCCGTTCGATAAGTTAGTCGTTCTTGGGGTTCAGATGACGGCACGGCGGCCTATCCGTCCTCTTGCTCAACTGAGGCCCAGCCGGAGCCGGCTGCGGTGGAGCAAGCGGAGAGACGACAGCGTGTGCGCGGGAGGGAGTGAACGAGGGAAAGCAAAACGAGGAGGAGGAGAAGAGAGAATAGAGAGAGGCCGGTTGCGTGCTCACCCGCGACGGCGCTTAAATAGAGTCTGGGGAAGTGTCACACCCTGAAGTTCTCCCAAATCATAAAAATCGAATTTAATAATTTATCTGAGAAATTGCTTAATTAATCTAGAGAAAAATCCAATTAATTAATGCATTAAAGAAGTGAAAATGGCAAGGTGGAATTTTTCTTGAGTTCCCCATGTCAAAATACATTAACAGGATTTTTAGTGGAATTTTAAGAGCCGTGAAAATAATTTTAAACCAATTAAAATCAAATTCGGATTTTAATTAATCCCAGGAAATTTCCTTTCTTTTTCTTCTTCTTTTTCCTCTTCTTTTTCCTTTCGGGCCATCGGCCCAGTCCGCCCAAGCCGCCGCGCCTCTCCCGTCGCGCCCCTTTCCCTTAACGGGCCGGCCCAAGCCGCCGCGCCACTCCCGCCGCCCCCTCCTCTCCCTCTCGGGCCGGCCCAAGACCGCCTGAGGCCCGCACCGCCTCCCTCCTCCGCCCCGGGCCACCGACAGGTGGGGCCGACACCAGGGCCGTCTTCCCCGCGGACGGCAGCCGCCGCCCACGCGCGCCCACATCGCCCGCCTTCCCCGCGCACCCCGTGCCCGCAACCGTCGCCCATACCCCCTGCCGCGTCGCCCGTGCGCCACGCGCGCCCGCTCCCCCACCTCGCGCCGCTTTTCCCCGCGTCGTGGAGGCGAGATTCGCGGCCGAATCTCTCTCTCTCTCTCCGCCCGCGCCGAACTCCGACGAGAAATCCGGAGCCCTCGCGCGCGCGCCTTAGCCCCGGATCCCCTTTAAATACCCTTCCCCAATCGCCGCCGCCTCTCACCAACACTACCCCGCCGCCGCCGTCGTCGTTTTCCCCTCCGGTGAGCCGCCGCTTCCCTCTCTCTTTTTTCTCTTCGCTCGGCCGCCGCCGTGCACGTCCTCGCTCCACCGCCGCCGCTCGACCGTCACCGTGCGCACCCTCGTTCGCCCGCCGCCGCTCCCGCGCAACCGCTCGCCGCCTTCGGCCACTGGCTCTGGCTGCGCCGCCGCGCGCGCGCCATGGGTGGCCGGCCGAGCTCGAGCCGTGTCGCCCCAGCGCCCGCGCGTGTAGGCCGTTGGATCGACCACTCGAGCCGATCCCGGCCGTCCCCCTCCCGTCCCGCGTGGCCGCCGCGTCAGCGCCACGTGGTGCGCAGCGGCGCCGTGGTCCCGTGGACCGACCGCCGCCGCCGCTGATGTCAGCGATGACGTCAGCCCTAGCTACTGACGCCAGGCCTGGGATTAATTGCGCAATAAATAAATTAAGGTTTTTCTTTCTATAGTAAAAACACAGATAACTTCAAAAATTCATAACTAATTCATCCGAGCTCCGTTTAAGTCCATTCAAATTTCATTAAATTCATAAAAATGCAGAGAATCCATTAAAAATACTTTTGTGCTTTGTTTCAGTAGACTTATAGCATGTATTGTTGTTTGTTTTGTTTGTCGCGTAGATTCCGATACCTCCGACGCGCCCGTTTATTTCGAGATCGTTGCAGAGGTAGCTTCAGTTCAGGAGCAAGGCAAGTCATGCTTCACATTGATCATATTGTACCTATATTTACAAATGTCTTATTTTTCCGTAAACACTGCATGATTTCGCAATGTCATTTCATGTGGGTTATTACCTATTGTAGTCAGCCAATTATATTGATTATCATGTACCTTTGATAGCTGGGGTAATTAATTAATTATTCGCTGGTTTAGAAATGCTTAGCCATGCTTAGCTAACTTAGCTCACTAAGGGGGATCACACTAAATAATTATTTAATGTAGTCCTTATGGTGACACTTTGGTTTAGGAGCCACCATGGTAATAATAATTAATTAAAATATGCTAATGGTGGGCTGTGGGTGCATGGTTTTGATGGAAGCACACATAGCAATTAAGGACCGGTTCGCGGGAAACCCTGGAAGAAATACCGTGCGTACCACAAGCCAGCGTGGGCAATGGCTGGACTTGTAGTGTAGTTGTCTCTGGCTGACGTACCAGAATAGGGTGGGCATGATGGAGTTGGGTCGGCGGGGGATTTACCCGTTGATCGGCTGCCGGATTCACCGTGGCACGAGAGGGGGCTGCCTACCTTGGACTTAAAGGTGGGGGCGAAACCTGTGGTGTGGTACGGTTGGTTAGAGGGGGTTATGCGAAGGGTCCTGTCACAGTCTCTATTCGGGTACTTTCCAGTATCGCGACGCATGTCTGACATGATGTTGAGGCTGTGTCTTGTGGGTACAGATGTACACCTCTGATCAGAGTAGAAATATTCGAATAGCCGTGCCTGCGGTTATGGGCGATCAACCAGATTCACCATGATTAGTCCCACCTTCTTAATAGTTGGATTTACTGGAACTGGTTTAGTTCAGGTGGTTGGTTTGGGCCTGTCGCAACGTGGATGTAGCGTTGGACAGTGCTGGTTTAATATTGATCAATTAATCCAACGTTTTACTACTGCTTTCAACTACTGTTTTGAAATGCTTACTGTATGCAAATTAACCCTTGCCTGCTTTTGGAATACCCTGCATCATACCTCCCTTTTCCGGTATGACTTGTTGAGTACAGTGGGTAGTACTCAGTCTTGCTTAATTTTTCCCCACACCAGAAGAGGAGTATGCGTCTGATGGAGGCTTTTCAGAGGAGTAGGCTTCGTCCGCCGTCGAGGATGCTTGTGGAATGGTGCCAGCCCGTTGCAAGAGTCCCGTTCTAGTTTAGTTTGTCTTTTCCGTTTTTCCGATGCATTTCTGTAAGACTTTTATTCTGTTTGTAAGACGTGGAACTGTATGTCAACTTTGTCGTTTGTGTACCCTGGCTGGTCCTGGACAGGGGTTTTAATACACATTCAGTCTTGGAAATTCTGGTAGAGAATTTCCGGGCGTGACAGGAAGGGACGTTTGCTGCTGCCCGCATTCATTCCATCCCAGAGAACGCGCGTGTGTAGGTGGGAGCGGTGATGGCTGCGTATTGGCGGTGGAAACGTCTCATGCAAACACGAGCTAGACTAGCTTCATGCAAGCACGAGCTAGCTGGCTACATGCATGCTTTTGCTTGGCTTGCTGCATGCATGCATATGCATTGCACTCGCGTAAAGCTAGTTAGCGACATGCATGCTTGCTACCCCGGTGAGGTCAGGCAAGGACGCAGAAGCGGACGGCGAGGTCGCCGGCGGGATGGGAAGGAAGGGCAGCAGCTGGTGATGTCGCAGCGGCCTTGTCGTAGCGGCGCGGCGTGCAGCAACGTCGTCACCGAAAACAGTATTGGGGGGGATTTTAGACTTTATCGTTTTATTGCCAGCCCAATAGGAATGAAAGGGCTTGGGGAGGCAACATGGACTTTTCCAGAAAAAGCCTAGCAGGAAGGCCACAGTAGAGGGAGTGGAAATGAACTTGTGTTGTGGAATGGGTTGGGCTAACAGAGGAAAATGTGGTCCACAGAAATAGGATGCTCGAATATTTTCTTTGGAATATGAAATTTGGAAATTTGAAGGGGATTTGAGATAGAATTTGTACTGGACTGTATTTATAATTTGGACTATTTAATTCAACATTTGAATTGGATTTGGCTAGAAGGCCGTGCGAGGATTAGGGTTAGGATTTCTTTGCGAGCACTCTGACGGCACTGCAATTGGGATTTTTAGGGCAACATATGGCATTCAAATTCAACCGTCGCGATAGAAATAAAATCAGTGATACTCGAATCGACACGCGATAGATGGATACGTCGATCGATTATAAATATTTGGGGAAATTACCGGATTTGAATCGATAGAGTGGTTTTTTTTTAAAAAAATAACCGTAGAATAAGAGTTGAGAGAGGTAATATCGCGGTGAGAGCTTTGGGTCTGTGATTAACTTTGCACCGAGGCATTTAATCAACAGATGAAGATGATAGTGGCAGGAAGGATGTCGGACAGAGGACAACCTTTTCGGGAAAATGATTTAATCGAGATCTTTTGGCACAGATTCTAGACACACACAAATAAACAATTAACAAGCAAACTAAAATTATGCCTGAGGACTAGACTTTGTCTGAGGAGGTCATATCTTTGAAAATAGCCTATTAGGAATTTATATTTCGCAATTAAGGTTTCTAGTAAATACTTTACCAATAGACATTATTTTGCTAATAATTTACAAAAGCTTATCACTCTATATAAAGGTTCATACAAAATAATCAAAGCTATTTCTTTAGTGGAACGGTATTTGTTTTAATAAATTATCCCTTAATGGGTTTTATCCAAAATGGTGATACATATAGATATATATAGCTTTATTTATAAAGTAAATATGCCCGAGGGTTTTTGTTTTTCGAAAATAATTGGCATATGCAAATCATAGTTCCTTGAATAAATAATTATTTGAAATAAAATACCGACATATCCTCAGACGTTCGTCTATTAGCCCACGTATAAACGAAAAACGACAGATCGAATTAAATTAATTCAGGCATGAATGTATTTTGAAAAAGATTTTTGGTTATTCCGAATTTTTAATTCTGTATTCCAAAGTCGAAATTTTCAGGGTGTTACAGTGCAGTACCGGGCATTAAGTTTATGACGAATTCTATATCTCTGTCAGGGGGCATTCCTGGCAATTCCTCTGGAAAAATGTCTCGGTATTCCCGAACCACGGGGGTTTCTTCCAACGTAAGGGAGGCTAGAATGGTCTTTTGGTCTCCAGACACCGGTTTGAGGGGTCCTATCTCAATTCTTACAGGGTTGGCGCCTTGGGTGGCTAGTGAGATGATTCTTCGGGCACAGTCAAGGGTTCCTCGGTATTTGGATAGCCAATCCATGCCCAAAATAATGTCAAGGGGCTGAGAGGGGAGGACTATTAAAGTGGTGGGAATCACCGTCCCTTGCAAAAGGAGCGGCACATTTTTGCAAACCCGGGTTACCATCAAATCCCCCCCCTGGTGAGTGTATGACCATAGGTTTATTTAACTCAGAAAGCCCAAGTTGATGACATCGAACGACTTTTGGAGAGATGAAAGAATGAGATGCACCAGAGTCAAAAAGAACCAAAATCAGGACAGAGTTTATAGAAAATGTACCGAGAAAAACGCCCTGATCTTCCTGGGCCTCCTCCGCGTGCACGTGGTTCACGCGGCCATGAGCAACAGATGACGCGGACTGGGCCCGAACTGGGGTCTGCGGGGCTGCCCAGGGTGCAGAGGGTGTAAAAGTACCGTGGACGAGGGCGGGATTTGTCTGGAATTTGGAGGGAATTTTTCTGGGCAGGGGGCATTCTCTGGAGAAGTGGCCAGCTCCACCGCAGTTGAAGCAGTTCATGTTTGTAGTGCCAGAGCCGGCGATGGTGGAAGTAGGAGTGCGGAGTATTGCAGCGGGGCGGGCGGTGGGTATAGTGGGGACGGATGCGGGGCAAAAAGAGCCAGAGTATACCGGCTTCCACACTTGTCCGGCATTAGTTTTGAACCTTTGCCTTGATGCTGCTGCTTGCTCTTGAGGGCTGCGAACTTGCGCTTCCGGTTGGCATTCACTATCTTGTTATCAGCTTCTTTTCGGAGCGCCTTGTTGATCAGTCCTTGGAAAGTGTCATGGTCCTGCGTAATCAGCTGACTACGCAGTTCGTCGTTCATTCCGTTCAGGAATTTATCGACCTTTTCGTCTTTGTCTGGGAGATCCTGTGGTGCATAGCGGGCCAGTTGTATGAACTTGTTGAGGTAGTCCTGCACGCTCAGATCCCCCTGGGTCAAGGCCCTAAACTCATCTCTTTTCAGTTTAATAAGGGCCGCCAGTACGCCCCTCGGAAGGCTTCAGTAAATTCCTTCCAGTCTGGCTCGTCTGCGTCTGCTGTGCGAGATTTCTTGTCTCCCACCAATCACTAGTTGTTCCTTCAAGCCGACTAGTGGCGTACCAGACCTTATCTTCTTCGTCGGCTCGCACTAGTTCCAACTTCTTTACCACAGTGCACAGCCAGTCTTCCGCTTCTAGTGGTTCTGCGGCCTCTGAGAAAGTTGGCGGCCTGGTCCTTATGAACTCTCCATAGCTGGGCGTGTGCCGCCTGGCCCCAGCCATTGCTCCGGCGGACCCGGATTGGGCCGTATGGTTCCCGGACCCTCCAATGTTGAGCATGTCGAGCATGCCTCGCATCAGCACGTTCTGAGTTGCCATCAACTCAGCGATGTTGGGGGGTGGAGGTGGTGGCGGCGTCGCATCGCGTGTACGGGCTGATACGAAGCCCGATCCCGCGGTCCTAGGGTTCACCATCTGAGAGTAGGGTAGCATAGGCAATGTTAGCGTAAGGGGGTAGGGTTGTTTATGGTATAGCAGCTTGCATGTTGTTCAGGTTGCATTATCTGTTGTGTGACAAAACACTCCCATAAACATAGCATAACTCATAATAATATAATCAGATGCACTGGTGCAAAGCCTAAGTACATCCTACTTCCCCTGCTATAGTAAGGGGAGGAGGTACAACTACATAAATGACGATGCAAAATAGGAAAGTGTGTCGCGCCTTGAAAATCACCTTAAAATTTCACCTTTTAATGTATTTCTAGAAATTGTAAAAAATCAAATTTAGCCTTCAACAATTAAAAATCCCCAAGATTCAACTCGAACCGGCGTGTGGGAATTTTTGTTGAATTCCTCATGCTTCGAAATATTTAATCAATTTATACTTGATTTTTCAGAGCAATATAAATATTTTTAATGCAACAAAAACCTTTCTCAGACTTTCTAAAAAATAAAATTAAATTTAAACCTCCCTCTTCCCTCTTGGGCCGTCGGCCCATCTCTCCCTCTCCCTCTCTCGGCCCGGCCTGGCCACTTCTTCCTTCCCTCTCCCTTCCCTCCCTCCTCCCCATGGGCTTCTCCCTCTCCCCGGCCCATCTCTCTTTTTCCTTTGCGCCTGGCCCATGCCTCCTCCCCTTGGGCCACTCCCTCCTCAGCCCTCCATGATCAATTTCCCTCCGATTTAATTGCGAAAATGGATTCCTCACCTCCTCCTCATCAATTCCCCCTACTTTTCCCCTTCCAATTCGTCCTTATTTCGCAGGATTTAATCCCCATTGAACTCCGGCCGTTTCTCCTTCTCCGGCGAACTCTCTGTCTCCTCCTCTCCCCGGCGCCTGTCTCCCTTCCCTCCGGCCTATAAAAGGAAGCCCTCGGCCTCCTCCTTCCTCCCCACACGCCGCCACCCTCCTCTCCCGCTCTCCTGAGCCGCCGCGCCGCTGTTCTCTTGCGAAGTCACCGTCGCAACTCCGGCCGCCACTGTTCCTCGCCGCCAAGCTCGTCGTCGACGTCCCCCCCTCGCCGTTCCCGCAGCTCCGGTGAGCCTTGCCACCACCCTCACTGCCATCTATCTCCCTCTCCACTGCCTCTCTCTCTGTCTCCTTCTCCCTCCTCACTGTCTCCCTCTCCCTGTCTCTGTTCTAAAAAAAGAAAATTATTCAATCAATTCGTAATATGCCATTTGAACAACATTTAAAATTCAAATTGTCGTATCTCGACTATTTGAACTCGGAATCGACCCGTTCAAATTGCTAATTTTTCCTTAAACAGTAAAGAACCTATTTGTATGCTTTGTTCATGCATCTTATATGGTTTTTATTTGTCTTTTGGCCTTTTTCCTTTGCGTATGTCGTGTCGACGCTGCAGTTCTGGAAGAGCCGCTCTTCATCGAGGTTGACGCGGAAGACTTTGGTAGCGAGCAAGGCAAGTCATGTCATCTTGATCATATCGCTATCCCAGTTTACAAAATTTATGTTTATTTAAATTATTGCATTTCGCTTTATTAAAATTCCTGCGATTATTACCGTTTTATTTAGCCTTACCGATTCTCCTCGTTACGACCTTATTATTTGTAATATTATGATCCTTGATAACCCTAGGAAAAATAAAACTAGTAAGGACTTTATATATGTGGTGCTTACTAGAAACTTTAGGAATATGCTTAGCCTTGCTTATATAGAAACAATTAGAGTTATTTCCAATAATTAGATTTGTGAATAATTTTTAATTAATGGTAATTTTGGTTAATGGCTGATTAGCCATGAAATGATGTTTCCCCTTCAAAATTTCCCCAAACTTGTTTTCGACTGGGCTCGGGGTGCTTGGTTTTGTTAGTCGCACCTCGGCCGTCATAAGGACCGATCTTCGGGCCTCTGTTGCAAGGCATATTCCGTACTACCACCTGTCTAATGGGTAAGGCTTAACTTGTCGTCTAGGACGGCCATGAGCAAAAAGACACGGATAGGGATGAATGAAGCCCTTGGTGGGGTTGACGTCTCTGGCAGTACGCCCGGGGGCATAGACTGTCTGCTCGACCCAGGGCGCCTGGCGGGGGAAGTCTATGTCGGTCTTTTTCGCTTAGGGCAATACTAGGCGGTAGGTTATGTCATGGCTTTCATCCGTATGCCGTGGTGGCATGTGGCACGTCGCAACACGTGAGGAAGACATGTCTGGTGGGTAAAGATGTACACCTCTGATCAGAGTTTAATCTATTCGAATAGCCGCGCCCTCGGTTATGGGCAAGCTGAGCAATGTACCCAAGTTAGAATTTGATTCTGTTTAAAACTAAAATAACTGGAGTTAGTACTTGTTGGCCTAGGATAAGGCAAGATCGCGTCGGTGCGCGGCTTGATGATAATTTGACTAGAGATAGGTTCGTATTGATTTAAAATGCCTTTAAATATTTAAATGTTTCGAAATGCTGATTTTATGCAAAATATCCCTATATATATGAATCCTTTGTACTCCCTAGCATTATTTGCATTTTTTTCCTGGCATGGCTAGCTGAGTACGGTGGTTGTACTCAGCCTTGCTCCTTTTTCCCCCTTCCAGCAGAGGAGTACTTTGAAGTCGAAGACTTTGGTGTCTAGCTCGTGCCTGACGTCGAAGTGCCTGTGGTGGTCCATCGTAGCTGCCGTCTTTTATTCGTTTATCTTTCTGTGTTGGGCCTTTGGTCGCCCATGTAATAAAGTACTCTATCTACGCTTCCGCTTGTTTTTCTGATATTTATCAACTTTGTAATGTGTACCTTGCCTCCTGGGACAAGGAATTATGCACTCACAATCGGATTATAGAGTTCTATTTTCCGGGCGTGACAAGGTGCGACCTCTTATGCTCAAACGCAAGTTGGAGGGGTACAATACAGTAATAAACACCTCAGCGTCTACTGAGTCTAATTGGTGGTGAGTGGGAACAGGCTCGCTGTCCAGAGGACCACCAAAGTGAGTATAGTTTCCCGGCGCGCAACGGTTCCTGCCTAAGGCAGAACCCACTCCACGCGCGGGTCCGTGGCCGGGTCGCGACTGGCCTCGCCTCCCACGCGGCGAGGGGAGCGGCTGCGGCTACGAGGGGCAGTCTCGTCGATCTCGCGGTCGCCGTCGTAGCCTGAGGTGGTGCCGCGGAGGAGGCGGTTACAGCGGCGTTTCCCGGATGTGGCCGAGTCACCGCAGCTCCGGTGTCCCCTACGTGTTGCTGGGTCGGAGGTGGCATCGACGAAGGGCTCATCGATCTCCATGACCCTGTCCTCTGGGTCCTCCTCGGCGGGTATGACGGACTTGATGACGTCGTTGAGGGTGCCACTGGCTAGTGCGGTGAGAGCTGCAGTAGTTGGTGCCACCGGGAAAGCACGCAGCACTGGTGGCGGGGGTGGCGCCACACCGATCACCACATCGTCCTGGGTAGCTGCCGTGATGGGGGCGGTGGTGGTAGTGGTGGCGACGAGCAGTGTCGTGCCGGTAGCAAGTGAGTCCCACCCCTTGACCAGGAGTCGAGGAGCAGGTCGCGGGGCTCCCCATAGTCGATGTCGTGGCCGCCGAAGCACGGAGTGTGGCCAGGTACTGTGTGAACGTCGGTGCAGCCGTGTGGGAGCGGGTGGCAGTGGCCCGGCCGGCCCCTGTTGCTGGTGTAGACCGTCGGCTGAAGACAGCGGCGAAGCCGATGCTGACAGTGCTGGCCGAGATGACGGAGTCAGCCTCGCGAAGCAGGTAGTGGAGGTAGTCAACCTCAGCGAGGTTCTCTCCGTACCAACTGACCAGGAAGAAGCGCTGGTTTCGAAGCTGCTGAAGGGCGTACTGGCCATGGAAAGTGAAGTTCATCTACAAAAAAAATTAATCAAGAAATCAATAACTTAATTAAAGTTTTAATAAATCACGAGCAGCGGGGTAGCGAAGTAGAGCTTTGCAATTAATATTGTTTTGGTAAGGCGGGGTGCACCTATGTGAGGCTAAACCGAAACAAGGTTTCGGATGGTGGGCGCCAAGGGGTCTAATCCTACAGTCGCAGGCTCTGATACCAGGTTTTGTCGGCCCCTGATTTTATAGCACAGGAAACCATATGTGTTTACAAATACCAACTCCCTGGATCGGTAGGTTGGTATACACACGTTACAAATCTGGTACACACAGTCTGCATCGCATAGTCTTACGATACCAAATAGTACATGGGAACCCGAGTAGGTTCTAATAGGCCGTGTCTGGCCGGATACAATACCAAATAACATAGGATAAGATAGGATAGCGGAAGCGAGGCTGCGGCGGTCCATCTATGCTCTACAGGCATCAACTGGGGATTAGTCCCTATGATTCCTCCGTACCATCCTCCTCCTTGGGGATCAGTTCGACTGGCATGTCCTCATCATCAAAAGCTAAAAGGGTAGAAATATGCAAGGGTGAGTACCAACCGTACTCAGTAAGTCACCACTATAGAAATGCAACAAATGTGTATAGGGATCCACGGCAGGTTTCGGTTTATTTGCGTAAAGCCAGTTTTCGCGAGTTATTTCACAAGCCTATGACCTAGCAGTTTTAACCATGAAAAAAAATATCGCTATGTAAAGGTTGTCATTAATTAGGAGTTCCTTCCTCGCAATTCAACCTTCCCGCACATGGGGCAAGGTTACACATGTTTTATTTATCCCAACCTCTTCTAAACAATTTAAAAACATGTGAGTCTAGTCAAGAGTAATACAAGTCTCGGCGCTCATTAACCGCGAGCACGATTATTCAAATAGTTTAATTTACTCACACTGCAGTGGATGTACGCTTTTAATCCCACACTCCGTGACGCACCCAACACATGAGACTTGTCACGGCCCGGTTTTTCAGCTACCCTCGCATGGCGGCACCCGCTCCAAGGACTATGAATCCCCATTGCACCCCCGACGCCACATTCCTACCTCGAGCCGGTTGTGAGGGGAGTCCTGGCGCTCCTGAGATTGAAGGTTACATTATACATATATAAAGCTTTGACGTCATTAAACCACACACTTCCACATTTCAATACCGATATCCAGAACCTACCATGTCTGTGGTGCCACCCCCACGAGAATAACCTAGTCCACCGGGTCTAACCACTCAAGAAGTGTGGTCGTACTCGGTTCGTTTCCTCCTTAGCTTCTTGACTCGGTCCTTAACTGACTAGGGTCGGCGGCTTACCGTTCCCAGAACCACCCATATTCTATCTGTGCCGCCCCAATCGAAATCACTTTTGTTTAATTAAGTTTTTGGGTTTTCCCAAAGGTTTTCATGCTATGGGTGGCGCCTATGTCTCCACCCTATCCCTAACAATCACTCCCATCGAGTGATCGGTATAACCACATCCACATATCACACATATGGAGTGTATAACGTCTATGTAAGCAGGGCTAAGCAGTGAATAAATAATCACGCGTAAAGTAATACACTCAGGTAAAAAAGGTGTGTAAATACATAAGGATGAACAATATCAAAGGTAAGGCTTAAGCAAATGTAGGTACGCATTTTATAATTAGTATGCAATTTTATTTGTAATCAACACATTTATAAAAATATGATCAACATGTTCGAGGAAGGGGGCGTAGTGACTTGCCTTGCTCAATTGGGGGTTCGTTCTCAATTAGCTCAGCTTCCTCCTCGCAGATGTACCCTGTCCGGTTGAATAATAAAGTCACCAACTACTCGTTAACACAAAAAGAGCCAAAAATTCCAGAAAAATTGAAAAATAACCAACCCAGTGCCATTGCGTAGATCTTGATTTTAGAAAGATTTTGACGAAAGTTTCATTCAAATCCGACTTAAAACGAGGAGATACAGAATTCGAAAGATTGGAAAAGTTTTAAATCAAAGAAAAGGAAAAAGGTCTGATGGGTGGGACCGCCCTTAACTCCTCACGTGCAGGTTCTGTTTTTAAATGGGTGTGGCACCCGTGAGTTAGCCTCTCTTTCCTCCTTCTCCTTCCTTGTGCTTCCTTCTCTCGTTCTCTCTCTCTCTCCTACCGTGTGCCTGTGTGTGTTCGGGCTAGCGCTTGGCTGCGAAAATGGAATCCTCAGGTGTTTGTGGTTTCCCTAGGATGTGCGCATGTTGAGGTGGAGGGCTTGTGCGAGCTGCAAGCATGCATGCATATGCATACACATGGCTAGCTAGCTGCATGCATGTGAGCTGCTTGCATGCATGCATGCATATGCATACACACGGCTAGCTAGCTGCATGCATGTGAGCCGCTTGCATGCATGCATGCACACATACAGCCAACTGCTTGCATGCATGCACACGTACAGCCAGCTAGCTGCATGGCACATGCATGGCCGGCGGCGAAGCGGCGATCGCTGCGAAGGGCGGCCGCGCAAGGAACGGGTATGGTGTTGCACCTCACAACGTCACCGCGCCGCGGCAACAACGGTAGACAAGAAATGCGGTAAGGAAACAAAAGCAAGAGAGAGCAGGAGAGGAGCTCACCTTGCGACAGCCGGGTAGCGGCACACCGAGCGACAGTCCTCGCACGAAACTACGGTCGTCGATGTACAGCCTGGGGACGGTCGACCCGTGGATCATCCTCACACACCACATGTTCGATCGGGGGTAACAAACGAACACACAGCGTTAAGGAGTAAATGTTAGCGGGTTAGTGCAAGTTAGGGGTTAGGGGTTAGCGAGTTAGAGGTCAGTGAGTCAGTAAGTTAGAGTGTCAGCAGGTTAGTGAGTCAATGGGTCGAATGTTAGATGTTAGAGGTTAGCCGTTCAATAAGTTAGTCGTTCTTGGGGTTCAGATGACGGCGCGGCAGCCTATCCGTCCTCTTGCTCAACTGAGGCCCAGCCGGAGCCGGCCGCGGTGGAGCAAGCGGAGAGACGGCAGTGTGTGCGCGGGAAGGGGGAGTGGCTAAGGGGAAGCAAAACGAGGAGGAGGAGAAGAGAGAATGGAGAGGGACTGGTTGCGTGCTCACCTGCGACGGCGCTTAAATAGAGTCTAGGGAAGGGACGTTTGCTGCTGCCCGCATTCATTCCATCCCAGAAAACTCGTGTGTGTAGGTGGGAGTGGTGACGGCTGCGTATTGGCGGCGGAAACGTCGTCCACCTGTTCGGGGCATGTGGCGGCGATGAAGTGGTAGTGCGGCCGTGGCGGCCGTCAAAACACGGCGCCGTCGAACGTGGTTGCTGAGCAGCCGTCGCCACCTACCCAACCCGAGGAGGAGCGGCTTTATTTCAAGTTCGCACGGTGTCGGCTCGAACGGGGTTTGCCGGGCTGGTGTAGTGGCTCTGGTTGCTGGCGAGGGGAGGAAGATGTAGACAACGACGACGTATCGGTGGCCTGGGCGGTTGCCTGCATGCGTGCTGCATGCTTGGCTAGTGCTAAGCTAGCTGCATGCAAGCTTCTGCTAGCTTGTTGCATGCATGCATATGCATTGCACTCACGTCCAGCTAGCTAGCGACATGCACGCTTGCTTCGTCGGTGAGGTCAGGCAAAGGCGCGGAAGCGCACGGCGAGGTCGCTGGCGCGATGGGAAAGAAGGGCAGCAGCTGGCGATGTCGCAGCGGCCTGGTCGTAGCGGCGCGGCGCGCGGCGACGTCGTCGCCAAAAACAGTATCGGGGAGGAGCATTAGACTTTATCTTTTTATTACCAACCCAACAGGAATGAATGGCTTGGGGAGGCAACATGGACTTTTCTAGGAAAAAGGCTTGCAGCAAGAAGGCCCAGGTAGAGTGAGTTTGAGCGGACTTTTTGTGGCAAAACTAATTTCCGTCAGAGTGAAAATCTTGGGACAAAAACCAAAAGATCAGAGGAGTAGAAAAATTGGAAATTTTCAATAAAAGTTTGGCACTGGCATAAAACAAATAAAGAAATTGTCGGCATGATGCAAAATTATAAAAATAAATCAGAAATGATTTTTTTTTGTCGGTGTATTTTTATTTAGGAATTTTCTTAGGGTGTTACACTTCCGACCCAACTCACCAGCCGAACTGCTTGCGTCCTCCCTCTCTCACGAAGTCTGTTTCGCCTCCCTCCCTCTCCAGTGTCACCGACAGGTGGGGCCCACCTCTTGGGGTTTTCCCCTACCTCTAGCCGTCAAAGCCAACAACCGCCGCCATCCCCCACGTTCCGCCAAATCCGGCACCCTCCTGCTCGCTCGCCCGCATGTCCAAGAACAGGGATGCAGTCACCGTTCACTCCTCCACCATCTTCCCCACTTTTGCGCCAAAATCGATGCCAAATCGAGCCCTAACACGGCCAAGTCGCCTCTCTTCCCTAACGGCCTTTGCCACCCCTTACCGCCCCACTCAGCCACGATCTCACCGTCCTGAGCCTATAAAATCCTCCCCGGGACCTTCTCTCGCATTTTTGCACCTTCCCCAAGCTCGTCGCTCTCTCTCACACACACATACACGCTCCTCTCGCCACCATCTCTCTCCGTCGCTCGCCGGAATGCTCCAGCCGAGCACTGCCGCTGCTATGGCCACCACAGCGCCATGCCACCTCCACCGCTAGCTTCGTTGCATCGAACCTCCCCTTGGCCACTCGTCACTCGTCGCGAATCGCTGTTGCCGCTCCCTGTCGCCACCGTTCCCATCATTGCCGCAACGCGCCGCTTGTGCCAAAGGCATCGCCTCACCACGTCGCACCCCAGCTGCCACTCCGCTTCTCCAAACCAGTGCCAAAACCTTGCTTTCCCCGCATACCCAAAGCCGCCACCAAATCCACCCCCACTGGTCGCCGTTTGCCGTCATTCCCGACCACCTCGAGCCATGTTGTCGACTCCTTCGGTTTCGCTGGGTCGAGGAGCCCCTCGGCCACCGCTTCGCCATCCCAAGCCATCGTCAGAGCCTGCATCTCCTCGCACTTGGTTGAGTTTTGCTTTGGCCGCCGTTTCCGGCCAGCGTCCCACGTTGTTGCAGACGCCCTCTCCCACGTCTAACCCCTCCTCCTCGTTTCCCAGGTCCAAGAGGAGCTCGTTCGTCCCTCTGCGTCCACTAATCTTGGCTAGAACCCGCTCGTCACCACGACCCTGACAGGCGCTGCCTCCCTTCCTCGTCGCCATTGCCGCCTCGCCGCGTTCCCTCTATCGCAGAGGCTTGGTGAGTACTCCTCTCTCCCTCTCGCCTCCTCCGCCGCTTCCTGTGCCGCCGCCACTCATTGCCACTGGCATTTTGGCCTTAGGCACTATCGCCCGTCGGCCATCCGCTGTTGTGTGAGCGCCAGCCCGGCCGCGCTGTCCGACGCCCGATCGACCTCGAGCCGATCTAGGCTGTCGGTTGCCCATGGACCACCGTGGTCCCGGTCCACGGTGCAGCCGACCGCCTTGGTAGACTTGGCCCATCGAGGGCCGATCCCCTTGACTTGCTAACGGATGGGGCCCACCTATCGGCACCAGGGCCCCACTACTGACGCAATAATTCTTGATATACTTCAGTAAAATAAATAATAATTACGTCAAAAATCATGTTTAATTTCAGAAACTCATTTAAATGACTCAAAATTTCTAAAATTTATAACTAATTCATACGAACTCCAAATTGAGCCATTCAACTTGCAAAATTCATTTAAAATTGAGTGTCATATGTTTGTTTACTTTTCATTTACTGTTTCCTTGGTTTGTACTAGGTTTTTTCCTCATATTGCATGCTAGCGTGTAGATTCTGTTGTTTCGAAAGATCGCGATCACGAGGAAAAGAGATCAGAAGATTAATTGAAGAAGCAAGATAAATCATGCATTCTTCCTTGAGCATATTGAACCTATTTTATAAAATGTTATACCGTTTTACAAATAAATTAGTTACATGTTTTGCTAATTACATGGGATAGGGACTACATATCTGCTTGTTTGTGCCATGTTTACTTGATATCCATCCTTTATCCAACTTGGGTGATAATTTGACTAGCTTGTGTCTCTTATGTGACCTAGCTAGAATTATGATATGCTTAATCATGTTTAATTACCATTAGCTCACTTAATGGGATAATCACATTATGTACATTTAGTATCTTGACAAGCTATGAGCTCGAGACATTTGACCATGGTTTAATGGTCGTAATTATCTAACTAAAATATGGTTTAATGGTGGACTGTGAATGTATGGTTTTGGTTGTCGCACCCATGGCAATTAAGGACCAGTTTGCGAGAAACACTGAAATACTTACTGTGCTTACCACAAGCAAGTGTGGGCGAGGGTGGGCATGGTATGCGGATATATATGAATATTGTCTTAATTAATCAACCGTTTTACTGTTTTTAACTATAAATGTTTACAACTGTCTTTATGCAAATAACCACAAAATGTTTACATCCACCGCCGTCGTCGCCTCCGTCGCCCCTCAATCGAATATGGGAGGTAGAGAGAGAAGGAGGGGAGGGAAGTGAAAGAGAGGAGAATGGATGGTGAGGTGAGGGAGCGAGGCACTTAGCCGATTTTATGAGACCTCTAACTTTTTGCAGGTGGATGTCTTTACGTCCCGCCTAAGAAAATTGATTTTTATAGACATGGTCTTAAGAGGTCCGCCTGCAAAAATAAGGATGGACCTCTTAAGACCATACCTATGAAAATCGATTTTCGCAGGCGGGACTAATTTTATTGTACCTTTAGATTTTTTTTACAAACGATGATTTTATAGTCTGTCTGAAAAAATAAAATCATAATGTTGAGAAAATCGTTTTTCTAGTAGTGACTATTAAAAGTCTATGCATTTTTTTTTAGAATTTTTTATAATATTTCTTAGCTGGTATGTACAGAGTGTACACACCCACGCAAATCTTTTATGTGCAGAAGATATGTTTCCCTCCTAACGTACACCCACACCTTCACCTTTAGCCGATCGTCATCGACGACATATATATATTCTCCCGTAAGTGCATTGTGCGTAGTGACTGCATAGTATAGTAGTACACATATGTGGCCACTTGTCTTTTTCCAAAACTAAAGGCCCAAAGACGTACATACGTACGTAAGACTACACAGTGATCGATCACTGATACTATGT
This sequence comes from Oryza officinalis, assembly GCA_008326285.1. NCBI lineage: Eukaryota > Viridiplantae > Streptophyta > Magnoliopsida > Poales > Poaceae > Oryza > Oryza officinalis. Next base: position 27,713,710 of record BDMV01000008.1, read on the forward strand.
ACACTAGCTTTGTACGTATATTGTACTACTAGTATAATACAGGCACGCATGCACGTCGGAGGCGCAACACCCGGCCGCGCGGTTGGCCGCCCATCGCTCGCTGCCGCCGCCGCCGCCGACGAGCTTGCTTTCTACCAAATGCAGCCGATCGAGCGAGAGAGATGATAAACATCCAAAAGATTAAAGATTAGCTATATTCATCCTCGAGGCGCACGAGCTCGCGAGACGATTCGAACCGTGGTATCTTGATTTTTTTTTAATTAAGGTCTTGTTTGATTAATCTGTTTAAAATAATAGGTATGATATTATTTTTCTTCAAACCCTCTCTTTGAGAGACTTACCGAACACGGATTTAAAGAGCTGTAAAGTCACTCTTACTTTAAGAGAAGGCAGCCGTGTTTATCTAGTGAAGGAGCTATAAACTTTGGCTTTCTTAAGAAAATGACTAGTCAAGAACACTATTAATTATACTACATTTCAGTGGCCTGTCATGCCGATCCAAATGTGTCGTGGTCATTAATTACTACTCAAAATCACTGTCCATAGTTCGGCAGGCGACTCCTACCAGATAAGAATAAATACATTAATTGCCACTGTAGTGCTGATCTATTATATGAAGTTAGGAATATTTGTACAATCGTATAGGAAGCCACTTGGAACATATGTGTGTCCAGCTAGCCACTCTTAGGCTTTAGGCTTTGTTAGTTGGAGTGTCTTCTCAAAACCAATATAGTGAGCACGAAAAACGGAACGGATTATTAGCGCGTGATTAATTAAGTATTAGCTAATTTTTTTAAAAAAATGGATTAATTTAATTTTTTAAGCAATTTTTGTATAGAAACTTTTTAAAAAAATACACTGTTTAGTAGTTTGAAAAGTATACACGTAGAAAAAAAAAGGATTAAGTTAGGAAGACAGAGAAACGAACTCAACCTTTAGCCTCTTATTTAGGTACATATCAGCTTTCCTCATCTAAAATAAAGTGTGGATAATTATCAGCTACAATTTTCCTTTGCATTCCACTTTCGGAAGTTAAGGGAAAGAAACTGATAGTGAAATATTAATATATTATGTTATAAGAATATTTGTCAATCGAGATTCAGAAAGTAACTTTTGCGTGTTCTTGAAGAGGATAAAGAGAACCATTTTGACTCGATGTTTGCATACAACCGAAACGAACAAACGGATAATAATCCATAATCGATTCCTCTTTCAAGGTCATCGTGTTCCTCTTACAGTTGGTTACATAATCCATGCTTTGCCCTTGATCATAGTTAAATTGCTCCAATCATTTGATCTAGCTAAGCAACCAAAAATAATTTATGGGTAAAATATTTAAATAAATCTCAAAATAAACTACTCTAAATTAAGTTTTAGAATTTAAATTTTGGTTACGCACGCAGTTGATAAGACAACAAGTATACAATGAGACGCTTAAACTAGATATCTGGCCAAGACCACCGTTAAATCAGGAAAGATAGAACAACACATGAAATGGTTTAATTCGAATAAAACACCGAAGATACATATGAACCGACGAACTCAACGATTCAACCATTTGTCCGAGTTCAACAACTATGCCGCTAATTTATATGGTCCAATTACATAAAAATTAACTAACTTGATGTAAGCAAAACAGTCCTAACAGGATATACATGCAAATTAGGGCAGGTTTGTTTGGTTTGTGAACTGTGCCAAGCGAAATTTTGGCAACATTTTGCTACACTTGGCGTTTAACTGTTCGATAGAGGCCAAAAGTAGGATTAAGTCGCATTAGTTCTCCTTATCTATTTATAAAGTAGAATTTTACCAAATTATGCTGGGAGCTAGAGAACGATTTTGGCACATCCATATCTTGGTAAATCCAAAATTTTGGCTTGGCTCACACATAGGACGTATCCTAGCTCCTAACCTAGCCCAATATAATTAATTCACTTGGCATGCAGTTTACTCAAATCTAGTGAAAATATATATATATATATATATCAAACATATAGCGGTCGTTACCCAATGTTTCTTCTCCACAATCATTTCCTAGGGGCAATTGATCAATAAAGTAGGTGCAAGCAATCCAAGCATGCAGCCAGTGGAAGGTAGAATCGACAAGATAGAAATCACGCAGAGAAAAGGATGGTTGATCAGGATATATCAGGCCGTGAGTGTAACTATGGCAATATGATCTCATTGCCTTCAAATTTATCATGCACATTCATGTTTGCTAATAGCAAGAGTCCTCTGTGAAGCTAGAGAATTTTCTTTAGTTTTGCTAACTAATAAGCTAATTCATATTGAAATTAAGGAGTAAAAATGCACAATTCACTTAACACATTAATGTCATGCCAAGCTTGTTTGTACCATGCAAGGGCAGCCGATTGCCTTTATTTCAAAGCCTGTCAAGGGTGCGCTCGTTTGAGTGTTTCAAGTGAATTCTACGGCCGCACATAAAATAAAATAAGATAAATCATGAACGGATGATTAATTAAATATTAACTACTATAAATATAAAAAATAAATTTATTTATTTTTTAAAAAAATATATATAGAAAATTTTTACACAAAATAGATCGTTTAGTAATTCGTAAAGTGTGCTAACCGAAAACGGAAAACTAAAGTTGCCGCTTTTGTTTGCCCTTTAAAACTCAGCCTAAATCACAGCATCATCATTGGCTCATATAATTCCCATGCGTATTGGATTTTGAATATTCTCGAGCGATTTTAGAAACTAATAAAATAACGGGCACAAATAAAGAGAAATTAAAAGTGAAAAAAGATTCTATCATGTCATGACAAGTAAGGTTCGAAACGGCGTCAATCAAGTAAGTGGTGAACACCTAGAAAAAAGATGTACCCCTCATTTCAAAATATAAAGCACTTCTAACATTGAAAATTTATTCTAAAATATAAGCACTTTTGATACTATTCAGAGTACTAGTTATTATCTCATCAATTATCACTTATTTATTTTTTTCTTATTTTATCCTAACCCTCTCGTGCCTCAACCATTCATCGTCTAACGAGAGGCGCCAAAGCTTTTCTTTCTCAGCCTTAGGTAAGCAACCTAGCAATATGTGCATTTCACGCAGGTTGCACGTATTGCCGTCTGCTCCGGTCTTTTCTGCAATATGTGCGCTGGACAACGTTACAACTGAAATTCATCGGTCAGAGACAGCTTTGGGATGTATGTATATATGTACCTACGTATGCTTCCACTCACATCCATTTTATATATATATATATATATATATATATATATATATATATATATATATATATATATATATATATATATATATATATATATATATATATATATATATATATTGCAAAATATAATACATAAATTCACCAAAAGATATTTAAACGAGGAGCTTTGATGTAGTGATGTAATTATAGCTGTAGATTTTATCCACCAGCAGGATTCTCTGCCGTCAGCGTCGAGGACTCCCGGAGCATCGACGCTGCTGCCGGCAACTCCTGGACCAACCGCCGCCGCAGCCTCAAACAACGAGTCCTTCAGCACCGCTGCCGCAGCCGCTAACGACGAGTCCTCGAGCACTGCCGCATCCGTTGCTTGACCAATCCTGGAGGACCGTTGCTTCACATAGGGTTTACAAAATCGTGTGGTTATCAAACGGTTATCGTGGTTATTATATACGGTAAGTTTTCGGTTTTTAAAATCATGATTTCTCACAGTAATCGTACGGTTTTCACGATAACCATGTAGTTATCACGATAACCGTCAAATCGTGTAGGATGACGGTAACCTCACTCAAAACGGTTTGGTAAACCTTACTCCACACAACGACATGACCACCTCTCTGCCACTGACGATTGTGCATCGCCGCGTGCCTCAGGGATTTGGATTATAAAACTACGGTTTTCACAAGCATAATCAGAACATATGGCTCAGATCGACTGAGCCTAATCTCCAACACTAATTTACAATTTTACCCTTTTACCTCACTTAACATGGACGGTACCACCTGATGGAGTAAACGGGTACCTCAAGGTACAAATCGATACCTACCAACCGTTCGATCGGACCCAACCAATGGTTGAGATTTTGTAAATATCAATTTTTATGTTGTACTAGCAAAAATGTTTAGATATTGCAACAGGTGAAGACAATTTTGATGATTGATAAAAATTCTGTCAATTTAAACAATAAACTGAAACAAGACAAACAAAACAATGACAAAACAAAGTCAGAAATCATATGTAGCATTAAATCTGGTTGCGCTCACTTCATGCGTGACATGAAGAATCCCTTATGTACACCTTTTCATAGCCTCACAAATTGATCTTGTGACTATTTTATAAGTTGACGCATATGTATTGTGCTATACCTCATCGACCAAAGATTGAAATTTTGATTATTCAATTAGTAAAAGTTTTTAACTATAGATGAAAAGCATTTGCAAAACAACAAATTTACCACATACACACCTTAAATGATAAAAACTTTTAAAAAAATATTTATGAGAAGAGAAATTTGAAAGAGAAAAAAAAGAGAAAGTACTATCTTTATGGTGCCACAAATTTTATGAAAAAATAGTCAAATGTAAATTACATACACTTACACTGTAACTATATTATAATTACATTATAATTTTTGAAAAATATACTATAAATTTTAAAAATTACATTGTAATTATGTTAATATTCACTGTATATGAGGTATCGAGCTACGAATTATTAATTACTAGCGTTGACTAAGAAGCATTGAAAAAAAGAGAAAGAGTAAGAAGTGGAGGGATATAGATGTATGTGATGATGATATACGGACGTATGAATACAAGCCCATCAGATGGCTGGTCTTAGATGTGGCTGAAATTAGTTACGAATTATGGTGATAGATTTTTACCAATACCGAAAGAGAAAAAAGGACAAAAAAGAGGAGATTGGAAGGAGAGGGAGAGAATCAGGATGATCGGGAGAAAAGAAAAGGAGAAAAAGGAACAAAAAGAAAGAAAAAATACGCCGATCGGCGGAGGACGTGCGTGGCTTCGAGTAAAGACGTACGAGACGAGGTGGCGAGATAGTGTGGGTTGATTGAGTTGGGTTAGGCTGAGAGGAGAGGGAGAGGATGTATAATAGTTATTTTAGACTCACGTCGAATTGAATACGAGCCACGTATAACCAACTTAAAATTCAATTCAAACGCGAATGACGTATCAAAATTCCGACAAAAATATTTTTAATTTTTATAATAATAGAGATATACAGTATCTCTCGGTACCAGCCTTTGTAAGGACTGTAAATCGGATCGATCTACGATAATATTTGTGTGTGCATCTTCGATGATAATCTGAAAATTGGTTTGTGTATGTACCGTCATCACCGACGCTAATACTACAGAGTAATTCTCTTAGCTAGGGATGCTAGCCACTACCGTGCAAGCACGTCGTTTCATGGATGCTTGCTGCAGGCCTGGATTAGGAGAAACAGGATAGATTAGTGGTTTGATTATTCCGAAAGCTGTCACTCTGCAGGTGTGATTGATCGATGGAAACACGTGATAGCTCCCTCCGTCAGAAAAAAAAACCAACCAAAATGACACTGTACACTAAATTTAAATAATTCTATATAAAATTTGTTATATTAAATTATATCATATTTTTTAGGTTGATATTTGTTTTTGAAACGAAGGGAATACTTATGTTACAAGGGTCGGGGGCTGCTGCATATGTACTATACCTTAAAAGTACGTAGCTCATTAAGGCCACGTTGTTTCAGCTTATTTATCAGATTACTAAAACAAATTATTACGCCACATTTAAGAAATATGTTCTTAAAAACTTTATAAACTTTATTTGGTTACATTACTTATATCACTTATTTTAAACTATTTATTAGTTATGTTTATTTTTAAAATATTTAATTTATCATCATAAACGCAGGTGGATAATCTGCTCGATTAAATAATCTAAATCAAACTAGCCTACTACTCTCCCCACCTCAAAATATAATATATGTAATTTTAATGTTTAAATTTATCTTAAAATATAACTACCTTTTTATTTCCTCTTTTATTCAACTAATCATAACCATCTTTTATTTAATCATTTCACTTATTTTATCGTCTTAAAAAATCACAATTATTTCCCATCTAGTTTTTCTTCAATTTAATCTCCACCAAAAAGTCTGATCCATACATATATTTGAGATGAAAAAAATATTGTTGTTGTTAGGTAGGAAGGTGAAAGATGATGCATACGTAGCATTGTATATTAGTAATATATGGGTGGTATGGTCAGACATCTCGTTATCCATAGGTAATTCATTATCCGGTGGCCGCCCACTCGTGCACTCCAAAAGCAAACTATCCGGTGGCTAGCAAAAGCATATGCTGCACGAGTGTGAGATCAGCCCGTCCGGACAAATGCTGGAAAGGTGAAAGGAGCTAGCGAGCTATAGTTAGCGGCGCTAACATGTTATTTAATTATCCATATGTACGATCTTCTCGAAGCTACTAATAGGCTGAGTTATTTCTCTCTCTTCCGAACTCACCACTTTTTTTTTTCACGCGCACGCTTTTCAAACAACTAAACGATATATTTTTTTAAAAAGTTTCTATACAAAAGTTGCTTAAAAATCAAATTAATACATTTTTCAAAAAAAATTAACTAATACTTAATTAATCACGTGCTAATAAACCGTTCCGTTTTCCGTGCGCACTGTGTGTTTTGGGAACTCATGGAAACGAACACACCCTAATTAACTAAACCAGTTGGAGGCCGGACCAGGTTTTCGTTTTTTTTTCCCGGCTGTAAAAATGGATCTTTTTAAAAAAAAACTCAAACCACGTCAAAAGTAAATTGTAGACGGCAGAAAAAATCGAGTACAAATTGTTCATCTCGGATACAACACTACATGAAAATTAGGAGAGAGTTGAGAAAATTATAATTGAAGTGTGAATCTATAGATTATGTTTGAAAAGGTTGGAGCCATATCATTTATCAAACTTGCAGTGCAACCTATATACTAATTTTTTGATTACATGAAAGATGCACGTACACACTATCTATGAATTTTTTTTACAAATAGTATGGTTTAAATGGAAAATCGCAAATCTAGCGGGCTTGTATAGAAAATCGCAAATCTAGCGGCCTGTCGACCCACGGAGAGACGAAATGCGGCCCAGTCGGCCAACCGCGTGACGACAGGACCCAATCGAACGGCGGAAAGATAATAGGCCGGACCGATCGACCGCCCGCGGTTCGACTGGGCCCTGTCGACATGCCGCGTGACGACAGGCCGGCCCAGTCGAATTCCGGGTGTTCGACGGGCCGGCCCGCCGGACCAGTCGAACGCCGGCCGTTCGACAGGCGGGGCCGGTGCCGGCCCTTCCTATTTGTTAAGTGTAGTTTTTTTTGTTAATACAAATTATTTTTTTAAAAGTTGTTTTTAACTTTTTATTAATTAATTAATGACATATAATTTATAATTGATTACTTATAATTTGTAAGTTGTTCTCATAATTAAGTTTGTAAGTAGTTTTTGTAAATATAATTTTGTTATAATTGATTAATACCCATTTTGAATTGAATGTTTGGAGAAACACATTGGATTTTTAATTTATTAATTTTAGATATATCTATTTATAATTTAGTAATGTACAGAAATTTTTTTTTAATTGGGTAAGAATTGTTTGTAAGTTGTTAGTTAAGAATTAATGAGAGAACTGTTTATAATTGATTAATTGTAATTTATAAGTTGTTAATATAATTATAATTTATTATAACTGACATACACATTTGTAACTGCATATTTGGATAAACATATCGGAGTTATAATTTAATAATTTTAGATATATTCATTTGTAATTTATTAATTTACAGAACCTTATTTTGTTTATCGGTTATTTTGGGAAATTCCAAAAATCACTTTCGGATAGGGCCAAAAATTTACAGAAGCGAAAATTGGTTCTATCTATTTTCGAAAATTCTGAAAATCGTTTTCGGAGAACTCAAAAAATTTCGAATTCACAGAACATGTTTTTAGAAACGGAGAAGAAACTTTTTTTAAAAATTGATGTTGAACACATCCATGACCATACCGAAACAAGGAGAAGTTGTAGTACAATTTAAACATGATACACCTGGTTTCATTGTGGTTACATAGATAAGGTTAGATTAGAACTAGAAGGAAGGTAGTGCAAGAGTTGAACACAACGACGATACAACTAGCAACTCGTGCATACTACTGAGTGCAACGAGGTCACTTTCCCTTCCTCTGCGCATCGGGATTCTCCTTCATTGCTGCCTTCGCTCGCCGCGCACGCTCAAGCTTCCGCTCCTGCTCCTCCCTGTACGCAGCAACACGCCTCCTATCCGCCTCAGCCTTGTGCTCTTTTTCTGCGGCCTCCTCCTTGCATCTCAGCTCTATCTTCTCCTTGCGCTCTGCATCCCATCGCCGCATGTACTCCAACCGCTCCTTGTTTTGCGGCTTGATCTCGCTGTCGATCCACTGCTCAAAATCACATAGCGGTGGAGGGGTCTACAACAAATGCAATGTTTACTAACCAAATAAATTGTTCAAGACTACTTAATACACCAAATAATTATTACAAAACATCAGTTCCTCACCACTAAGTTAATGCGGCGGATCTTAGGTGTTGGCTCAAACTCAAAATTGGCACACATCCAGTATCTTTGCATGTACGTCTCCTCTTCATCAGACTTGGCTACCTTGCAAGGATCACCGCACCAGCACATGGGCACTGGAACACCGCTAGGCAAAGGCAATGGGTTGAAGGCATTTCCAGTCTTCGGGCGAGAACTACAAGTCAATAATAAATGAAGCACCCTAACCTGTTAATCTAGGATTCCTCATTTCATGCACAACGAATAACACATAATATCACAGAAACGATTTATGTTACCTTGAGTTGGTAGGTTTTCCACGCCTTGGCATCCTACAGTTTTAAAAAACAACTATCAAATATTATAAACACCCTTAATACTTCTCATTGTACGGTCAAATATAGTAGTACTACAAACCAAACGTGTGCATAACAAATCTAGGCTAAAATTATTCACACTTCTAAGTGCTACATATGTACTCACAAATTTCAACATATCTACTCACAGTGCTACAAATCTACTCGCAAAAAATCTAGGCTCCGCATCTAAGTGCTACAGATCTACTCAGAAATTTGAAATACATGGTAATTACACTAGTATGCGACACAAAATATAACCATACGTCGAGATATTGTACTAACGTGCGATCGAATAAGCACAGCAACAACGCTTCGCGGCTCTTGTCCTTCTTCCTCACCTCTCTATTTTTTTCCTTCAATTGTGACCGGTTGAAATGAGCACTTCCTCGGGCCATTGGATGAAGAGCGCGTATTCGGACCTATGTAATATATAGTGAAGGAAGGAGGCACATATCCATTTAACGTGAGTTCACCAGTAGCGTGGATTTGACAACACGTTCACGCGGCAGCACAAATTGAATGATTGTGTCGAACAAAGCATCGGCAAAAGCTGAGTCCGGACGCCTTCACGCGCCGAAAGATGATAGCGACGTATCGTAAACGTCTGTCACGGGCCAAAAACTGGTAGGGACCAATCGTAGCCCTCTATTACGCGCCGAAAGTTTTTCGTCGTTTCGTTGAGTAGATGTAGCGAATGACATGGAATATTTTCGTAACATATGAGTGCGGCAACCAAATAGAGTTACGTACGAAGAGGTAACTCAAAGTTACTCACTGTAAATATTACAAACATGTAGCACTTGTAGCCTACTGTTGACGACGGATTTTGGTAATCGACTTGGAAAGGAAAGAGGAGACCGAAGCAGGGAAGAAAGATTAAGTTGGAGTCGGACCAAGCTTCGTATCGGACTCGGTAATCGTATCGGACTTGGGGAGTGTTGCTATAAAGGGCATATCGGCCGATACGGATTTGGTTTGGTCACGGGCCGATACGGGTTGTGAGTTGACAGTGTCAACGTGGGCTTGGTCTGGGCTCAAAGTAAGCTTCAAGGAAGTTGCCGAATAGAGATAAAGCTCGGTTTTGGGCAATTGTATCTTGTAAATTAGGTAGTTTAGATCTAATCTGTGGCTAGAGTCTGCCGCAAAGACTTGTTTGTTAGTTGTAGATAAGATCGTGCCCTACAAGGGTTCTGTTGTAACCTCGGGTATAAATATCCCGATAGTTTGTACAGGAAAGCTCTCTCGAATCAATCACAAAAAACCAGTTCAATCTACTTTCGGCGCATCGCCAACCCTCGCAAGAGGTCTTCTTCAGCGAGTTCTTGCTTCCTCGGAGCAGAGGTAAGAACTCGTCCCCGACGATCTGCATCGTCGGGGCTAGCGTGTCGCTTTAGACACGTTAAGCCTCGATGATGTGATCGTCGATTATCATGTCTTG
>BDMV01000008.1:27724191-27789867 GCA_008326285.1 Oryza officinalis
GGTACCAACGAAGGTACTGTCCGTACGAAGCTCCGTCGTCTGGAGGTGTTTGGAGAACCAAGTGCTCAGCCGCATGTTCCCACTCCGCAACAGTTGGCGCGATCGTCTGAACAATGGTCGCCTCGTGGGATAGACCGAGTCCCTTCCGGATGTACCTGCGTAGGGCATAGTGAGCACGTAAGAAACATTTAAAATAGGATAAAACACACTACGTGAAATTAACATTGTCGGACGTGTACTTACTTGTGGAGGGTAACAGCTAATGAGCGTCCACCTCTCGGAGGGAAGTCCTGGTACATGCCGAGCTGTTTACGTACCCTCTGCACGTGGTACGGCTCGACGTGCACGTCCAGCACGAGGTGACAAGTGGTCCTCCAAAGCTCTACGTCGCGCGTGCAGAGGTGCGCCAGACCGTGCGGTGCTCGCTCGACGACATCGTGATGCGTGTACGGGGTCCAGCGTACACGGTCGGGCGTAAGCTGATCGAAGTCCGCCACGAACTGTGCGTACACGCGACGTGTCGTTCCGCTCACCCACCTCGGCTGCAAATGCAAGAAAAATATGATTAGTTCCCGTAACTCTAGATCATGCGCAGAAAAAGAGGGTGCTATGAAAAATGCCTTGCAAAGTACAATTTACCTCGCGGTGTGTCCACAGCGATCCCATGGTTGGACGATCGTCGATGTCTTCAAGTCCAGACTTGTACATCTCATCGACGCCGTAGCTTGCGTACGACTCTAGCTGTGGCCGCCCAATGTCAAAGCGCTCATGCGCCCATAACATTAGAAGCAGAGGGCATCCTGTCAGAGAACTTCCCCTGTTGTTCCTGTTGCAAGCATCGCAGAGACCGGCGTACGTCGACGCAAGAACTGCCGACCCCCAACTGTACTCCGGAATGTCCTCAACAGGTAGCTCGGCGATCTGCTCCGCGTAGTGGATGAAGTGCTTGTCCACGGAGTCAGCGTGAGTTCCCGTGAACATCACCCACCCAAACAGCCACAGTAGATACGCGACTAAGTGTCGGCGCACTACCCAGTCCTCCTGGTCCTCTGGGAACTCCTCCTGGTGGAACTGGTGCAACCAACTCCTCGTGGGCCCATGTCCATCTGTGAGATCAAGCAGCGGAGCAGCCACCACTCCACCAAAACTGGCCAACAGATCATCCGCCCATCCAGCGTGAACCTGTGTCGGGCCAACTGCTGCACCCGCTATTGGTAGACCCAACAAAAAAGACACATCCTGTAGAGTGGGTACCATCTCTCCAACTGTTAGGTGAAAGGTGTGTGTCTCGGGCCTCCATCTATCCACCAAAGCACTCAGCAAGGCCGCATCCATGTTGATACGGGGTGACCTTCCACGTGAAGGCTCAACCAAGCGTGCGAAGGTCAACAACCCAGCGGCTCTCAACCTGTTACATGTCATAAATAAATATTCAGCAATGCGAGAAAATTTAAATGGCAGCTCTCGGTGACAAATGGTTTTTCACATGCCTTGGAACCCAACGAGGATCTATACGCCAGTACTGATCCGGTCCCCGCATTCTCAGCACGTTGCAGAATGTCCCCTGACTAAGTCGTCTCGATCGGTGATGTTTATCGATCACCTCGTTGATCAGCGATACGTCATCCCTGTTAGCCATACCTACAAAATGCATGATTATCAGTGACGTGAGCATCAAAAATAAATTAATAAATGACAAAATTATGCAAAGCGAAATTTCAGAAATATAAGTCAAATACTAATAAAATGAAGTGAACACAATGCGGTGCTGGTAAATATAAATATTACAAGACGAATAACTAAGGATTCCTTCTCGAAGTCGACCTCCGCCCTGGAACACGCCGAATATCGCCACCTTCTGGATCTTTGCCTACATTGTACATGCTGCAATCTTTACAGCTATGGTCTCCACCGCATACAATGCAAGCCTTTGGACGCCGTGAACGGGTGTTCGTTTCAGCTTCATCCATGTGGTTCTTGATTCGACGGGTCTTGCGACGCCCCTTCGTTGCAACTAGCAAATTTGAATCAGGTACCCAGTTGGCTTCCCCTGGGGGTGGGCGAATAAACTCACATACCGCACGCCAACCACGCAATTCACCGCGCCAGGTTGCCTCCCATGCTTCCTTAGTAAAGTAAGGCGAGACGAATATGTTCGCATCGACACCACCTTTTGCGGATGCGGCAAGAACATGAGAGCATGGCAGATGTCGAAGGAAAGGCTTGTTGCAGTTGCACTTGCAAGCATGATAGTCTGGCCACAACGTGCACTCCAATGTGATGTCCGTTCTCCCAATACCGACACCACTCTTGTCACGCAGACGTACCTCAAAAAGCAACTCCCTATTCCCAGCAGGTCAGACCCTGTGCATTCCCCCCTTCTTGCTTTTCTCCTCCATGTATTGTGTGATAGCGGGGCTATACCTTACATTAGGATTGGCAAGGTTAAGACTAGTCATGGCGTATCTTTTACGAAGATACTTCTGTGTACCCCTTGTGATGCCCTCCAGGATAGCAACAAGTGGTAAAGGACGTGTACTTTTCATCACCCAGTTGTACACTTCTGCAAGATTTGTTGTCATCACACCATACCGTAAACCATTGGTATCATACAACAAGGACCACTTTTCCCTTGGCTCATGCTCTATCCAGTCAGTGAAGCACTTCGTACCCCTCCCTCGCTTCCTACATTGAGTAACAGATTGTGGTTCGTTTGGAACGGGTTCCAGGCCTTCCGGCTCCTCTTGTCGGGCAAGAACGGGTTTTTTTCGAACTTCTTGCATGTGAGTAGTGGTCAGCCGATCCAGCTGTTCCCATATGGCGTCGAACTTTCTTTGTTGGTTCTGCTTGCACAGTTTTTTGAACAGGTCCATTAACCTCTTACTCCTAAATTGTCTGTAAAAATTTGCCCCGAGATGTCGCATGCACCATCTGCTATGCAAATTTGGCCAGGAAACCTCGTCTGTTACATCTTCCTTTAGTTGCTGCACCGCTGATAGAATGCCGGCATGGCGGTCATGCAGAACACACACATTTGGTCTGTTTTGAACAACACCCCTTTTAATGTGACGCAGGAACCATAGCCAACTCGATGTGTTCTCGCTTTCAACAAAAGCAAAGGCAACGGGAACGACATGGCTATCAGCGTCGACTCCGATTACGGTTAAAATTGTTCCCCTATACTTGCCTGTCATAAAAGTACCATCAACACACAACAACGGAATGCAATTTCGGAAGGCCTCTATCATGCACCCAAATGACCAAAATGCACGACGAAGGACGTTTTTCCCATTGTCAGCAACCTCATCGAGAATAGCCATATGTGTGCCCGGGTTTCTGGCCTGCAACACCTCCAAAAGTGGGGGAAGGTTGTGGTATGAGTCTTCGTAACTTCCAAATCTCATCTCCAGTGCTTTCTGCTTACCCCTCCAAGCCTTGTCGTACGATATCTCATACCCGTACTCTTTCTCCACGTTATGCATTATTGTGAACGGCGACAATGAGGTTTTTTTAACAACCTTCGAGTACACCATTTGTGCCACGAACGCAGCCGTCATGTTCCTATGTACCAAAGGGGTATTGTCCAACAAACAGGTATGGTCCTCAACCCTTGAAGCTACCCATAAGTTGTCATGTTGTGGCTTGTAACCATGCACTCTCCAAGGGCATCCGGGCTTAGTGCACTTCACGTCGTACGTCGTCCGATTTGAAACATTCACCCTGAACTCCCGCTTCTGCAGAAAAGCCCACCTCTTGACCGCGTCTTGTAGGTGTCCTTTGTCGTGAAACATCTGTCCAACTTGCACCTTCTCTCTATCATATCGCCAGTGGGCATCTAAACCATCGTTAACCCCCAGACGGCTCATGGATATGGTTGTCCAATCTTCGGGTACATTGGTTTCCTCGTCCCACCGTGTCATATCTTCCCCTTCCACCACGAACGAAATATATTCCTCGTTCTCCATTTCCATCTCTTCCACTACCGCATCGTTCTCCTCCGCTGCATCAACAGCCAAAGGTGAGTCTGGCTCTTCGTCATCCAATTCGTTACCCGGACAATTGCCACCGGGCACAACTACATCTGCAGTAGCCTCCTCCTCTACTGCTTCCTCTTCACCACTCCTGGAAATATTAGCCTCTTCCACAATATGCGCTTGTTCCACCTCCGTGCGGCTGCTCTCGCCGGTCCCAACAATATCTATTTTCTTTTGCACCAATATTGCCAGGCTATAACCTTTCTCTCTTACTTTAGCCACAAATTTTCTCCAACTCCCGGTAGATGCAAGCTCTACTACCTTCCACTGCCATCCGTATTCACCCCTTACTGGCCACACGGCTTTTATGATTAATTTCTCAATCAAAGGATCTATCCCAAACATATTATGCAGCCACCCTAGCACTTCGTTCAAAACCAACTGGTCTGGTGTATTTAGGGTAGTATCAACGAATGCATATACGGTCAAATCTACCCCGCTATCACAGAGTTGTATTGGAGCGTCACCATAATACACCCGAACGGGCACACCACCTGACATCCTGAAATAGCATCCCAATTGCTATTAATACGTCACTACCCAGTAAGGTATCGTATGCTCTATGCTTACATTATTTCTCTAACTTATTCAAACTATATTTCATTACTTAAATATACGTTCCATTCGATTTTAACTAATAATAAACGTATAGTACCTCCATTCCATTTTAACTAATAATAAACGTATAATACATGTACTAACAACCAACAATGATTAATACAAATAATTTGTCGTCATCCAAAGGGATTACAAATTTATACCTTCGCTGTTGTTGCTCTTTCCTGCACTATTGCAGACGCCTCCTACCCAACCACGTAGTAATTCCCTCTGGCTAAATAACACAGCTCTGCATTGTAAAAGTTCACTAATTAAATATAATTTCCTTTCGATTCGTACTAACGCTCAACATTGATTTCTCCCCGAAGATAACTATCTCACCGGTACGAAATTTCTAATCACCTCAGCAAACATATACTAACTTCGAATTATTTGCAATATACAACTACATAACTATATATACTAACATTAACACAATGACTAATGGTTAACAGATTCAACAGATTATATATGCACTAACAACAATGACTACCGATTCACAAATAAAAACAACGAAATAACAAACCTCATATGTACAAATTAAAATTTCACAACCTAACTTATACCTTAATCACTGCAAACATATACTAACGATTGCAAATTTATACCTTAATCACTGCAGCTTGCCTTCTCTTCTCCTGCTGCTATCTTCACGACGACGTGGTGCACCGGTAGCCATGGCAATGGCAACGGCAGGCTGGCGCGACGGCGGCCTCAGCTGGCGGCGGCGAAACTAGCGCGAGGCGAGGAGACGAGGTGAGGCAGCGAAGTGGTCCTGGAATCATCGAACCGGGCCTTATAAAGCACCCTGTCGGCACGCTGCTGGCCGACTGGGCGGCCTGTCGCGCGGTGCTGGGCCCTATCGCCATGCCGTTGGCCGACTGGGCGGCCTGTCGCCACGCGGAGCGACGACAGGAGCGGCGCTGGGCCCTGTCGTGACGCGGTTGGCCGACTGGGCCGCATTTCGTCTCTCCGTGGGTCGACAGGCCACTAGATTTGCGATTTTCTACACAAGCCCGCTAGATTTGCGATTTTCCATTTAAACCATACTATTTGTAAAAAAAATTCCACTATCTATCACCCACTCATCCGTAGGTGTGTCTCTATAACACACGCACAAAGAGACAGGGATCATCGTCACACCCCTAGCTTCACTAAAATTCTATTGAAAACGCCCTCACTTGTAGGTAGTATTCGTGGCTACCCAAATTTTAATCCTAATAAGTGGATTCATACCCTCACAATTCTACCACACATCACTAATGCTATCACAGAAAGGCGACTATTCAACAATAGAACGAATTATGATAAATATTTCGCTAAACATTTCTATTTCTATTGTTTAGCACTAAGTTATTGCATTGAAGACCAACATTTAGTCCTTCAATAACGTTTCAGATTGAAAAGTTTAGATAACTCGTAATTCAAAAATTCTACTCTTCCCATGCATGATAACCAACCGTGTTTAATATTAAATGAAATCTTGGTAACTTGGCGTAGCTAGCATTCTCCTTTGGCAAGAATAAAGGACCCTTCGATGCAATTTACCCTAGTACTTTTCCTTTATATTGATATTAAAAGTCCTTCGATTGTAATAATTTGGTAGTCCCATGTTCCATTTGTCCAAGACTATCATATCAATCTTGGGCAGAATGGAAAACAACTTAGTTTTATTATTAAATTTTCTAACATGACTATGTAACTTTAGAATTTCATATTTTGCATGACTACAAACATATGAATCCCAGCATGCAATCTGATTAATTATAGCCTAGAAGTCTAGAAAAAAGTGGCTAGATTACCTATTCTTGAACCACTTGTCATTTATATATCCTTCCAGGCAAAAGAACTTTTTCCTTTGCTAGTATCATGCCTCCTCTTTACATTTGTGCCTCTATTTTTCTGCGCCTTTTTGCTAACTACCTTTGGTTTTCGAAGTACATGATGTAATATTTTCATGAGACAGAAGACGACAAGATAACTAGCTTAGCTTGCTAGCTGGCTCTCAATCTAAACAAAGATTCACTTTAATCTTTGCAACGCAGAACACGCCTTATTCCCGCCCACATCCAAATTAATGATTGCACTTGAAGATCCATGCGACTTAATCTAAGAAAAAACAGAAATTAAGATATACTCAATTGTAAACTGATTCAAAGTAAATTCCCAAAATTTATATTGCCTACGCATTATCAATGGAAAGCATATGAATGTTAGGTACTAGCTAGAATTGCAGAGAAACGAAAATGAACTTCCAGGCTTAATTAAGTGATCAACTTAGGCTCCATTTGGCATCTATGTATGTGGATTGCGAAGTTGCGATGATTTTGGTACAATTAGACATTATCTTGTTTAGGTATCAATTTCTCTTTAATTTAAATTACAAACAACATATTATGGCATTCAAAAAATATGAAACAATTATGATGTACACAAACACTGTTGGATAAATTATTTCGACTAAATATAATTTGATTCGTACGACAGACTACTAAAGATGTATATCTGTATATGTTTTTAGAGTATTCTATTTTAAAAATAAGTATAGCACAAAGCAACACAACAACAACAACAACAAATTAAGCATCATGAAACCACCCAGTGAATCTTCTAACTTCTACTAGTGAATGGCAACGCTCCCGTCTCTTCCCTTGAAAACAAAACCCCCAAATAAATATTTTCGCTTATAACTCATGTACATTTTTTTTTCTCAGAGAAAAAATCAAATTGTTTTTTTTCTGTAACGGATGGCGTAGATATAGAGAGAAGTCCTCGATCGCTTGCCATCGAAAACCGTGGTCGAGACATGCCCATTGCCCAATCCGTTGATGGATTCTACATGCCACACCCTCATAGGCACATGACAAACAGTGGGCTTCTTTTTCTCACCAAAAACAGAGGTTTCATTCCGATCGATCGATCGATCGCCAGGCCAAAAGGTGTGGTCACAACATGAGTCAGTACCAAGTGACAAATTGCAACGACCAATCCTAAGCTTTGTTCTACTAATATTGTAGTGCCCATCACTCAGTCCCTCTTGCTATATATAGCTAGCTTTAGACTGCATGCACACTCAAATTTTTTAATAAGAAGAAACAAAGGTTTTGGTCGTTGATGTACATAAAATAAGTACATTATTTTTATCACATAGAGATTATGATATTCTAGGTTAATCATGAAAATATTAAACAATTTAGTATGTTCATAGCTTTAAGAGACCATTGGCATATAGTTGGAAATAGTACTATGGCATATAGTTGGAAATAGTACTAATTAAAAGGAGCACATAGAAGGGTGAATCAGATCAACGTTCTAACAAAACCGCGGCTCCATCAGGCCACGATCAAACCCTACCTCGAGGCCTTGGGAGCACATAGAAATCAATGGTTGGTTTGCCCAAAAACAAGGCACACCGTTATGCTGATTAATTGTGCCCACTATTAGGCACTAATTAAGAGCAGTGTTTGTTCGCTATCAGACCATGCGAATGGAAATTATGTTTGTTAATTAACTTTCTGATTATGTGCTGTGAGCTCATAGATAATGTAAATCAATTATATGGATATGTCATGCAATATTGGATTTCTTGCAAAATGCTTTCAAATTTTCCGCTATATTTCTGCATGGTTTAAATTCAATGTCTTGAATTCGAGACTATGTATAAAACATTAAATATGGTTCATTTATATTTTATTCGATCAGGAGGGCGTAGTATATGGTTAGCTATTAGTAATACCATGAATTTGACATGGTTATCCATAGAGCTAAATAATCCCTAAAGTTCTACATGTCCCTGTAAACATAAATATACATTATTCCATTTATATTCGTATATAACCAATTGGACCACCCCGGTTCCGCTGTTTCCATTGATAAACAATAAGGTGTGTACTTGATATGATTTTTTTAAGTGAGCTAAGATCAGATCCCAGCAGGTGCATGGCAGCAAAGAGCCAAAGAGCACTAGAGAGCTTTTTAAAATGTTGAGTTAGGTTTCTGGTGCGGTTTTCCTTTTCTAGTGATTGCTACTATTACTTATATTCGTAGGTCATGTAAGATTTTAAGCCGCTAATAACGGTGTTGGATGTATATGATGGTAGAGGTAAAGTGCCATATTGGAAAAAAAAAAGAAATAGTCATAGAGGTCTATAATAAATATATTGTTGTGTGCGGCATTGAACTGCTAGCTAGCTAGTACAGTATATCACATCAGAAGGATTAAAATATGTGTAAGATAAAAGTCGTGTATGATTTTAAACCACTAACAATGGTGTTGTCTACGGCGGCAACAATTAAGTGTCACATTGGAAGAAAAGAAAGAGCCACAGAGGTCTAAAATATATACATTATTGTGTGTGGTACCATTGGACAGTTGTATCTTGGTTGATTATGGGCCCTTTATCTCAATCTCAGATAGTTAAATCCTCTTTTATTCAATAGGAATAACCGGAAAAACAATCAAGATCATCAGCCATCTACTCGAAAAATGGAACTGAAATGGTTACATGCACACTCCCTCAACTTCTTTTTGGCTTTGTTCGGCAGTACGGGTTACCAGCGCGCACAGTAAACACGGAAAACGGAGCGATCATTAGCGCGTGATTAATTAAGTATTAGCTAATTTTTTTTTCAAAAATGGATTAATTTGATTTTTTTAAGCAACTTTTGTATAGAAACTTTTTGCAAAAAAGTTCACCGTGTAGTAGTTTGAAAAACGTGCGCGGGAGGAAAAATACTGTGCGGCACTGTACACGTTCCGAACTTACTCTGCCGGCACTGTGCACGTGCGGCACTGTACACGTTCCGAACTTACTCTGCCGGCACTGTGCACGTCCCGAACTTACTCTGCCGAACAAAGCCTTTAAAGTGTAAAAGGTTCAAAGAATCGGTGGTAACCGGTCAGTGACTTTGTATCAGGATGAAAATTTATGTTTCTACATGTATTTGTTATAGCCTCATTTATTGTTGATACCAATTATTTTACTGTGCGGCACTGTACACGTTCCGAACTTACTCTGCCGGCACTGTGCACGTCCCGAACTTACTCTGCCGAACAAAGCCTTTAAAGTGTAAAAGGTTCAAAGAATCGGTGGTAACCGGTCAGTGACTTTGTATCAGGATGAAAATTTATGTTTCTACATGTATTTGTTATAGCCTCATTTATTGTTGATACCAATTATTTTAATTAAATTATTTTTAAAAACTTTATCTAGTAAATTTCGATAATCACGTGAAGTGAGCATAGCTTAACTGGTTAGATTTCTTGTGGTAAAACCAGTTCACCCAGATTCAAATCCTAGATTTAACATGGGTGTTCGGTGCCCGTGGTGACTTCGTCAATTTCAAAATATATCGGCCCAATTTTTTGGAAGTGCTCATAGGGGTAGAGATAGGATGTGTGTGTATGCGTACGATGTAACCCTCGACAACGAGGTGCCCGTGGTGACTTCGTCAATTTCAAGATATGTCGGCCCAGTTTTTTGGAGATGTTTATAGGGGTAGGGATAGGATGTGTGTATATGCGTGTGTTATGAGCTAGTTTTAACATGGGTGTTTGTATTTATGGCTAATTATTATTTCAGTGGTAGGCGATGTAACTCTTGACAACGAGGTGTTCGTGGTGACTTCGTAAATTTCAAGATATATTGACCCAGTTTTTTGGAGGTGCTCATAGGGGTAGAGATAGGGTGTGTGTGTATGCGCGTGTTATGAGCACCTGCGTTTGTACCGTGTTTCTCAAAAAAAATTTCCGGTAATCACTTTGATCCAAAAAACTTATTTTTATGGATACTAGTTTTGAAACCTTGGTTTCCCAAAAGACTTTAGCCTAAGAATGAAAGAGTGAAAACATATATAGTTTCCTATATAGGATTCGGGTCACCTATTCCGGGTGGAGCCTGAATTTTTAATCCATTTTCTAAAATATATGTAGGATTCGGGTGGATACATCTCGATGTAGAGACTAGATTAAATTCCATTATTAAAAAAAACTCCAATATCCTCCGTTTCCCTGCTCAACATTTTACATATGTCCATTTGAGGACACAAGATTATTTACTCGTTGCAAAAACATCGCCGACAAAATTGACTCCCTCCAAAGCATTGGGTAACCCGATTTGAACTACAAAATTTTCTCTCAAGTCAAAAAATTTTAAAAATAATATAGGAGAAAAAATGAGAAATTTTCCAAAATTGTAATCCAAGAAGAACAGGCCATGCCGCCTATGGGCGCAGCGGCAGGAGGCGCACGGGCACGCCGTGGCGCGGCCGGAGCGTGAGCACGTTCACCGGGGCGTGGCGGTACTCGTCGGAGATGGCGAAGCGGAAGCTGGAGAGGAGCATGGCGAGCGCGACCTTGGCCTCGACCATGGCGTACGCCTGCCCGACGCAGTTGCGCGGCCCGGCGGCGAACGGCAGGAACGTCCCCGCCGGCGGCCGCGCGCGCCCCGGCGCGAACCTGTCCGGCCTGAACTCGTGCGCGTCGCGACCCCACGCGCTCTCGTCGTGGTGGATGGCGAGCACCGGGATCCACACCGACGCGCCCCTCGGCACCCGGAGCGCGCCGCCGCCGAGCTCGATGTCCTCGAACGCCATCCGAGGCAGCAGCGTCGCCGGCGGGTACAGCCGCAGCGTCTCCTGGATGATCANAGCACGGTGAGCTTTGGGAGGTGGTCCGACGAGGGCGCGCCGCCGCCGCAGACGGCGGCGACCTCGGCGCGGGCCTTCTCCTGCCACGCTGGGTGCGTGGCGAGCAGCATGATGGCCCAGGTGAGGAGCAGCGCCGACGTCTCGTGGCCGGCGAAGAAGAAGGTCTTGCACTCGTCGATCATCATCTGGGCGTCGTACCCGAGCTCGCCGCCGCCGCCATTGCCGGTCTTCTTCTTCTTCTTCTCCATCTCGGCAAGCAGCATGCCGAGGAGGCCACGGCCGCACGGCGACGCGGACGGCGTCCTGCCCTCGTCGGCGATCTCCCGGCTCCGGTCGATGGACTCCTTGAGCAGCCGCTCCAGCTCACCGTTCAGCCGCTTTATCTCTCTCCTGTACTTGCTCGGAAAATACCTGGAAAAAAAGTGCCCATATGGTATTAGAACTATTGACCACGTAAAAAAATAAATATACCATAGTAACTTATTATTCACATTTCTCTCATGAAATACGTCGATCGTTGTGTAAAAGTTTACTCCTACATATAAGGAAATTCAATCAATTAAAAAAATATGTGTTCGCTTCTAAATAAAGCTAGTGGCAAAAAGTGTAACCGTCTGCTCTGCTTAATGACGAACATTCTAAGAATGAAAAAAAAATATGGGATTGCTATTCCCTCCGTTCTTTTTTAGTTGTTGGTAAGGATATGGGTCCAGTCTTTTTTATTGTTCTTATAAATATATTTTATTAAAATATTAAATTTTATTTAATATGAAAGTATTTTTACATCAAATTTTAACGTGTTTCCGTATACTCGTGATTTAAGATTTTGAGGCTTTTATCCAGTGCCTTGCTCATGAAAATGGAGTGAGCATTTCGTCGAACGCTTGCGCTGCAGCTGCAAGGAGCAGATTAGAGCATCAATGGTGGTGGCTGACTCACTGGCTGCCGGGGACCCAGAGGTAGCGGCTGGAGCGGGCGGTGAGCCGCTGGAGCTCCTCGATGAGGCGGAATATTCTCTTGCCGGTCTCGTAGCTCGTGTCGAACTCGGTGCGCGCGATCACGTCGCCGGCGAGCCTCGCCATGTACGCGCCGATCTCCACCTCGTTCCCGGACTTCGCCACCGCCTCCCGCAGCGCCCGCACCGTCTGCCTCGTGCACTCCACCATGTGCCCCACCCTCCCCTGCGCCATGGCGGAAGCCAAGAAACGGGTTAGCTAGCTCTGCTGCTGTATGCCGCCGCCGGCAATGGTGCCGCCGTGGCGAGACGTACGTACCTTGAGCCTGTCGGCCATGAACGCCGGCGCGACGACGTGGCGCTGGTGCGACCATGTGGCGCCGTTGGCCATGAGGAGGCCCCGGCCGATGAAGTGCTTGGCACCCTGCCGCTGCAGCCACGACTTGCCGGTGACATGGGCGTGCCGCGACGACAGGAGCTCGCGCACCATGCCAGCGTCCGTCACGCACACCCGCGGCTCGCTCCCGTACCAGTACACGAACCGCCTCCCTGAAAGACGCCGGTGTCAGTGCCCGATCATCGCCGCCGGCGAGCGAACCGGCCGCCGGTAGTGGCAGTGGCAGGCAATGCGCGCGCGGACGAACACTCACCGTACGTCTTGGACCAGAGCACGTAGTGAGGGAGGAGGCGGCCGACGATGTCGTGGCTGAGCGAGCGCATGTCGCCGGCGGTGGACTCGGCGACGAGCGCCGACACGTCGCGGAGGTTGCCGACCAGGGGACGCGGCGGCGGGCCGCGCACGCCCTGGCTCGCCAGGATCCTCCGGATCCTCGCTGGCGTGAGGTAGTAGCAGGAGGCGGTGACCCAGACGGCCTTGGCGAGCAGCAGCGCCAGCGAGAGCGGCAATGCGACGGCGGCGACGGCGAGGACGGCGGCGACGGCCATTGCCATCGATCTCGGACGAACAGGAGGAGGACAGAGTACAGGTGTTCTTGGCCTTGTTCCTTGTTTGCAGCTGCAATGGCGGCTTGTGTGCACTAGACACTGCCATACATGTGTGTATATATATAGGGCTTGGACATCTCAATTAGCATGCAACTAACACAATGCCTACCTTTGTTCAAACTTTATTTTTTTTTTGGTTAAATTTCTATTATTTTTCACTTCGATTGGTTGTTTGGTTGTGTTGGCGGCAACGCCAGAGCCAAAGAAATTTTAGAGGCCAGCTAAATCAGACTACGTTATGTACTTCCTCCATATATCCCGTAATAAGTTTATTTGTAGCTCCTCTCATTTGTCCCAAAATAAATTTATTTTTAAAGTATTATTGCATCGGAGTTTATAAAAGTAAGAAATAATTATATTGAAAGTAGATAAAGTGAGAAATAATTGCATTGGGATTTGATAAAACAGGGATATTCTAGTTTTGGGGGTTTTATATTGGTATATGTGAGATGGATGAAAAATAAACTTACTTTTAAACGAATGTAGTATTTGCTAAAGAAATATATTTTTTTAATCCTTGCAAAAGTATTAAAATTCTATTGAGTGTTCGATGACGAGCCTGGGCAGCTGCCTAGGGTCGCCTAAAAGATTAAGACTAAACATTTCACGTAAAACGAGTGACATTAACGTGTGATTAATTGAGTTTTAATTATTACAAACTTGAAAAATGGATTTATCTCATATTTTAGAACAACTTCCATATAATTTTTTTTTACACGAAACGTATCGTTTAGCAGTTTAAAAAGCGTACCACGGATACGAACAGGGCCTGAATCTTGTTTCTGTTGTCTATTGGCAATACTTTTATCAAACGTAATTAAGGAGCGAGAAATTAAACTCATAACCTATTTCTGTATCAGCGCGCATGCTCTAATTAACAGTTTTCGGAGTATATGCCAGTGCTTTCTCTCCCTTTTTTTTTCCCCTCGTTGTGGTTATCTCTGCAAAATGTGAAGATAAACTAGGCTGGAGAAAGGTGTTTGACTTGATTCTGACCTAAAGGTGAGGCCATGTTGGTGAAAACAAGATTAGTTTTTGGGGTGTTAGTGGGGGAGAGAGAGTAAGTGATGTGGCTTTGGCATAAAGTCGCAAAACCGGTACGGTTGAGAATTGAGATAATTAACTGCAATAGTTAAGTACAACTGTGTGGCAATCAATATTTCCACTAAGTGAAAAAGAGGTAGCATATCTTCATACCTGACAAGATTGTTTAAGGCAAAGGTATTTTAGTTGGGCTTATGGTTTCATTGCAGTTGCAAAGTAAGGATAAGCAGAGAGTAAGTGGACATCATAGCTCTTAGCTGCATGAGAAGGCCGAAAATATCACCCTGAAGCAGCAGAGGAGCCAGCTCCCAGACTTATCGGGCAGTCGTCTGGGTTTCGCCGTTGATGTTTCCCTTGCTAAATGTCGTCGACGTCCTTAAAAAATAGTTGATCGTCAGGAAACGTTATTAGTTGGTTGGGTACTGTATACCCAACCGGACCGCTTTATCTTGTTGTTTTTCCAAAAAGAAGAAGAGAAAAAAGAAAGGTACTGTGCAAAAATATGATATCCAAATTCTGTGCTTGGCCCTACTTTGGATTGGAAATGTAAGCAATTTTGAATTTTAATGTTGAGGCTTTAAGAATAATATTAGGTAGATTTTTTAATTGCCTTCTTAGAAATCATAAAAGAACAAATTTGTGCAACGAAAATGATGAATAAAATCCCTAAATCAAATCCTTAAATTAAATTCAAGAATTTAAAATCAGCTTCGAATTAAATCCGAAACTCAGCCAAGCATGGTCTAAATCTTGAGGGTTTTTTTAAAAGGGAATAGGGGGACCAAGATGGTCCAACTATTTAATACATTATACATAAAAATGAATTGTGAGGTTATATGTTCAATCCTAGAAACATGTAAAGATTATTCTTTCGGTGTATGTGCTAGTCAATCCCATAAAGAAAACCTTCTTTCTAAGTGTCTTTATTCTATTCTCTTCACCTTCAGTCTTTCACAACTGATGGTTACCAGAACCAAAGCCTCTGCGGAGGAACATTGCTGCAAGGAGCATGTTGTTTCACAAGGTACTTGTCTCCACTTATTGCAACTTGCAGAAAAGATGTATTGGTTCATTACTTCAGAAGATAGATAGTCTGAATAGCATGCATCACAGTGCTCCATATAGGTCAAAGGCTAAAAGGGTTTGTTTAGTTTGTTGAATGGCATGCTGCAAACTTGCAATGCACCTGAAACTAACTGTTTATGGTTGGGATTTCAAGGTTCATTGGACTATGAGCATCTTTGGTTTCAGCTGGACTTAAATCTTAAGTTAAAACAGATGAATTTGCATCCTCATTCAGTCATCATTCTCATTTCTGTGGAATGTTCAGTGAACCTTGTCACCTCCCATTGGCATTCCGTGCCTCGTTTTGCATTTAACTGAACGTAATGAAAATTTAGTGCCTCGTTTTGCAGGCTTACTAATTTCTTGTGGTTTCTTGAGTTTAATTTGTTCGTCTCGTAGACAAGAAAGTAAGGATGCCATAATTTATACTTCAATGACGAGAACATGTATAACATGTAAGGCTTTTCAGGGCTCCTTTGGAACCGAGAGATTTTATAGGATTTTTTAGAGGTGTTAGCTCATTTCCTTTATTAAGAATCCTCTAAAATTTATTTGTTTGTAAAGGAGGCCCAAACACTTTACCGTTCCATCATATATGTTTACGAAAATTCGACTCGTTTTCTGATGCAAATTCGTTTGTCTAAATGAAATATTCTAATTGCCATTACTCCTGAATCCCAGCATGAACTAACCAGAATGCTAAATACTATTTCAAACGTGGTAAAAAAATATCAATGCCGCTATGAGAAGCTCTCAAACAATGTTAAGAGGAGCATTCGCTTAACAAAATTAAATACGAATCTGTATCCAGCGGCTGGTTTTCTTTTCTTTTCTTTTCCTTTTTTAGATAGAAGATATGGGTTAATTAGATTAGGTCCATGTCAGGTTTAGTTGGTGATGACGATGGCCTCGTTGGGGGGCTATGGCGAAGATGTTGGATGGTATGTGTGTTAAGAGAGTTGCAAGGAAACGAAGGTGGCGGCCGATACTCATTCAGTGTTCGTTGCGCATGTAGAGTTAGGGGATAAAGTTGCGCTCGTCTGCACGCATCTCTTACGACGTAGTCCCAAGTTTTGGAGCCACACTGTTTCTGTTTGGAAGATCGTTTGTATCATGCGCTTCGTGCTCTTCGTTTCCTTTGCATTCATCTGGTGCTCCCATCATGCTCTGAGATGCTCAGAAAGATTTTGAACAGAGGAGAATTTATGAGTTTGTGAACTTCCTCCGTTCCTTCGCACTCCGTTCGTCCCAAAATATATAAAAGATTTTAGTTGGATTGAATATATCTTAGTATTACGAGTCTAACAAAAAGCCGAGAATATATCCCATCCAACCAAAATCCCTTATATTTTGAGACGAAAAGAGTAATTGACACCATTAGCCAACACTATTGCAACTTTGATAACTAATAATTTTTAAATGATTAGATTATACTAAACAAAAGTTTAATGCTTATATTTAGTATGTATACACAAATAATATGACACTTATTTAAGTGTTTAGATTTTTTTAAAAAAAAGACAACGGTTAAAAGTTTAAATATAAATAATGCTTGGTGACAAATATAAAAAAACGGAGAGAGTAATTAGCAATCTTTACTGTTCTTAATATATTCAGTTGAGATGCCAAGGAAAATTGTTGTTATTATCTTTAATATATTATACCCCTGTTCGGGAAAAATGGTGACAACAACAAATTCAATTGAGCACACATCTCATGACCTCAAATAAAACCTTCAATCGAGCGCACATATGGACTCCCAATAGCGTTTGCAAGTTGGGAGAAGAAACTATAATGTTCATCCACATTTCTATGCGTTTTCATCAGCGAGAAATATTGACTGAACTTTATAAAAACAAAATAAGCAAGGGCACTAGTTTCACAGAAACAAGTATTTGCCAGCCTGCTTCCAGCTTGAGAAGGTAAACAAACAGAGCTGGCTCTCATATATTCCAGAGACATGGATGATCATATGCAATCTAACTGGTACACCCAATGGATTTGAGAATCTCTTATCTGGGCACAGATAGATCTGATTCGTGCAATCCATTTAGACCTCACTGACATCTTTTCAATGACAACTAGCTAATGCAATAATGACAGTTTAGACGGTCCATGAGAGGAGGGGCTCAACGTCTCCAGCAATTTTTTCATGGACATGCTTGCCGTGCCAAAAAGCAATACAGAGATTTGAGACAAAGTTCAGGAGATTCACACCTTGGTCTGCTTCAACAATCAACATGGCATGTCGATGCGTTTCAGAAAAGCTTTGTCTGAGGTTTTCTGAAACAGAAAAAGGGGAATTGCAAGGCATGTCCCACAAATTTTGAGGCGCAAGTCACTTTATTCCCATCACTAGAGAATTGACAGCCCAATGTGAAGACTACTATTACACTATAAAAAATATATATGCATACACAGAAACTTGATAGTCTATAATGCTATCTCAGTGAGTTCTTATATGGTATCCACGGTACAGTCTATCTTCTTTTGCTAAAGTTTTATATGACAAAAGTAACAAAATTCAATGTGAAAATGAACAGGCAAAATTCAAGGTGAAACGGAAGACAGAGAGGGTGCGCATCCTACCTCAATCGCCAGTCGCCAGCTCTCTGGCTCATTCAGGACAACAGCTTGGAGCATCTCCTCATTGCTTACTCTGGTTCAACTTTATACCTGCACTCCAGGTAACGGCTGCAAGAATCCTTGCAGGGCACAATGAACTCAGCTATCTGTTTCCACAAACCCAAAGAGAATGCAAGAATTCATTTTCAGCATGTTGTAATACAAGTTCACGAGTTTGCCATCATGGAGTACTCAGATACTGATCAGGTCGCAATGCAATTCCAGTTGTGTTTGCTTCAGTTCAAGCGAAACCTTTGTCTGAGGCTCTGAGCACACCTACAATATGAATGAAATTAGACTTGAGACAAATAATGGCAATTGGCAAAAGCAAATAAAGTAATTTCCTGTTGAGTTGTCTAAGATCTGACAGTTGTTCTTTTTATTTCCAGTCTATTGTGTACTACCATCTAAAACTGTGAATTGAAATATATTTATGGTACATTCCTTGTAAGCCACTAGAATTTTTCTCAATGCCTTATTTGCCAATCGTTAGCTCAGGTCATATCAGTGGCAAATAGGAGGGTAGCGTGAAAGCCACTCTACTAAACAAGAATTGGTCCACATATATTCTACACTGTTGAAAGCATATCAACCTCTCAGTCTCAGGTGAAACCTTCATCTGAGAAGGCCTGCAATATGAATGAAATTAGACTTGCGACAAATAATGCTAATTGGCAAAGAAAACAACTTTAGTAATTTCCTGTCAGGCACTCCGGTTGTCTAAGATCTGACAAGTTCTTTTATGACCAGACTATATAGCATACTACCATCTGAAATTGTGAAAATATATTCACAATAAATTCCTCGTGACCACTAAAATTTTGCTGAATGCCTTCTTTGCCAATCTATTCTCAGGTCATATCATGCATGTCTTACCCACAATAATTGCTACTTCTCAAACTGTTTTTTCTTAATGCAACAATTAGTCCACAGAGAATGCAACTGCATCCTAGAGATAGAAGATCTTATTTGAGGACACTATAGTTGTATAAATTGTGATGAAGATAGTTTTGTAAAGGATCAAAGTAAATTTTCAGACTTCCAGCCAAAGAAAAAGAGTGTGTTTCAAATAGTGAGCAATAAAAGCTTTTCCAGTTTCTCTATGCTCCAATACACTCCATGACAACACTAGATCAACAGGAGAAACCCAGGAAATAACAGTCAAAACTCAACATGTTCTGTTTCAGCCTTTGTTTTTTACAGGAAAGGGGGAATTCTAATGCATAAAGTGGAAACTAACAGATCAGCTTAGCATCTAGGGAGGCACTCAAGAATTAAGAGATCCTACATTACTACTCTAAGTCTCAACATATATATGAAAAAATTGTACTCCCTGTATTACATTGTATCCCTTATCTATTACGGGCTTTATAGTAACAACCAAAACAAACTAACAGATCAGCTTAGCATCTAGGGAGGCACTCAAAGAATTAAGAGATCCTACATTACTACTCTAAGTCTCAACGTATATATGAAAAAATTGTACTCCCTGTATTACATTATATCCCTTATCTATTCCAGGCTTTATAGTAACAACCAAAACACGTGTCCAACAGAATATATTGCTGACAGTCTGAAACTAAGACAGAAAAGGTAGGAGCGAAATATTGTATAAAGATCAGACATATTAGACGTAATTGAAATGCATGGCAGTTATACGTAGCTTGCCTTAGAAATGCAAATTATCCAACTTTTCTGTTGGACAGCAGAAGAACCAAGAAATTTGAAGCTTCTACAGATGGAAGAGACTTTCTTTCACTGCAAAATTCATGTGAATAGACATATATGGCCTTTGAGTACTAGTTCCCATTGAAGAAGGCACGGTCATTTCTATTCATATTTCTCGCATTTTTATTGCCTTCCCCAGTTAAAGCATGCAACTTGACACCCCAAAATGATTCAACCATGACAATAAAGCAATGGTAATAAAATTTGTCAGTGGTACTGAAGTAACATAGAATCCCTTTTGCAAGAATCAATTTATCCTGCACGTAACAAATAAAGATCACCAGCTAGCAACAAGGCAAAAAGAAAGGAACAATTTCCAAGGGAGGTCACCATTCTGAAGTCTGCAACACAAGAGAAAAACCAACTGTGTCATGTAATTTATTGAGGAGTGCTGCAGCAAATAGTGTGTGCATCAGCTGTAAGGTGAAACAGGCTAGTGCTAAATGTCTGAGTCAGCAATGCACTTATCTTCACACAAGTATCTGAAACATCATTTGGTGTCATAACACTAAGAGAACATGCAGTTAATCACACCTGATACGCGATACTGCATATGGTTGCGGAAAAAAATGCACATACTTGTGCTTTAAATACTGAGTTCTGACACACTCTGAGTTACTACAGCAGGGGTCAACTGTTTCATTGGACTAATGGTTTCCATATAGACATGTAAAAATTAAAGATGACAGTATAAGAGGACAGATATAGCACAGTTTTAAATATCTTTGATCCACATAACATGATACTCCACATATATTCTGTATTTTCTTTAAAATCGCTCACTGAAAATAGTGGCAGTCATACCAGTCATGTCAAGTAATGTGAATCCAATTAAGAGGTATTCCACCACATTCATGTCAGCATTTCTTGATGTGTTCAACAACCATTCTGTGCTTTCATGTTTGTTTAAATGGGAATAACAGAGCATGAGACCTGACACCACACAAAACTCATAAATTATTGACAGCTCCACATACATAACTTTCTGATCACAGAAAGTGCAGTAATACAAACACAAACAGTAGTTCTAATTCAAAGTTTCTCTTATATCTATCGAAGAGGGGTTATGTCCCATTAGGCATGTCAAAGAGTCATGTACAGTGGAAAGTTGACAGTAAAACCGGTAAGCAGCAACTACCAAATATAATTACTAGAAGTAAAACAAGGAGCGCGATACCTGGTACAACTAACATGTGCAAGGGCGCTGTTCCAAACTTTGTCCTGAAAAAAAAGAATGCCAAAGTAAAGGTTGTGAAGAAAGGAAAATATTAAGTAGAGAAAAGAGGAAATTTCACCGAAAGGATGTCATCCACTCAAGTCCAGAGAGGTTCAAATGGCCCAATCCGATACACTCCACTGAACTGTGTGCTGAGAGTCAGGCACTTTTGTTAAGCAACATCTCCAGGATGCACAAACCAGTTAACCACTTAGACAAAAGGCATTTGGATGGTACAAAATGCCAATGAAAGGCAGAAACATAAAGAGACACCCACAAGCTTCAGTTCAAAATTAATTGATTGATCATGTTTAAATGGACCTCATACATGCATAATGTCCATTGAAAAAAGAGTGCAGCGAGGGGGGAAGTAAATATAATAAATAAAAAAAGAACAGCCATAAAGCTGTAAAACAGTGATTGTGATCTACTACCGATATAAATATTTACAAACGCAAAGAAGAAAATTGTAAAGTTAATCTGCGAATCCCTCCCAAGTGCACGATTTCAGCTTTTCTGTGGCTTGAGCACAGATGCAGAAGCAGAACAACAAGCAATGCTGTCAAGGTAATCCTTTGTCAAATAGCAGTGAGCCTTATGATTCAATTCCAGGCTTCCAGCAAGGGTTTTCTTTCCCGTTCAATCATATCTGAAAGGATTTTTATTATCTTCTTTAGTTCCACGAGGCAAATCCACACCCAGCTGCCTCTTGAAGCCCCTGTCAAATCTCCGAGGGCTTCCCCTTCTTTGGGGTTCTGGTGATCTGGGAGCCGAAATACATGGACGAAGTTTATCTCCTGTATGATTTCTGAACTGCTTTGTGGCACCATTCCTGTCATATGGCTTGGCAGAATGAGTTTCATATCTATCAGCATACTCCCTTTGATCATCACCATTCCCATCATGCCTATTTCCCCTCCCCCTTTCGAAACCATAAGGAAGTTCTCCCTGTGTTGGGCGATACAACTCTCCAGACCTTGGCCGTCCGTGGGAGTCAATATCAAACCTGTCATTTCTTGAGGTAACTCTCAGGGGTGGGCTCCTCCTTGAATATCGCTTTTTATGATTAGGAAGATCAACAGTTGAGCAGTTCCTCCCATCAGCCCATGTAGAAGCATGTTGAGAGTAAGCACGATCTCTTGATGAAGGGCTATAACGCATAACTCGATCACCAAATCCAGGTTGTCTAGAAGGCGAAGTCATTCTTCCCATTCTAACTTCAGTCATGTAATTAGGCGGAGATCTACTTCTACTATGCCTCCATAAACTTGAACTACCATTCACCATAACATCCCTTCTGTTCCTAGGTGATGTCCAAGCATGCGGAGATCGAGACCTTGAACCAGAAGGGGATCGGCTGTGAGCACGTGAAAGGTTAAGTGAGGCTCTATGTTGTGGGAACCTCCTTTGTCTACTGGCCAGTGAGCAACGAGCTGAGCTCATATTTACATTAGCATGATCTTTATCCATATCAGGCCCATATCTAACAGATCGACTACCACTAGTACCGAAGCGTCTTTCTGGGGATGCTTCCCTAGCATGTGCAGGACCTCTAGACACCCCACAACCTCCATCTCTGTCAATTGGAGAACCACGTCCAGATAAAGGGTGGTATGAGCTACTCAAAGTGTTGTTTCTCACCCTCCTAGCCATTTTACTAGTATTTGCAGTATCAACCACCTTTACCAAGGTGCCATCAGGTGCAACAACAAAGCCATTACTCTGCATCTTTGCAACAGCAGCTTCTGCAGCATTCCTTGGACCAGGCGGTCCGTAATTATAATAATCAGGTGATTTGCGCCGGATAGAACGAGAATTGTTTGAATTTTCCACCCACTGTTCCACCCGGCTGCTACCTTGAATATGTCGTGATGCTCCACCTCTTTCATGTGATTTATGAACATCAATGGTTCTTTCGGCCTTTGAACCTGAGCCGTAACCATCGTCGGATCTGGATGAAAGAAGAAAAGGGGTCATAAGATTATTAGTAATTGGGGCCATGACACTAGATCATCAGTGTCGAATTACTAGCAAGATGACAGCTAAAGAAGTTCACCGGTAACTTACCTGCATAACTCATTTATGTGGGCTCTGTCAAATGATCTTGGCCGATCAGCTCGTGGTTGCATATCTCCACTTGATAACTCCATATGGCGCAATGATTCACCACCTCCAGCTGTGTCTGATGTGCTCAAAACACACCGGTTAGATGAATCAACTGTGTCCCTTGAATCATGTTGAGAATGCCTCTGATCTTCAGGTAACATATCCCATCCTGTGGGCTTTGTTCTCAGACTTGAAAGATCGTCCCCTAAACCATCATTGACCCTTTCAGACTGGTTGACTGTTGCGGAAGATCCAGCTATTACACGGCCTGGATTCATCTCATACATTCGAGTCTCCCCATTCACTCTCAAATGAACACTGAGAGCCTTTTCACCAGTGCTTCCAGCACACATCGTTCCAGATCCATCATCTATGCAGGTAGTTGACCATGAACGCTTCAATGCGGCTGGTGAAACATCACCACCTTCATTCCTGAAATGTTTTCCATTGAAATCAGCAACTCGATCACCTGTATTCTTTGACATGGAGCCAAGAAGGAAGGGAGAAATGCCTGGGGCATCGCTCTTGCAATCTAACACCTGGTAATTCACATGTTTAACTTCTTCATAACAATCATCTCCCCAATACTCGCCAGATTCCCTTAGTTCCCCATCCTCATATTGAGAATCATCCTCTTCAGCACCAATATTTCCAGTCCCAGCAAGATCTTTAATAATATGAGATGCCTCTGTTTCATTACAGTGCTCCATAAAATTATTCGATAGAACCTTCCCAAGGTAGCTTTGTTCTGCAGATTGTGAATCGGCAATGCTGTCCATGTCAGTAGTTGATGGTTTGATGAATTCTGAATTGATAGGGGGAGCTTCACAGGCATCATCTGTAATACGACATGTTAATGCATTGCTACTGTCAGTACAAGTGAGATTATGACTAATAGTTGCATCAGCACCCTCTTCTTCATGGGCGTGGGACATACCACGATCAGAAGAACCTGGGTTGTCATTCATATGAGAATCGGAGAGGTCCAAATCATTATCTACATCTGCAGCTCTCTTGCTCAATTCATTGGTGACATGTTCAACCTTGTTGTGACCTGACTGTCCAATTTTACTAGTTCCAGAATCAACATCCAAAAGATCCTGGTTCTTCAATTCAGGTATGCCTTGTTGAGATGCTTGCCCAAGTTTATCATTGCTCCAGCCAAGATCAGTAGAACTTTTATTCAAAACAGTTACTGTTGCAAGGTTTGTGCTTTCCTCAGAAACTAACCTGCTTGTGAAAGGCTTCACTCTGGATCCCAGTTCACTCATTTGAACTGAATTAATCCCATCACAGCCATCTGTAGAAGCCATCTGGGACAAACCTACACGATTAAGGGCTGAGGCATGTGAAACATCAAGTTTCTCCTCAATTACGGTCAAAGCAAAACGTTCAGTCATAGGAGACAAAGAGCTGCAATCAGGATCAGGCCCTAGCTGTGATTTTACTTTGGAGATATCATTGTTATCAGGCAAATCCTTTGTTCCTGCAGATAAATCATTGCATTCTAGCGGTCTCGATTCCAATACTGGTACATTTTGCGGAGACAGGCTGCAAAAGGGTTGAGATGAACTGTCACCAGCAAAATCACTTTCGCCCTTTGTACAAGCATCTTTTGGTGCATCGATCACAGGAGTTTTGTCCTCTGAAAGATCAGGAATGTTACCGGCAATTGTTGAGTCAAAAGGAGCTTGACACACCTGCAGCTTGTTCAACACATTTTCAGCGTCACTACAACTGCTTATAGCAAAAGCAACAGGATCAGGATCAGCCGCATCAGGAACATCATCACCACCACAGTTAGTGTCCCATGCCTCCATTGCAACATTAAGATCCCAATGCAATCTTGAGTCACGAGTGCCATTGGAATGCTTAGTTTCCACAACTGTATCCTGCAAGCCACCTACAGATTTGTCTGGATTACTTGCGTTGATTGACATGGTAACACCTGAAGACTTTGTGTCAGAAGCAGTTGAAGAATCATCTGCTTTGTTTGCACTGCTCAATGCAGAATAAGACGCAGAACAGTCCTTCTGAGCATGTGCAGATTCAACAAGATTTTCACTGTTCAATCTAGTGGCAAACACAGGCTTCGTATCAGGAACAGATTCAGACGACTCCAGCAGCGGGTCTGATTTGCAATTAGAAGCATCTAGACTATTTAGCATGTCCTCCTTAATTTTATTTAGGAAATTCAATTCAGAACTACCAGTGATATGTTCTGGTTTCCTTTCAACACAGTGGGCTGACTTCAAGCATTCGACATTCAACGTGTCATCATCCAACTCGCTCGTGCAGGCAGCAGCAGCAAGTATTGATATGCCAGAAAAATCATCTGCGCCAAAATGCCCTTTCGTTTCCTCCATGTAATCAAGTCTAGGTGTTTTAACCTTATGATGCTTTCCATGTGACGAGATACCTCCACAGGATCTGCTCAACAGTTTTTCATATGGATCCACAAGCAATGGAGTGGGTGGAGGTGATGGAGAACAATCCATAAGAAATCTTCTCTTTTTTATTGGAACATTTCCCACAGGATCACTAAAGCGCCGACCAAGAATAGATACCCCAAACTGCAAAGATGTCATTAAATAGTTCATAAAATTGGCATTCGAGAATTGAATTGACTCTTACTTCATTGTACTCTAAAGGAGAAAAATAAGAACCTTCTCAGACTCGGAAACAGGAGCATCATCTTGTGCCAATTCTTGATTAGTAGCGTTGCCACATGCATAGAAAGATCTAATTTCATCCTTCATTCTGTCTTCTCCAGAGAAAGAGGTCCTTGCTCTCCTTGCAGCTCTTTGCCTTCTGTTTACGGTCTTCCATCTCACCTCAGGATCTATAGGCCTTGGAAGCTCCAAGCCCATGGTGTTGAGTTTGCTGCTACACGACGGCCCACCTCTGTCTGTTGTCGATTCACCACCACAGCCTTTGCAGGTCATTGAAACACCTGAGTTATTAAGATTACGAAGTGATGATGGCCTTCCAGTACAGGTGCACAATCGAATCTGCCAAGAGAACCAAACTAGTCAAAAGATCCATATCCAGAACAGTATCAGTAAAAAAAAAGATTGGGTGGAACATCAATCCTTAGCAAACTGAACACAATGACAGGCTTTCAACTTGGTTGAGAATACAAGCAGAGCATGAACTAAACATGAGCATACCATGAAACCAGGCCGTCTTCCTGTTGCTCCCACAGAAACAAGAGACTGTTTCACATCAACTGCACCCTCAGATCCAATAGATCCCTTAAAATCCTCTGGAAAACAAAAACAACATAAGGTTCCAGTTGAGCACCACACCACCAAAGCGTACGATACTGCTTGAAGAATAATAGCATCACAATCCACATAGCATGTTCGAAAGCAATAGGAAAAAACTAAACGATGCTTCTGCAGCCATGCCGCCACCACCACCCCGCACGCCAATTATATCAGAAAATAACTTGAACCCTCCAGTAGCAAAATTTTTAGGAAAAACTTTGAACTCCCGGTCCAAGGCTACAACAATCAGTTCTTGAGCACATATTGGAGCGGAGCACCAGAAATGGAAAACCAGAAGGCTTTTACTTCCAGGACTGAACCCCCATGACATCAACACGGAACAACAGCTCAGTCAACTGCCCTCTTCCCTCGGCCATCAGCATCCGCACCAAAGAGAACATCTCCTTCCTAGAAAATTAATCCCCATGAAAAAAAAACAGGCAGATCTGGGGAGCTGGACGAATTCCTGGCGAGCACCACCTCCATCCCAGATTCCACAACACGCAGAGAACAGATTGGTTGATTGACCCGAGACGAACTCCGCAGCCAGAAGTCCAAATCCTTCAGACGAGGCAGATCTGACAACCGACTGCCAAGAACCTGTCCTCCGTTCCCAGGGCCAACACGAAACCGGCGAACCAAACGGTGATCTCCCCGCCGACGGCGGGCGGCGGGCGGCGGCGGCGCAGCGAAGAGCAGAGAATACTCAGATTTCTAAGATCTAGGGTTGCGTATACCTTTTGCTCCTCCGGCCTTCCTCATCAAACCCAGGGCAGCCGCCGTCTTCCGGCAAAATCTCTCCCTCTCTTCCCTCCTGCGCGCGCCGCCGCCGCACTCGGCTCAGCTTTTTAGTAGAAATCGCACCGCCCCATCCGCTCTTCCGCTTGCCTGCTGCTGCCTTCTCCTCCCCTTCCTCGACGGATTCCTTGCGTGCGCTCCGGCGCGAAGAAGGAATTCTCCCCCACGGCTGTGGCTGCTGCTGATGCTTTTCCCCCCCTCGCTTTTTGACTCCCGCCCTCGCCGGGGCGGGACCCGATCGGTAGGCGGCGCGCCTCCCCTGCCGCCGGTGGTGGTGCCGTCCGTCCGTCCGCCGCGAGCCGCGTCGCCGCCGCCGCCGCCGCCGCCGATATCTTTTTTTTTTATTGGACCCTTTCCTTGTGCTACTTCGCCGCCTGCGGAGGCTGGGAGGGGGAGAGGACCAAGACCATATTTTTCCGTGATTTTTAGGGAGCGCTCGATTTACTTATATAATATAAGTATTTTTTTTCCTTCTCTCCATTGTGGTGGTGGGTGTGGAGCTATAAAGGGACGGGAATCAAAGCTTTGGTCCATTTACGGGATTGCCCCTGGTGTGGTGTGTTGGGCACTTGGGCTGAGGTGGAGACTGGTTTTGCTACATTGTTTAGCAGGTGATGGATCTCAGCCGTCCGATCGCATCGGATGGACCATAATCAGCTTCGTTATTATCTTTTTAGTTGCAACTGAAATTTAGTATGCCTTAATGTATATAACATAATATATTCTAAGTTTGATGCCACTTCTAAAAATAAGCTATCAAAAGGATAGGATTGATATCGATAGTGTGAGAACATATGTGGTGATATATACGATGATGGTGCAAGTAGTTAAGAGTGGTCACTCGGTAATGCTAACAAAGATGTTAAAGCCGTGGCGAATGACCCAGAACGATTTTCTCAAAAAACGAGCTTGTACTTCTACCTGTCGATAGAGTAGCTCACGACTACGGTATTTGTAGAGTATGGGGATCGTTGGAACCAAGGTATACGCGAGATTGAGGTAAAAAAGACAGGACACAGGGATTTTGATACAGGTTCGGGTCTCTTAACTGACAGGTAATAGCTCTACTCCTGTTGGTCGAAGCCGGCATTGCTCTTATATATCATAATCATACAAGTACAATATTTGGGAGAATCTAGTCTAGTCGTCATTGACTTGGTGGCATGGATCTCCACATGTAGTCGACGACAGGGTAGTCTTCTTCCTCGAATACGATCTAAGCGAGATTTGGGGATGGCGCTAGATCCCTCATGTCGGCCTCTGTGGCTCCGATTGAGTCTGTTTATGCTTGTCTTTGATGTTGGTATTTGGCAGCATATATTGATCTCTCCCTTCTCCTCCTAGGGAGTCTTGTATTTATACCCACAGATGTTTTCTTGTTCAAGTAAAACTAGGGAGACAATTATGGATACGATCCAAGTAGTCCTTATAGTTTTTAACTTGAACTATGCTTCTCCTTCCTTATCCGAAACATTTTTTGTATATGAGGCATGATTCCGTATAAGATTTGGTATTATGGTGGGTCTCGTCGAGCCCAACCTAAGATCATTGGGTATGTTTTATCTATAACACTGACACTACCATGCTAGGCCAACGAATGAAGTCCGTGGCAAATAATTAGGTTGGACTCAGGCTTTGGGATTTATGAACTCATAAAACTTTGCCTAACCTAAGAGATAACATATCTACCTCATTAATAGGTCGACATCAAAGACCTAGTGATCCAATGAACTTAACATAGTTTCTCCTTATTAAATCTATTTGTTGCATGGTGCTACTAAGCTTCAGACAGGCACTAGCTTATGGCCCACTACTCTCCCACCATATCGGCCACGCCCCATGACTCTTCTCTACATGGTTGTACCCCATCAACTAATAACCCAACATAAGCCTCCATTGGTTGTAGCTTTTCGTAGCCCTATTGGCCACCCCTTGCCCACTGCTTCACCATGCATCGACTTTTCATGTGGTCGTGTCCTAACTTATTGTGCTTGCAATATGATTTATGTGATCTATAAAACTTGGTTATGTCAAGTTTATTGCTTCAAGTTTTTAGGCTTTTGCACAAGCTAGGTTCACATGTAGAAAATGCAAAAATGCATGGCTCAAGCTAGTCTAAGTTTGGCTCAATGACCCCATTTGTTGTAAAACTTTCTTAGAATCTGAATATGTCAACCTAGCAACAAGATAGATGAATGTATAAATTAAGGAGGTTTGAGGATTTGAGGGTGTGAAAATCTCATGTATTACTAGCAATAATATGTTTTAACCAAGAAACTATGATTTGAGTGAAATGATACATTTCTAAGCAAGCTGTTTTCAGCAAAATTTATGGGGTGCCGATGAAATAGAGCAAATTAATATAAGCAAATTAAATACTAGACAAATCCAAAAAATATACGTGAATATATTATATGTATCTATCTAGAAAACATGAAGAGTTGATTATGTTTTGATCATTTAGTTTTTCCTTGTATCTTAGCAACCATGAGCGAAACATGTGTACAAGTAGAAGATCTATCCTTGTTGGTCTAACTATTGCGTGGCATGAGCCCACCATACCCTCTTTCGGGATCGTCAATGTTTGCTTTTTTCAGTGA
The DNA here is from genome assembly GCA_008326285.1 of Oryza officinalis. Lineage (NCBI taxonomy): Eukaryota > Viridiplantae > Streptophyta > Magnoliopsida > Poales > Poaceae > Oryza > Oryza officinalis. The sequence continues at coordinate 27,753,882 of BDMV01000008.1, forward strand.
AATTAAAACCCTTGAATGATCTATCTTTCAACCGGCCCTGTGGTAGTATAGGATTTGTTTAAGTCATTATCGATTCAAACCATGCCATGTCACTATATTGGTAATGAATAATTTGACAATGAGTATGGTCATTTAATCCTGTAGCAATAGCTTGTAGTCAAATATACTAGTCCTATTGTGTTAGAGGGTGGAGTTAGAGTCGGACTATTTAACCCAGCAACCATTTACACAAAGAGAGGTAACACGATGTAACCATGCGCAACTACAATGTAGCATAGGTACACAAGAAGAGGATAGCAACGAGACCATGAATTCGTAGCGACTAGGTGCTATGTTATTTGAGGAGAAGCGTAGGTAATAAAAGCCTTACAGATGTAGAGACTTCGACTTCGACTGAACCTCGTTAATAATAAAAGCCATACAGATGTAGAGACTTCGACTGAATCTCGTTAACAAATAATTATTGAGTCGTCATCTGACATGCCTTAGATGATCAATGACTCAAGTGATCAAGAAGTTTAGTCGTCATTCCGCTATATTGACTAAATTTTATAACAAATTTTATTATGTTCCCGTTTGTTGCCTCGTGAAAATCTTTGACGATGCCAAATTAGTTCCAAAACCAAATTAAACGAACCGCTGACTTCATTGGCTATCCATGGATGACAAAGTTTGCCGACCAAAATGGACGACACAAGTGGGAATTTTTTTTAGAAATAATATGAATTTAATGGAAAATCGCAAAAGTAGTGAGCTTTTGCAGAAAATCGCAAATATATGGGCCTGTCGACCCACGGAGGTTCGACAGGACCCAATCGAACGGCGGAGCAATAACAGGCCGGACCAATCGAACGGCCGAGTCTCGACTAGGCCCAGTCGAACAGCGGAAGTTCGACAGGCCGGGCAGCCGGCCCAGTCAAACAACAGCCGTTCGACAGGCCTAGCCTGCCAGCCGATTTTGTTTTGTTAAGTATTGTTTTTTAGTTTTTAATTAATATTAATTTGTTAAGAGTTGTTTTTAACTTTGTAAAAATTAATTAATGACATATTTGTTTAGAAATGATCAATTATAATTTGTAAGTTGTTTTCATAATTAAGTTTGTAAGTAGTTGTTGTAAATATAATTTTGTTACAATTGAATAATACCCATTTTTAATTGATTGTTTGGAGAAACACATCGGATATATAATTTATTAATTTTAGATATATCCATTTTTAATATTGTAATTTATAGAACATTTTTTTAAATTTGGTAAGAATTGTATTTAAGTTGTTAGTAATTAATTAATGACAGAATTGTTTATAGTTGATTAATTATAATTTTTAAGTTGTTACTATAATTAAGTCTTTAAGTAGGTTTTATAATTATAACTTATTATAATTAATTAATACACATTTGTAATTGAATATTTGGAGAAACATATCAGAGTTATAATTTAATAATTTTAGATATATCCATTTGTAATTTATGAATTTACAGAACCTTATTTTGCTTATCGGTTATTTTGGGAAATTCGAAAAATCACTTTCGGATAGGGCCGAAAATTTGCAGAAGCGAAAATTGGTTCTGTCTATTTTCGGAAATTCAAAAAATCGTTTTCGGACGACTCAAAAAATTTGAAATTCATAGAACATATTTTTAGAAACCGAGAAGAAGCATTTTTTTAGAATTGATGTTGAGCACATCCATGACCGTACCGAAACAAGGAGAAGTTGTAGTACAATTTAAACATGATACATCTGGTTCCATGGACGGAGTGCCATCGTTAGGACTCGCCAGTCGCATTGTTCTTCACGACATTGTTGTTCGTAAGCTGCTTTGAACGCCAAGTATTTCTCAGTACTTTCTGATGCGAAATACCAGCGTTCTTCTTGTTCACAAGTGGTTAGGTCGAGAACGGGATTTTCTGTATCGACCCACTCGATGTATCCACAAGCCGTAGCGCGGGCCTGACGAATAGATTTTAATGAAGAATAAACAATCGCTCATGCAAACTAAATAAGCATATGCAGAGAATAAAATACCTCACAGTCATAGTTAGGGCACCTAAAGAAACGCCTTCCTCGAGTGTCTTGATTCCTCGAACCCATTAGTTGGCATCGGTCATCGCAAAGGCAGAGAGGCCGCTCGCAGCAAGGTGAGAATAGCCATACAAGTGGATCGCTACGCCAGTTGGGATCCTCAAGGCCCCGGCGTCTAGACATTGCCGAAAGCAGGTGCGATGAAGAGTTGTGGTAGCGCTTGTTGCCTACACAAATGAAGAAATTATGTGCTGCATCGCTCATTATGGGGACTTATGTAGGCACCAAAATCGCAGTGATAACGTTTACATGTGTACATCATGGGCCACGATGGGTCCGCCCTTTTAGAGTGTTGGATGGAGCCGAAAGCTAGATTGGACGTATGACTTAATGAGAGCAAATTTTCTTCACCGTATGTGACAACACTAGCACGCGTGAATTGGAATTACTTTATCTTACAAAGCAGCGCCGAAAGTTGATCGTGACAAGTCGAACTGACAGTGTGTCCGTGCAATGTGGTATACTGTGTGATGTCATGGACCAGACACCCAAGCGCCGAAAGTTTGTTGTCGTATGCATAAGTAGTTGTGACATATACTAGTGCATGCGCCGAAAGTGTATGTCATGAAATTGTTCATACATATAATATGACATAAGTAGTAAATGCAGAAAAAATTAATCCAGCAAATAAATAACACTACAAGTCAAGAATGCCCCCCTCTCGTACGCTTACTAGGCCCTTCCTTCTTACGTTGTCTGATCTGCTCTGTGGGATAGGTCAAATTATCAGGTGAGTGTCTATGTCTTGCTGGCTGCTGTGGAGTGGCATCCTCTATGTGGGCCCCCGGTTTTGTATACCGGAAACCCCATGTGTATTACAATACCATTCCCTGGATCAGTAGATGGTACACACATGGCACAGTTGTATATCTCAAGCTGACATCGTCATACAGGTCTTACAATATATTAATAATACAAGGGTAGCCCAAATGGAACCCGAATAGACCAAGCATGGTCGATAGCAACACAAAATACCAAAACAACTAAATAAAGTAGCGGAAGCGAAGCAGCGGCGGTCCATCTTATCCCACACGCATCGACTGGTGAACCTAGGTCCCTATTCCACCGTCCTCGGTAACTCCTTGCCAGCATAGCACATGTACAGGTCGACACCAACACCTTTCTAAAAGATGTAAATAAGCAAGAGTGAGTACCAACCGTACTCAGCAAGCCACCACTACAGAATGCATATAATGTTCATAGGGGTTCAAGGATGGCTTGGTTTATTTGCATAAAGCTAGTTTTCACAAATTATTTCACAAACCTATCCCACAACAGTTTTAACTGAAAACCACGTTAAGTTGAAGTTATCATTAACCTGCGAGGGTTCATCCACCTTCCCCAAGCCTCGCTTGGTCCGGTTTACCCTCGCATCCAATTTCCACAATTTTAACCACTATGACCTTTTTGCATATCAGGCAAGGTCACACCTTCCACACCCATCATATTTTAAGCAATATTACAAATTGACGAGGCTAGTCAAGAGTAATACAAGTCCCGGCGCTCATTAACCGCGAGCACGGCTATTCGAATAGTTTAATTTACTCACACTGCAGTGGATGTACGCTTTTAATCCCACACTCCGTGACGCACCCAACACATGAGACTTGTCACGGCCCGGTTTTTCAGTTACCCTCGCATGGCGGCACCCGCTCCAAGGACTATGAATCCCCATTGCACCCCCGGCGCCACATTCCTACCTCGAGCCGGTTGTGAGGGGAGTCCTGGCGCTCCCGAGATTGAAGGTTACATCATACATATATAAAGCTTGACGTCATTAAACCACACACTTCCACATTTCCATACCGATATCCAGAACCTACCATGTCTGGGGTGCCACCCCACGAGAATAACCTAGTCCACCGGGTCTAACCCCACTCAAGAAGTGTGGTCGTACTCGGTTCGTTTCCTGCTTAGCTTCTTGACTCGGTCCTTAACTGACCAGGGTCGGCGGCTTACCGTTCCCAGAACCACCCATATTCTATCCGTGCCGCCCCAGTCGAAATCACTTTTGTTTAATTAAGTTTTTGGGTTTTCACAAAGGTTTTCATGCTGTGGGTGGCGCTTATGTCTCCACCCGATCTCTATCAATCACTCCCATCGAGTGATCAGTGTAACCACATCCACATATCCCACATATGGAGTGTATAACGTCTATGTAAGCAGGGCTAAGCAGTGAGTAAATAATCACGCGTAAAGTAATATACTCAGGTAACAAAGGTGTGTAAATACATAAGGATAAACAATATCAAAGGTAAGGCTTTAAGCAAATGTAGGTACGCGTTTTATAATTAGCATGCAATTTTATTTGCAATCAACACATTTATAAAAATAGGATCAACATGTTCGAGGAAGGGGGCGTAGTGACTTGCCTTGCTTTTAGGTTCCTATATCTTCCAACAATCCCGCGTCAGTAGAATTTCCGGATCATCCACTACGCGATCGAAAAGAGAAAAACATCCAAAACCCTATAAAGCAGATAATAACTATTATAAACTAATTGTGCCATTGGATAGATCACATTTTTAGAAAAATTATGGAAGTTGAACGGAGTCAATTGGACTTACGGTTGAGGAGATATGAATTTTGGAAGATTAATGGATTTTCTGGAATGCGAAAATGAATTTATTAAGTTGGAAAGGAATATTCCCAAGAATATTCTTTTGGCTGTGAAGTAAGAGGGAGGCAATGTGGACTTGGTTTTGGGAGGGCTTGGGCTTTAGCCCAGAGATGAGGGAGGTCGGCTAGGGAGTTAATGTCGACTTTTTAGTCGGCAGCCCAATGGATGAGTAGGGACGTTGTATAGACTTCTATAAGTGACTTCATGGTCTTGGTCCGAGGAACCAAAGGGAGGTTACATGGACTTGTGGATATAATATCAGGTCGGCTAGCCCAATGAAGTTGAGGGACATCAAGTAGACTTGTAGGGATTTTCATGGGCTTAGCCCGACATCGTGAGGGAGGCAATATAGACTTTCGCAAGTTCTAGGTCAAAGTGGGGCCCGCGGGGAGAGAATAAATGTGGGGCCCACTAGTGGGTCCCACCTCCTTTTCCTTTTCTTTTTCTTTTTCTTCCTTTCCTTCTTCTCTCTCCTTCTTCTCTCTTTCTTTTCTCCTGCTTCCTCTGCTGTTCTTGCCGGGAGGAGAGGAGGGTGCCGAGCGAGAGGGCGCCGGCGGTGGGGCGGCTGGGCGCGTCGCGGCCGGGGGTGGAGCGGCGCCGGCGGCGGCGCGGGCGCGCGGCTGGGAGCGCGCAGGCAACGGCGCGGCTCGGCCCAGGCGGCACGGCGGCTGCGGGCGCGCGGTGGCAGCATGCGGGTGGCGCGGCGCGCGCGTGCGGCGGCCGGGCGGCGCGGCTCGGCCGGGGGCGGCGGCGCGCGGCTCGGCAGGGCGGAGCGGCGCCGGCGGTGCAGGCCGGGGACAGCGCGCGGCTGGGGATGCGCGCAGGCGGCGCGGCGGCTGCGGCCAGGCAGGCGGGTGGCTCCGGCCGTGGCGCGCGGCAGCGTGGGTGCCGGCCACGGCGCTCGGCCGGGAGGCTGCGCCGGCCGGGACGGCACTGCTCGCGTCGCGCGGCCAGGAGGCGGCGCCGGGAAAGGCGGCAGTGGTGGCCGGGCTCGGCCAGGGGCGCGGCGCGCGTGCGCCGGCGCTCGGCCGGGCCAGGCGGCTGGAGGGGCGGCCGAGCATGGCGGCACGGCGCGGCAGTGCCACGGCAGGGGCGGCGGCGCGCAGCCGAGGCGGCCGGGAGGCGGGTCGGTGCTGGCTCGGTTTGCGCGGCACGGCCAGGAGGTTGGTGGCGCGCGGCTTGGCCGATGTCCGCGGGAGGGAGGTGGTCGGCCGGGGCAGCTCGGCACGAGCTGGGCCACGGCATCGGCCGGGCGCAGGGGTGACGCGGCTCGGCCGGGCTGGAGGAGGCCGGGGGCGGCTGTGCGGCAGAGCGCGCGCGATGGCCGGGCGTAGCCGAGGTTCACGACTCGGCGGCCGCGGCAGGAGACGACGTGCTGGCCACGACGTCGGCCGTGCGCGAGCTGCTTGGCACCGGACGGCACGGCGGAGTGGAGGCCGAAACGGTTCACCGGACAGGGGCGACGCCGGCCGGGGTTTCGGCCGAACGACGACGACGCATATGCATACACACGGCTAGCTAGCTGCATGCATGTGAGCTGCTTGCATGCATGCATATGCATACACACGACTAGCTAGTTGCATGCATGTGAGCTGCCTGCATGCATGCATGCACACGGTTAGCTTGTTGTATGGCGCATGCATGGCCGGTGGTGAAGCGGCGATCGTTGCGGAGGGCGGCCGCGCAAGGAACGGGTACGGTGTTGCGCCTCACGACGTCACCGCGCCGCGGCAACAACGGTAGACGAGGAATGCGGTAAGGAAGCAAAAGCAAGAGGAAGAGCAGGAGAGGAGCTCACCTTGCGGCAGCCGGGTAGCGGCGTACCGGGCGACGGTCCTCGCACGAACTACGGTCGTCGAGGTACAGCCTGGGGATGGTCGACCCGCGGATCGTCCTCGCACACCACGTGTTCGATCGATGGTAACAAACGAACACACAGTGTTAAGGAATAAATGTTAGCGGGTTAGTGCAAGTTAGGGGTCAGGGGTTAGCGAGTTAGAGGTCAGCGGGTTAGTGAGTTAGAGGTCAGCGGGTTAGTGAGTCAATGGGTCGAATGTTAGATGTTAGAGGTTAGCCGTTCGATAAGTTAGTCGTTCTCGGGGTTCAGATGACGGCGCGGCGGCCTACCCGTCCTCTTGCTCAACTGAGGCCCAGCCGGAGCCGGCCGCGGTGGAGCAAGCGGAGAGACGGCAGCGCGTGCGCGGGAGGAAGTGGCTGAGAGGATGCAGAACGAGCAGGAGGAGAAGAAAGAATGGAGAGGGACGGTTGCGTATTCGGCTATGGTTGCCCTTATATAGGCTTCACCGCACGAGCTCGTCTTGAATGGCCATGAAGACAGGGACGGGGTAGTTGCAGCGGCCGCGCGGGTTGGTGCGCATGCCAGCTTAGGCTCGACTAGCCGCTTGCATGCAGGCATACGCATAGCTAGCCAGCTGCATGGTGCATGCTCGTGGCTGACTTGCTTGCATGCATGCACATGCACAACTAGCTTGTTGCATGGCTGGCGGCGGTGCGAGGTTGAGCAGGATGCGCGTGGAATGGCCGGCAAGCTCGCCGGTGAGACGGGAGCGGAAGATGGCAGCCGGTGGTGTCGCAGCGGCCTCGTCGTAGCGGCGCGGCGTGCGGCGACGTCGCCACCGAAAACAGTATGGGGGGAGAATTAGACTTTATTTTTACTACCAACCCAATAGGAATGAAAGGGCTCGGGGAGGCAACATGGACTTTTCCAGAAAAAGCCCAGCAGGAAGGCCACGGTAGAGGGAGTGGAAATGAACTTGTTTTGCGGAATGGGTTGGGCTAACAGAGGGAAATGTGGCCCAAAGAAATAGGATGTTCGAATATTTTCTTTGGGATATGAAATTTGGAAATTTGAAGGGGGTTTGAGATAGAATTTGTACAGAGGACAACCTTTTCGGTAAAAGGATTTAATCGAGATCTTTTGGCACAGATTCTAGACACACACAAATAAACAATAAACAAGCAAACTAAAATTATGCCTGAGGACTAGACTTTGTCTGAGGAGGTCATATCCTTGAAAATAGCCTATTAGGAATTTATATTTCGCAATTAAGGTTTCTAGTAAATACTTTACCAATAGACATTATTTTGCAAATAATTTCCAAAAGCTTATCACTCTATATAAAGGTGCATAGAAAATAATCAAAGCTATTTCTTTAGTGGAACAATATTTGTTTTAATAAACTATCCCTTAATGGGTTTTATCCAAAATGGTGATACATTTAGATATATAGCTTTATTTATAAAGTAAATATGCTCAAGGGTTTTTGTTTTTCGAAAATAATTGGCATATGCAAATCATAGCTCCTTGAATAAATAATATTTGAAATCAAATATCGACGTATCCTCAGACGTTCGTCTATTAGCCCACGTGTAAACGAAAAACGACAGATCGAATTGAGTTAGTTCAGGCATGAATGTATTTTGAAAAAGATTTTTGGTTATTCTGAATTTTTAATTCCGTATTCCAAAGTCGAAATATTCAGGATGTTACAAACCTACCCCCCTTAAAATAATCTCGTCCCCGAGATTACTTAGGGGTTAGAAAAAGAGAGGGATGGTTGCACTCCGGGAGACTTCTGAAGAAACACAGAGGCTGAGGTACCATGAATTTTCCAAATTATACAGGTTCGGTGCTGGGCTGGTGAAGAACATCCTGGTTCACTGTCCTGACCATTTTAAACTCCTTTTTCACGCGGATAAGCTTGCACTTTTTCTGGGGACAGGCGTCGGTACCTTTATCTTCTTTTTTTTTTGTGATTCATATGCATGCGCATGTGGCAGTGGTTGTAGCGCGCAACGACTGGTTGTCGCAGTGGTACCTTGTGTACTCTGCGAGGTTCATAGCCATTAACCGGGGCATCCAAATATTCAACGGCTCGTTTCGAAATACACCGGTCTATCCAAAATTTCAAATCGCCCTGTACACTTGGGTAGTTGCTTTGCCAGGCGTGCAACTTTTGATAAAAAGGGGAAGAGAGAGGGGGCTGCTTTACGCCTCTTTGCGCGGTAGCCCCGAGCGGAGTGTGAGTGGAGGGTGGTGTAGCTCAACTAAGGGAGGAGATGGAGCGGCGGCTCGGCGGTGGAAGCGACCTGGATGGCGGCGAGCGCGGCGCTAGCTACCACGGTGCCGGTGGCGGCGCGGAGCGAGGCGCTGCGGCGCAAGGTGCTCCGAGCGGGGGCGTTGCGGCCAGGGGTGAGCTACGCCGGCGGTCGGGGTCGGCGACTGCTGCGGTTGAGTCGCAGCGGCGTGCTTCTTCTCCGGCGCAGGCGGCAAGCGACGCCATTGGGGGCGGGGCTGCTGTGATGATGGCGCGGGGACATCCCAATCGAAGAGGGACCTTCTTGTCGTGGGTGTGCATTGCCTTGTACTGGGTGTGGGTATGGTCCGGCCTACAGTTTGTTAGCGCAACTATTTGCGCCACTTTATCTTGGTTGGTGCGTCCAGTGGTCATCCTTTGGGGGTGGTGGCGCGTGCTTGTTGCGGACGAGTATGCCGACCACCTATGTGAGGCGGTGTTCCTCCTCATAGTGTTGGCGCCCATCGTCTTCATTTCCGTTCTGAAGGCGATGTTAGAGTAGGTAGTTGACGACATGGTTGCCAAACCTTGGCATGTATCCCCTATGTATCGATCTTCATAGTCCATCTCTTTAATCTTTGGCCTCTCGTGTCATTAGTATGGTTGTCTCTAGTTTGTACTTGTGCCTGACTTGGCTTATCCGTTGATGAGGCTTGATTACTAACGGCATTATGGGTTTTCCGAACAGGTTCATGCCTGTTTTAACTTTGGGTATCTAGGGGTTGCTTTCTCATTAGACGAGATTATCGTTCAATCTTGAAATAGTTCAATCCGTCGGATGGCTTTCTATGGAAAGGGCAGGTCAGCCTAAGTGTGGACACAGACGACCCTTTCTGAACAATGGATTCATGGCAGGCAAAAGGTTGTGTTACCCTTCATCCAATTTCTCCTTTGAACGAGATAAAAGGGGAATACATCCTTAGTGAGGAAAAGGGAGAGTTGCTACTACTGGATAAGACATTTCCCAACAAGGGTCTACACACATAGCTTGCTCATGGTGACGGTGGAGGCGAGAGTGGATCGAACTCCAGCGGAGGCTTCCTGCGAATCCTGGTCAACTTGTGGCCTTGGATGCGGCGAACTATCTCAGATGCTTGCAAGAGTTGTATGGTAGTGCACTCCAGAGATAAGCGCTGGTAGCGGGCTTCTAGATCGGCATACCGATCTCGAAGTTCATCCAGTTCTTCGAGGGCCTGCTCATAGGCGTTCTCAGTGGTGCAGGCTAGCTTGGAGAGGAGAGTGCACCTGCTCCCTTCGAGTTGTCCAGTCGAGCGGAGGCGGCACCGGTTGTCGTCTTCTTCGCGATAGGGGTGGAGACCAAAGCTGTCGGCTACACCCAAGGGGACGCAAATCTTGCAAAGCCGTAGGAGGGCCTCACGAAACACATCCTTGATGGCAGCTTCAGAGGTGATTCGAGGATGGCGAGTCTGGAAAGCGACCACTTCATCTCCTTGGAAGTGGAGGAAGACTTTCACCTTCCAGCTCTTCTGGGATCCCTGGACGATTTGCTCGCCACAGTAGACGGGCTCCTCAAAGAAATCGAGTTGCCGGAGTAGGTGGCCTAGTTGTTCGGCATACCCGTTAGGGTTTTCCATGGCATGCCCCTCCATGGTTACGGGTGGGTTTTCCATGGGCTTGGGTTTCTGGCTAGCTTAGACCAAAAGAAGGGTGCCCTTTATCGTGGTTGCTTGGGGTTCCTTTTGTAGGCACCATCTTTCGGTGGCTCCTGTTATGGGGTCAGCATCTCCAGTGTTTGTGCTTCTCACGGTAAGTCCTGTTCCACTTACTGGTGGTGGACAGTATCTTGTCATGTATTCCCGAGGACTGGTGGTCATGGTTCTTGTCAGCCTTGGTTTGACGGGTCTTAAGGCGATTACATGCCCATAAAACTGGATTATCTTATGGCTGGGCATTTTGCTGCAGAGTCAGTCCTTAGAGTGTCCAATGAAATTTTCTTGTTCTTCCTGTCATGGGCATGGCTACTTCGGGTCCTTAATGAGTCGTCTGGGGCCGCTTGTTGATGAGGGCTTGAATACTGATTTTATTATTAGTTCATCGCCGTACTTACATCGCTTCCTGCTCGGGTAACGGGGGTCGCTTCTTTCTGTTAGGTGTGCTTATTAACCAAAACTTGGAATAACCCATACTGACAACAATGGGCTTCCCAGAGGAAGGCATGATGATCTAGCTACGAACAAAATGTTCAGCTGCAAACCATGAACTTATGACGGACCAACGGTTTCATTCCATTCATAACAGGATACAGGGGTACAACTCCAGGGGTAGGGTACAATTCAAGGGAAAGGGAAAAGGAACTACTACGCTTAACAGTGCAAAGCCTAATAGAGGTTTGCACACCTAACGGTACTCATGGCGATGGCGCAGGGGAGACTAGATCCATCCCTAGGGGGGACTTCTCGCGTTTCCTGCTCATCTCACCGGCTTTCATCATACTGGCCGCCACATTCGCCTGTGCAAGCAGTGCAGAGGTGTTCCTGTGGGTCAGCCGCTGGTAACGGGCTTCCAGGTCTGTGTACTGGTCTCGAAGCTCGTCCAGCTCCTCGAGTGCCTGCTCATAGGCATTCTCGACAGTGCAGGCTAACTCGGAGAGGAGAGCGCACCGGGTTCCTTGGTCCTGTCTGGTCACGCGGAGGTGGTACCGGTTGTCTTCTTCGGTGCGGAATGGGTGCAAGCCATAGTCATTGACTATACCCAAAGGGGCGGAGATCTTGCAAAACCGATAGAGGGTTTCACGAAGCACATCCTGGAAGGCAGCTTCAGGGGTGATCCGGGGATGACGTGTCTGGAAGGAGATCGCCGTTCCTTCTCCTTCTCCCTGAAAGGAAAGAAAGATCTTCACCTTCCAGTACTTCCGGGATCCTCGGACGATCTGCTCACTATGGTAGATGGGTTCAGTGAAACCACCTAGCTGCCGAAGTATGCACTCCAGCTGTTTGGCATATGCATTGGGGTTGTCCTGAGGTGGACAATCTGTGGTTACCATGGGGTCACTGTGAGGGGGGTTCTCTGTGGTTGCCATGGGGTTGTTCTGAGGGAGACTCCCTGTGGTTACCATGGGGTCTGCCATGGGGCTAGGGGTTTTTTTTTTCTGGCTAGCTTGGTTCAAAAGAAGGGAGAGGAGTGATGCATTTCCCTGGGGTAGCCTGGGGCTCCCTTTATAGGCATCGACCACTGGCTACTGTGATGGGGTCAACAACTCCAGTGCTCGTGTGTCCCGGTGTGGCCTGTTCCAATTATTGGCGACGAGCAGTATGCTATTGTGGATCCTGTCAATCGAGGCTCCTGTTGTGTTCCTGTGGGTACTGTTGAAATATGGCGATTCCCGGGTCTTCCGGAGTCCTTGGTCGGTACTGTTTGGGTCGCCGTCCTTGTGGTCGAAGCTTTCGGCTGAGGTCGCACTCCTATCTTCGTAGGTTGCCGAATTCCCAAGTGGTTTTGTTGTGGTCGGCTTACTGTGGCTGTACCGGGTGGGGTCTTAACTTAACACTTGTCGATCCTAATTGTACTCATGTTGGTAATCATCCTTCATCCTGACAACACCGGTATTTGGAAGATTAGGGAGGCATGAGAAAGTCCATCGGGAAGAAAGAAATAGAGTTTTCTAAGAAAGGGCTGCTTAATGGGAAGTTTTAATTGTTCGGGTGATGTGTATCATATACTTGGTGAGCACACAAGGGAGGGGGGGTGAGTAGTTAACTGCTTAAGAGCTACTACACAACAAGAAAATCAATGCACAAAACGATGGGTTGCCACCCCATACTGCAATAACTCACAATAGGAGGTGGCTTATGCACAATACAACGTCTACGACACACATCTAAGGGTATTTAGTCAGATCGGTTAGTGGTTCATGAGGTCCTAATAAACCAGCTATCTCTTCATCCTTAATCCTTATAGTCTGTATAGGAGTATTTGAAATTAGAGTGGTGAGTAGGGGTTGGATATAAATGAATTTTCAAAATTACTCGAGAAAGAGGAGTAGTAAGAACCCATGGCTTTATCAAAATAGTTTTTGCAAATATATAGCTTGAGGGTAATAGGCTGCACTAAACCAGTCCTAGGTTTTAACGGTGGTTACAAGGGTCCTTAGGTCCTGCAGTCGTCTTGCTCTGATACCAACCCTGTGAGCCCCCGGTTTTGTATACCGGGAACCCCATGTGTATTACAATACCATTCCCTGGATCAGTAGATGGTACACACATGGCACAGTTGTATATCTCAAGCTGACATCGTCTTACAGGTCTTACAATATATTAATAATACAAGGGTAGCCCAAATGGAACCCGAATAGACCAAGCATGGTCGACAGCAACACAAAATACCAAAACAACTAAATGAAGTAGCGGAAGCGAAGCAGCGGCGGTCCATCTTATCCCACACGCATCGACTGGTGAACCTAGGTCCCTATTCCACCGTCCTCGGTAACTCCTTGCCAGCATAGCACATGTACAGGTCGACACCAACACCTTTCTAAAAGATGTAAATAAGCAAGAGTGAGTACCAACCGTACTCAGCAAGCCACCACTACAGAATGCATATAATGTTCATAGGGGTTCAAGGATGGCTTGGTTTATTTGCATAAAGCTAGTTTTCACAAATTATTTCACAAACCTATCCCACAACAGTTTTAACTGAAAACCACGTTAAGTTGAAGTTATCATTAACCTGCGAGGGTTCATCCACCTTCCCCAAGCCTCGCTTGGTCCGGTTTACCCTCGCATCCAATTTCCACAATTTTAACCACTATGACCTTTTTGCATATCAGGCAAGGTCACACCTTCCACACCCATCATATTTTAAGCAATATTACAAATTGACGAGGCTAGTCAAGAGTAATACAAGTCCCGGCGCTCATTAACCGCGAGCACGGCTATTCGAATAGTTTAATTTACTCACACTGCAGTGGATGTACGCTTTTAATCCCACACTCCGTGACTCACCCAACACATGAGACTTGTCACGGCCCGGTTTTTCAGTTACCCTCGCATGGCGGCACCCGCTCCAAGGACTATGAATCCCCATTGCACCCCCGGCGCCACATTCCTACCTCGAGCCGGTTGTGAGGGGAGTCCTGGCGCTCCCGAGATTGAAGGTTACATCATACATATATAAAGCTTGACGTCATTAAACCACACACTTCCACATTTCCATACCGATATCCAGAACCTACCATGTCTGGGGTGCCACCCCACGAGAATAACCTAGTCCACCGGGTCTAACCCCACTCAAGAAGTGTGGTCGTACTCGGTTCGTTTCCTGCTTAGCTTCTTGACTCGGTCCTTAACTGACCAGGGTCGGCGGCTTACCGTTCCCAGAACCACCCATATTCTATCCGTGCCGCCCCAGTCGAAATCACTTTTGTTTAATTAAGTTTTTGGGTTTTCACAAAGGTTTTCATGCTGTGGGTGGCGCTTATGTCTCCACCCGATCTCTATCAATCACTCCCATCGAGTGATCAGTGTAACCACATCCACATATCCCACATATGGAGTGTATAACGTCTATGTAAGCAGGGCTAAGCAGTGAGTAAATAATCACGCGTAAAGTAATATACTCAGGTAACAAAGGTGTGTAAATACATAAGGATAAACAATATCAAAGGTAAGGCTTTAAGCAAATGTGGGTACGCGTTTTATAATTAGCATGCAATTTTATTGACAATCAACACATTTATAAAAATAGGATCAACATGTTCGAGGAAGGGGGCGTAGTGACTTGCCTTGCTCAATTGGGGGTTTGTTCTCGATTAGCTCAGTTTCCTCCTCGCAGATGTACCCTGTCCGGTTGAATACTAACGTCACAAACTACTCGCTAACACAAAGAGTCAAAAATTCTAGAACAATCAAAAATAACCAAACTAGTGCCATTGCGTAGATCTTGATTTTAGAAAGATTTTGACGAAAGTTTCGTTCAAATCCGACTTAAAACGAGGGAGATATGGAATTCAAAAGATTGGAAAAGTTTTAAAACAAAGAAAAGGGAAAGGTCTGACGGGTGGAACTGCCCTTAACTCCTCACGTACAGGTTTTGTTTTTAAAAGAGTGTGCGCATGGTGAGGTGAAGGGCGTGGGCGAGTTACAAGCAGGCATGCATATGCATACACACGGCTAGCCAGCTGCATGCATATGAGCTGCTTGCATGCATGCACACGTACAGCCAGCTAGCTGTGTGACGCATGCACGGCCAGCGGCACAACGGCGATCGCTGCGGAGGCATCCGCGCAAGGAACGGGTACGGTGTTGCACCTCACAACGTCACCGTGCCGCGGCAATAACGGCGGTAAGGAAACAAAAGCAAGAGGAAGAGCAGGAGAGGAGCTCACCTCACGGCAGCCGGGTAGCGGCACACCGAGTGGCGGTCCTTACACGAAACTATGGTCGTCGATGTACAGCCTGGGGACAGTCGGCCCGCGGATCATCCTCGCACACCACGTGTTCGATCGGTGGCAACAAACGAACACACAGCGTTAAGGAATAAAGGTTAGCGGGTTAGTGCAGGTTAGGGGTTAGGGGTTAGCGAGTTAGAGGTCAGCGGGTCAGTGAGTTAGAGGTCAGCGGGTTAGTGAGTTAGAAGTCAGCGGGTTAGTGAGTCAATGGGTCAAATGTTAGATGTTAGAGGTTAGCCGTTCAATAAGTTAGTCGTTCTCAGGGTTCAGATGACGGCGCGGCGCACGGCGACGTCGTTGCCGGAAGTAGTACCGGGGAGGAGCATTAGATGTTATCTTTTTATTACTTAACCCAATAGGAATGAATGGCTTGGGGAGGCAAGATGGACTTCAATAGAGGGGATTGGGTGCGTAGAGGGATATATGTTAGACTTTGGTGAGGAGGATGGCTTGTTGGTGGACTTCGGCCCGAAGAACAAGAGGGATGTAACTTGGACTTGTGGATAGGTTGTAAGGCTGTTTGGCTCAATGAGGTAGGGGGAGGCGTTGTAGACTTCTTGGCGGACTTTATGGGCTTCGGCCCGACAAAGAAGAGGGATGCGATATGGACTTTTGTAAAAGATTTCATGGACTCGGCCCGATGGAAGAGGAGGGAGGTCTTATAGACTTCCTAGTTGGGTAGTCCAAAGAAGAGGGACCTGATTTAAACTTCTTCAAAGTTTGGGGGCCACGGAGAGAGAGAAAGGGATGGGTCCCACTGGTGGGTCCCACCTCTCTCTTTCTTTTCTTTTTCCCTTTTTTTTTTCTCTCTTCTCTTCCTTATCCTTTCCTTCTCTTTCCTTCTTCCTTTCTCTCTCTCTCCTTTCTCTTCTCTGCTGCTGCTTCCTGGGGAGAGGAGGGTGCCGCGGGAGGGGGCCGACGGCTGGGGAAGGCGGCCGGCCGGGCGACGGCGCGGCACGGCCGGCGGAGCGGCGCCGGCGTGCAGGGTGGCCGTAGGCGGCGCGCGCGGCTTGCGCGCGCTCGGCCGGGGTGGCGCGGCGGCTGGGAACGGCGGCGCCGGCTCGATGCGGCAGAGCGGCGTCGACGGCTGGGAGCGGCGGCGCCGGCTCGGGGCGGCAGAGCGGCGTCGGCGGCTGGGAGCGGCGGCGCCGGCTCGGGGCGGCAGCGCGTTGGCGCGGCGCGACGCGCTGGCGGCGCGGCCGGGGACGGCGCGCAGGCGCGGCGCGATGGCAGGGAGTGGCGTCGGCATCCCAGGGCAGTGCCGGCCGAGACGGCTCGGCGCACGGCAGGGGCGGTCGGCTGGCGTGTGGCGCGGGCGCGGCTGGGAGGCCGGCGGCTGAGCGGCGTGGCACGGTGCCGACCACGGCGCTCGGCAGGGAGGCCGGCAAAAGGGAAGGGCTCGACAGGGGAGGGCGACGGCTTGGCCTGGCCGGCCAGTGGTGGCGCCGACTCGGCCGGTCGTGGTTACGGCAACAGTGAGCGAGAAGGACGGCTTTTATAGCCGTCGCGGCCAGCGGATGACGACGAAGGCTGCTCTGCCGAGCGGGGCCGAATGCTCTGTCCGGCTGACGCCAATGGCAGGGCCGCACAGGGGCGAAGACGGTGGACGGTGGTCGATGGAGGACGGCATGGACTCGGCGTTTGCTTTCGGTGTGGACGCTTGACACCGGCAAGCTCGTCGCGGTGCCATGGCGCACTGGACCGTGTGCAGAGATGGTCGTATGCTTGGCGGAGAAGGCGGCGACGGTGCCTAACTATGCTTAGTGTACAGTGCAGGACGGTGCCTAATCTCCGATTTGCAGGGAGCTCAGGAAATAAAGAGCTAAAGAACGTGTGCATGCATGCATGCTGTGAGTGTAATAGAGTTCGCTTGTTGCTATGCCTTGTGTGTTGGAAAAATAAATTTGCTTGTTGTTGTTCTGTGTATACAGGGAGGTAGATAAGTATTTTGGCTTGCAATGAATGGAGTGAGTAGGAAGCAAAATAATTTAGAACTGGTAAAAATTGGACGAGCGATTTAGGACGCATTTCGGATTCCAAAATCCAAACACGAAGATTTTATTTGGAGAAAAGATGACTGGAGGAAAAATTCGGCTTCTGCAGGTTCCATCGGTTCACGATTAAATTCGACGAGAAGGTTCCATCGGTTCACGATTAAATTCGATGAGAGAAATGGCCGTCGAATTTTGATATGTATCTGCACAAAAATATTTGTTGGCGGTAGGATTCCAGAACCAATATTGCTAGGATCTCCGGATAGAAGGAAAATTATTTGGAAAGATATTTTGGAGGGAAGAGAAGTGTGAGTCTACAAGGAAATAATTAATTGGGATCTTTGGCACAGATTCTAGACACACACAAATAAACAATTAACAAGCAAACTAAAATTATGCCTGGACTAGACTTTGTCTGAGGAGGTCATATCCTGAAAATAGCCTATTAGGAATTTATATTTCGCAATTAAGGTTTCTAGTAAATATTTTACCAATAGACATTATTTTGCAAATAATTTCCAAAAGCCTATCACTCTATATAAAGGTGCATAGAAAATAATCAAAGCTATTTCTGTAGTGGAACAATATTTGTTTTAATAAACTATCCCTTAATGGGTTTTATCCAAAATGGTGATACATTTAGATATATAGCTTTATTTATAAAGTAAATATGCCCAAGGGTTTTTGTTTTTCGAAAATAATTGGCATATGCAAATCATAGCTCCTTGAATAAATAATATTTGAAATCAAATACCGACGTATCCTCAGACGTTCGTCTATTAGCCCACGTGTAAACGAAAAACGACAGATCGAATTGAGTTAGTTCAGACATGAATGTATTTTGAAAAAGATTTTTGGTTATTCTGAATTTTTTAATTCCATATTCCAAAGTCGAAATATTCAGGATGTTACACTCTAGCTGCACGGACTCCCCCTGCTGCGTAGGCTGCGTGACCGGAGGAGCACCGTACCAGTAGTCTATGCCACCTTGCGCATCGGGTGCATCCGTTGCAAAGAAATCATCCACGAATTGTGTTCGAGGAGAGACAGCAGGAACTGCAGAATGCCCCTGGGAAAACCCGTAGTCGTAACCTGTTGCAAAATAGAGGCGATGCCACACTATAATAGTTAGTAACTACGCATAAAAATTAAGCGAACGATGATGCTAGTCTTGGTTGTAAACAATACTTACTTGTGTGCTGTGTGTACTCGGACTCCGGTGTGCGCGGAGTACAGTAGAGTCCCCAACCCGGTGTGGGCGCCAGGTTATCACCTGTCGGCAGATAGGGAAAGTCTGGCTCCTGATAAGCTGCCTGCGTATCGTACACCTGCTGTGGTTGTTTACGTTGCAGAGGTTACGAAATGGTATGAAACGAATGTTGAGCACGATATGAACTGGATGTTAAGCAAGGCAAACGTGTCGTACCTGAGGCCGCGGTGGTGGCATACTCGATGCCGGAACCCCAAAGTCAGACGATCTCCCTGGGCAAACAGGGGCCGGCGTCTCCTGAAGCGAAGGCCGAGCGTGCGATGGACCGGCGTCGTCGTAGTGGCGATGTGAAGTAGAGGAGCGGAACTGGTCCACACTAGAGCGTCGTGGTAGTGGTGGCGATCCTGCCCGCCAAGTCCACACTAGAGCTACCCATAAGTTGTCATGTTGTGGCTTGTAACCAAGCACTCTCCAAGGGCATCCAGGCTTTGTGCACTTCACGTCATACGTCGTCCGATTTGAAACCTTCACCCTGAACTCCCGCTTCTGCAGAAAAGCCTACCTCTTCACCGCGTCTTATAGGTGCCCTTTGTCGTGAAACATCTGTCCAACTTGCACCTTCTCTCTATCATATCGCCAGCGGGCATCTAAACCATCGTTAACTCCTAGACGGCTCATGGATATGGTCGTCCAATCTTCAGGTACGTTGGTTTCCTCGTCCCACTGTGCTGTATCTTGCCCTTGCACCATGAACGAAATATATTTCTCGTTCTCCAGTTCCATCTCTTCCACTACCGCATCATTCTCCTCCGCTGCATCAACAGCCAAAGGTGAGTCTGGCTCATCGTCATCCAATTCGTTAACCGGACAATTGCCACCGGGCACAGCTACATCTACAGTAGCCTCCTCCTCTACTGCTTCCTCTTCACCACTCCTGCAAATATTAGCCTCTTCCACGATATGCGCTTGTTCCACCTTCGTGCAGCTGCTCTCGCCAGTCCTAACAATATCTATTTTCTTTTGCACCAATATTGCCAGACTATAACATTTCTCTCTTATTTTAGCCACAAATTTTCTCCAACTCCCAGTAGATGCAACCTCTACTACTCTCCACTGCCATCCGTATTCACTCCTTACCGGCCACACGGCTTTTATGATGAATTTCTCAATCAAAGGATCTATCCCGAACATATTATGCAGCCACCCTAGCACTTCGTTCAAAACCAACTGGTCTGGTGTATTTAGGGTAGTATCAACGAATGCATATACGGTCAAATCTACCCCGCTATCACAGAGTTGTATTGGAGCGTCATCATAATACACCCGAATGGGCACACCACCTTACATCCTGAAATAGCATGCCAATTGCTATTAATACGTCACTACCCAGTAAGGTGTCGTATGCTCTATGCTTACGTTATTGCTCTAACGTATTCAAACTATATTTCATTACTTAAATATATGTTCCATTCAATTTTAACTAATAATAAACGTATAATACCTCCATTCCATTTTAACTAATAATAAACGTATAATACCTGTACTAACAACCAACAATGATTAATAAAAAAAAATTATCGTCGTCCAAAGAGATTACAAATTTATACCTTCGCTGTCGTTGCTCTTTCCTGCACAATTGCGGACGTCTCCTACCCAACCACGTAGTAATTCCCTCTGGCCAAGTGACACAGCTCTGCATCGTAAATTTGACTAATTAAATATAATTTCCTTTCGATTCGTACTAACGCTCAACATTGATTTCTCCCCGATGATAACTATTTCACCATTACGAAATTGCTAATCACCTCAGCAAACATATACTAACTAACTTCGAATTATTTGCAACATACAACTAAATAACTATATCTACTAACATTACACAATGACTAATGGTTAACACATTCAACAGATTATATGTACTAACAACAATGACTAATGATTCACAAATTAAAATTTCACAACCTAACTTAGGGATTACAGTTTTTTACCTTAATCACTGCAGCTACTTGTCTTCTCTTCTCGTGGTGCTATCTTCACGACGACGTGGTGCACCGGCAGCCCACGGCAATGGCGACGGCGAGCTGGCGCGATAGCGGCTGGAGCTGGCGGCGGCGTGTGAGGCAAAGCTGAGGTGAAGAACCAAGAGACGAAGTGGTCCTCGGTTGAAACGAATCGGGGTTATAAGCCGGCCTGTCGGCACGCGGCTGCTTGACAGGGGGGCCTGTCGGCACATGGTTGGTCGACAGGGGCGGTGAGCGCTGCCTGTCGCCACGCGGCTGGTCGACAGGGGCGATGGGGGGCCCTGTCGGCACGCGGCTGGCCGACAGTGGCAGCTGTCGCGCTCCCGTTGGCCGACAGGGCGGTGGCGTGGGTCCTGTCGAACTACGGGCGTTCGACAGGGCCTGTCGTTTCTCCCCCGTTCGACAGGTGCTTGTGTCGTCTCACCCCCGGTCGACAGACCCATATTTGCGCAATTTGATGCTAAAGCCCACTACTTTTGCGATTTTCCATTAAAATCATATTATTTCAAAAAAAAATTCCACAAGTGGCGCTAATCTCTCCCTACGACTCTCCTAGTCTCCTTCCTTCACTTGCGCTCTCCCAATCCCAAATTCCCAATTCCCAAGCCCATCTCTCTCTCTCTCTCTCTCTCTCTCTCTCTCCACTCCAGCGGAGGCACGGCCGGCTCCCCCCGCGTCGCCGCCGCCGGCGAGCAGGGCACGGGCGTGTGGCGCGGACGGCGTCCCCTCCTCCCCCCCGTGCGCCCCTGTGCCGCGAAACCAGGTTTGGTGAGCCAGGGGGGGAGAGGAGACGCGGCACGGCATCCGTCTCCGTCCCCGTCCGCGTCCGGATCGAATCCGAGGTATCCGCTCTTCTCTCTAGTAGCGCTCCCTCGCCGTCGTTCTCCTCCTCCACGATACCCTATGAGCAGGTGTTGCGTGGATCGGAGATCCATCAGGGATTAGAATGAATTTTAGATTGGTTTGTTTCACCCAACTAACCTGTCCACGCAGCGCACCTTCTTCCGGATCACCTTTGGTGTATGTCAAACGGAATTGGTGAGAGGAGTGATGCTGCTGATATCGAATCATAGTTGCACGTAATTTTATTTATGTTTTGCTGCAGTAGTAAGATTTGGAGGTGGGAATCACCGTACCATGTTGGCCACATTGATTTTGTTGATATGGCCGTATGGGGTTTAGCGTGAAACCGATTAGCATTACTTGGATCATGCCAACATAGTGTTGTTTGGTCAGATATTATCACTGATCGGTCTGTGATTTTGTGCCTACCTTTGAAGTTTACTTCCTGCATTTTTTTCTGCTTTCATATGTTGATGCAGCTTCTCATTAAAGCAACTTATGCAAATATTATATTTTCTGTTGAATGTAAATATACACTTTTTTGGTCGAAATAAATCTTCCATAAAAGAGGAGCACGGTATTAGGTGTATCCCTGACACTCACTACAACTTAAAGTGTGCTTCTGAGATTCTTCCTTTTCTCGCAATTTCATAATATATGAACCAACTACTATTGTCCTACAAAGCTGTTACTATTGTAACTCTAGCGTTACACGGTGGGACTTGCTACCTTTTTCTTTAACATGAACAGTATACACCGTTGGACAATTCCACTAATAAGTGATTTTCTCTTCACCTTGCATAATGTGTTGGTTGTATTGATAGGCATTATTTTAATCCTAAAAGTCTCTCTCTCTCTGGGGTCTTATATGTCCTGCTGTTTTGTTGCCTGCTATAGCATTAGGCATCCAAATCCTTCCAGTTACTATGTGCTGGTCCTTTCGTTAGGTTTGTAAAATCATAGTTAATTAACTAGCCAGATGGACATATTGCACATTATCTCTCTTTTTTCCCCACTTTCTGATATATTACAGCTGGTATATGCTCATCCACGCCACAAGTTGTATAAGTAAAACACACTGTAGTGAACAAAAATGCCATTCTATAACGCACAGCTGTGAATATTTTTTATTGGTGATTTTTTTATTGGAACATTTATACACAAACCAGAGCAAGCAGAAATATGCCATGTTTTTCCTTCTTTACTCTACTGGAGAACAGGACAAAATTATGTATATATGTTTTGGTCGCACAAAATTATATTGAAATCCTTTGAGCGCATTGGTTGCTTTTCATTTGTCAAGCCTAAGGAGGATCAAGCTGGTCTTTTGTTTCATAAAGTCACTTGTATGCTTCTTCCATGAGAAGTCATTTTTATTAGTTTTATCAGTTATCACCATCTCAATGAACTCATAGGCAGTGAAAAACTGTTTGTGTGGTTTTGACTGGCCCCAGATGACACCCCCTCTTTGGCATCCTGGATCGCATGTTTGTTATTGTGGTATTGTCTGTGCATGCTACCCATTATTTCCCTTTTGCTCTTTATTTCTAAACCACCTAAAGTTTGTGCTAGCAGGCTAGCATTGACTTACCTCTCTTTTCTAGCATTATTATTAACATAACCATGGTGGGCATGGTTTGCTGAAAAGTTTAAATGAAAACATGATGATAAAATGCCTTGTTAATAAATTCAGTCTAATCTAATGGCTAAAGAAATTACTTTCGCTGAAGATATTAAGCATGTGAATATGTGTGCCTGTTGACCTGTTCTGCAGAGTGAACCTTCACATGGAACTATGGAAGCCAATGAAATTGCCAACAAAAAACTTTATGAAGTTTCCTATTTTAGTATATATTATGAGAAAGCGACTATGGTACATATGAATGTAAATTATGTGTTACATGACCTTTTTCCTCCATACAGTAATTATTTCTTACAAGTGGAAGTGGTGAGGAGTTAAAAGCATCAAGTGAGAACTTTTTTTTAGCTGAAAAATTTGCGTACAAAGCCTTGTTTGCTTTTCTGTGAGATTTGCCTTAATTCACACTACATTCCTTTTTTTTTGTCACCATGTATGTCTTTCAAAAGAGGAGTCCTATTCATGTTCTAATGTGTGACATTCTTGAGTAGGCCTATAAATGGCAGGAAGAAACCGCATACCTCGCGAATACTATGATGAACGTCGAGGATTTCGCGATGGCCCCCCGCCTCCACTTGCTCGAGCAAGGCCCATCTCTCCACGTCGCTTGGAGGAGGAGCTGTCTAGCCGTCGTGCTGAGATGCGCAGAATCCATGATGACAATCAGTGCCTAGCTGATGAAATTGTTGGTCTCAGGCAGGCAATGCCTCGTCTGAAGGAAGATCTCCATGCCGCAAGTCAAGCTATACCCAAGCTTCGTGCAGAAAAAGAACTTGAGTCAAGGGAGCTGACTCAGAGGAATCTGAAGTTGGAAGCTGAGCTACGTTCCTTAGAACCCCTCAGGCAAGATGTCTTGCAGCTACGGTCTGAGGCCGGGAAACTACAGTCAATAAGGCAAGAGATGACTGCAAAGGTGCAGGGGTTATTAAAAGAGCTTGAGCATCAGAATTCTGAAAACCAGAAAATACCTGTCATGATAGCTGAACGTGATGCTCTTCGGCAGGAACTAGTCCGAATGAGGTACTGAACTATTCTGCGTCTTATTTCGTGTAAAATTGTTGCTTCTTATTGCTTTTCTTGATGGATCAAGTGTTAGTTCTAAGTTGCTGCTCAAAGGAGCACATTTAGGATCCTTTCCTACAGTTTCAATTCTAAAGAAAAAAAGTGGGGCATTTACTTGAGTGTCTTCTTCCTCTTTTCGTCGGGTGGAAGATCAAACTGATTAATATCACTGTAGGGGAACCCTTGAGTACGAGAAGAAGGCAAGGCCTGAGCTGACAGCACAGGTGCAGGCAATGGAGAAGGATCTTGTTTCCATGGCTCAGGAGTCTGAGAAGCTGAGGGCTGAGATTAAGAAGAGAAAGGCTCCCAGTAGGTTTCTTTTCTTTCACTTGCATGAAAGTTAAGGAAATCAATGGTGGTGACCTATAACAACATAATATATTTGATTTTAGGTTTCAGCGGCCATGGAGCTTATGGACCACCAATGGCGACTCCAGGGATGGGCCTGCAAGGCGTCTATGATGGTGGCTATCCTTCCATAGGTAGCCGCTATGGCACTGGACCTTGGGCACCACATGACCCCCATGGTTATCCACAACTGTGACTGGGCTTCTGATCGTCGTTCTACTTCTTCCCTGGGCAGTGCTTTATCTTCCTAATATCGCTTGATGGTTAATACTGATCGTGACAAAACTTTTCTCTTAGTAGAACGACTTGTAGTGCACAGTAGACGGTCTTTTGGGGTGCACTTCGAGTGTTAGTTTAGCTTATGTAGCAATATACCCGCTATGGTTGCCTTGGTACCTACTGTTCTCTCCAAAAAAACGTAATCAATGATGACTGTAAGAGGGAATTCAGTACAATGAAGAGGAAAAATAGGAAATCTTAAGCTTTACAAGATGCAAGTTTGCACATGAGTGTAACAAGGTGGAATCAGTCAGGGCTGGACGTTGCTCAGGAGTTGCCCCTACCAAATTGCAATAGCAAAATTACTTATTCATGCGCGATATCTGCAATGCGCAACATCACGAGCGGTGTTTCCTGGCAGACGCATATGCTTTACTCCTGGATAATTAATTTTGTAAATGGCTATCTATTAATAGCAACAAGCAGTGCAAATTTACATGATTCTGCTGTATTTGTGTGAAGTTTATACTGTAATCGTATCTGCAGTTCTGTGATGTTGGTGTTGGGCTTCTAACCTGACGAGGCGCAATGGCTTCTATATGCAAGGATTTTTTTTTTTCCTAATCTCCATTTTTGGAGTCGAATCCTTTCCGTGAAAAGCACGAGACAAGTGGCTTGAAGAAGATCGAAGGCATCCTAAAAGCACGAGACAAAATGGAAGATCGAAGAGAGACGGCATTCAAGATCACTTGCTTGCAGTTGCAGACAACATCCCATCAATTATCTTCGTTATCAGTCATTAGTTAGATATTTACTCCAAACTGAAAAATGCATACGCCGCATTCGGTCCACACGTATATGCGTGGAAGAGTGCTTTCAATCAAGACTAAAAAATATCGAGGTTCCATGAATAAACTGCCATATGACCAAAGTTGAAGCAAGGACACATAGTTAAGGACCAAAACTGGAATTTCTCTATATATAAATGTGAACATGAGAGCTGGTGGTAAGCCTTGTAAGTAAATGGTGAAAATATATAGTATAAAATAAGAAGTAAATGGTGAAAACGGACAGGATAATTTCTGGCAAATCCAAACATTTTACGGGGAACAGAGTGTACCAGCTCAGATAGGGTTGAATTCGAAAAAGAATTAGGTGTATCCCTGATCGAAAAAGCCGCTACCGCAGCCGACCGTCCAAGAGAGTGAGGAGGGAGGCGGGATTGGGGGCGCGGGCAGGAGGACGGCGATGCTAGAGGGGTTGGCCGAGCTATGCAGTTGCAATGATGGCGATAGATCGGGGTGATGAGACGATTTGGCTCAGTGGCGGCATGGATCTGTCGCCTCCCTGAGTGACGGCGATGAGAGAGGTGGCGGCGCGCCAGCAACGGTGATGGGCTCATGCAGGGAGGAGGATTGCGGCGACGCTACTCGAGAGAGGAATAGGAGAGGAGAGAGAAGGCGGAGTGGTGGGACCACATTGGCTAGCGGCTTTGGCTTGCTAGATTTGGCCAGCGAGGTGAGAATTTTGGCAAGTATGATGCAAATCTATTGGAGGCTAGTTTTTCTTCAAGTTTACTAAAATTTGGCTTGGCAAGCTAATAATAGTTTGTTTGACATGTTATAACTTATATTCCTTCAATTTTTAGGTTCATATCTCTAGCCTTACTCATTTATAGTATTTTGGTTTTACAAAACATGGTATCTAGCTATGAATGTATTCCTTGTGCACTTGTTTTTTCTTCTCATTCTTTTTAAAAATCTAATTATAAAATATTATCAAATTGAGAGTATAAGTTGGAACGTGTTTATATGATATATTCCTGTACACATATACGACTGCTAACTTTTTTAAAAAAAAATTGATATATTCTTTTATATGAAATAACAATTGATATTTCACCGTCAATTTTGGAAGTCCATCAACACCGTCCAATAAATATTCCTGACCGTATTAGTTCCATATCTATATTCGATAATATTATCGTTTTTTTTCTCATTTCATATATACATGATATTCATTTATATTTCTAAATCCAAATCCAAATCCAAAACGAAAACGAAAACATATGGCACGTAGTCGAGCTGTTCTCATCTGTAATAAAAGCGGTGAGTTGTGACTGGCTTCTCTCCCCTAAAAACAGAGGGAACCTTTTTCGGCTTTTGTACACAAAAATCCTCAAATTGGAGAGCCCAGACCCGAAAAGGTGCAGGGCCCGTCCCGCATATATTTATTACTCGACACTCCTCTTTCTCTTCGTTTCTTTCCCCTTCTCCACTCCTCCTTCCCACCTCGCGAGCGCGGCGAACGGCGGCGGCGGCGGCGGCGGCGGAGGCGCGATGAAGGTCTCCATCAAAACGCTCAAGGGCTCCAGCTTCGAGATCGATGTGGAGCCCACCAGCAAGGTACGCCGCGGGCTCCCTCCTCCCCTCTCCTCTGATCTGTGATGCTCCGTGTGTGTGAATCTACCTCGTTGCGGCTGCGGCGGTGGTTTTGCAGATGTGGGGGGTGTTTGGATGGATGGATCGGGTTGGTCGAGAGCCACGGGGTTAGCAGCAGCGGTTGCAGTGGGCGCGGGGGGCTCTAGGGTTGGCGGGATTTGGGGATGAGGGGGATTGGGAGTGGTAATGGAGGGCGGATTCATCGTCTAGGCGTGTGACTTTTGTGCTGGTTAGGTAGGTGGGCTTTGTTCGTCGCGCTGCGAGTTGGGGGAAGCTGCTAGGCTATTGAGTGTTCCGGTATGTGATGGTTGGAAGCAATATCAGGTTTTATTATTGCTTTGTATGTATGCATGTATCTGCTTGATGATGTATTGGTTAGCGTAGTCTGCGATTCAGTACGTGTCTTTATCTTCCATCGCTTTTATTGATATTATTGCATATTGGAGCTTGCTGGTTGTGGTATGTGTTCAGCCTGTTGTTAGTGGATCACGGGATTACGGATATATCTTTATATATAGGTGTCTGTGTGCACGAGTAAGCCATATTTAATGACCGTTGGAACGGGCAGGCCATGAATTTATACTTATACACACTGGTATCGTTGTATTAGCATGGCTCGTGTGAAGAGGACTGTTTCTTCCAGTAATGTTATATATATGACTAGACCGTGGAACGATAACTGTAGCATCATTACACATTATTTGTTTGAATCTAAGATTAGGACTAGGGATATCCACAGTAGCAAAGCTCTTAAACCTTTGATCATAGCGCTTAGACCCTTAGACACAGAACTTAATACGATAAATATGCTTATTCGTTTTCTATATGGTTTTCATGATCAAAGGGAGGACAATTTCTGTGTATGCATATAGTACCAACTAGTTTTGAATATATATTAATGCGTGATAAATGCTGCTTAGTTGTTCCACATGAGTATGACATATTTATAGGAAAGCCCATCAATTATCATTAACTATGTTTAGGTGGTTTTACTGGAGTGATGTTAACAGTTACGTTACAATCCATGGTTGGAATCTTAATGTCTTACTCATTACTGCACTTTTTCATGACTTGTCTCCCTAGATACCTCAAGGCAATGTTTTCTTGCCACGTGAACACCATATTATATTGATTAATACACATACATTCTGTTTGACTATGATTGTTTTATGCAGGTCAGTGATGTTAAAAAGCTCATCGAGGCTACGCAAGGACATAATGTCTACCCCGCTGATCAGCAAATGCTGATCCATCAAGGGAATGTCCTTAAAAACGACACAACACTTGAAGAGAACAAAGTTGTTGAGAACAACTTCATTGTGATAATGTTATCTAAGGTGCGTTAAATGATTGTCATTATTATAGTAGAGAGCTTAATGTTATCTAAGGTGCGTTAGTAGGCAACATATTCGTGAGATGACACAAATATGGTCATGCCTCGTTATGAATGTATGATGCAAATATTTTCTTTTTAGGAATTTGTGATTTATCTATGCTGAACAAAACAGTAAACTTTAAAAGCACGCAAATATATATTTTATTAAATAAAACTTGGACAATTCTATTTGCAGAAGGGATCATCAAGTGCTGCTTCAAGTACAGCTAAGGAGCCCACAAAACAGGTGTGATAGAATAGCCATGTTTCATTATATCTTTGAATCTGTTTCTCAGTATTCTTTTTCCCATTTTCTTTAGTTAGTGTTCTATGTGGTTTCTTAGAATATCAGTGATCAATAAAGTAAATGTGCTAAGTCTTATTCCACTGATCTGGAAGTTTTATTAACTCATTTAAGAGGACATTTGCTTTCTGTCCTATTTATTTTTCCTGTAAGGTTTTTGGTTTCATTTCCTGGATACATGATGCCCAGCCAACTATATAATTTAAGGAGAACTACCATTGACAATTCAAGATTTCTACATGTTGTGATACCTGATATGAGATTGTACTATTTCTTTTATATGTTTGTGGTTGTTGGCTGGTAGAATTGTGATTCTCTTTATGTAATTTGATGCTGTTCCCAAAATTTCGCTTGCTGTACAATCAAATTAATACGTATGTCTTGCAGCCCTCAGTTGACCAGGCGATACC
Organism: Oryza officinalis; assembly: GCA_008326285.1. Lineage (NCBI taxonomy): Eukaryota > Viridiplantae > Streptophyta > Magnoliopsida > Poales > Poaceae > Oryza > Oryza officinalis. The sequence continues at coordinate 27,782,953 of BDMV01000008.1, forward strand.
CGCTGCTCCTGCAACCCAAGCACCAGCTCCACCAGCACCTGCGTAAGTATCCACCCATATTGGCATTACTGAAATCATTGAGCACTTATGTGCTCAAGGATCCATTTTTCTCAATCCTTGAATTGTCTTTCTTTAACAATAACTGTTGTTAGTAACTAATGTTCTCTTGGCCAGTACATCCATCATGGGGATATTTTGGGTCCACATCTTAATTTGCAATTGAGTTATTCTTTTGTTGCCACCTAATTGCAACACATTGTTTTTCCCAGTAGCGAGCCTGTGACTGCACCTGTTCCAACTGCAACAACTGCTGCAGCTCCAGCAGCTGCTGTCACGGCTGCATCGTGAGTTCTTACATGTTTCCTTTGAATTTAAGAATCAGACCAATCACGCTCTATTGTTTTTGTGCCTTTGTTGGCATTGTTTTATTTGGCAAGACATGAAAGACCACTTTGACAATACTATCTGATAATTTGATTTTAACAGCACTGAAGCAGATAATTATGGTCAAGCTGCGTCGAACCTTGTTGCTGGAAGCAATTTGGAAGGGACTGTTCAGTCAATTCTTGAAATGGGTGGAGGAGCTTGGGACCGCGACACTGTTATGCGTGCTCTGCGAGCTGCATACAACAATCCAGAGCGGGCTGTGGAGTATTTGTACACCGTAAGAATCATTTCTGTTTACCTTCCATATTTTACCTGTCTTGTTGCTTGGACTTCCTGACATGCTATTATGTCGTCAAAACTTTTAAAATAAATAGGGAGTCTCAAAATATTAAACTAATAGAAAGATGTTTATTTGTGTTATTTAGTTTTTTGCAATGCCTTGTTGAAAATAATAAAATAAACAGATCAAAAAATTATTTTAAGCAACAGAAGCACTTTCTTGTCATTCATGCTTTGGTATGTGCTCTTCGACAACAGGAAACCACTTGTTTCAAAAAAATGGTCGCACCATTTTTCTCTCCTTTGAACTTATCTCTGCCACTTCTGCTCTTGTTCTGGCACAATTTCATCATGTAATGAGTCAATTGGTGGCTAATCTATTGCACTTTGTATATTTGATATAGGGGGTTCCTGAGCAAGCTGAGGCACCTGCTGCAGTTCAAGCACTTCCTGTCCCTGCTGCAGTTCAAGCACTTCCCGCGAGTGGCCAACCAGTTGATCCAAGCCAGGCTCCCCAATCAGCTCAACTTTCAATTCCATCATCTGGACCCAATGCTAATCCGTTGGACCTGTTCCCTCAGGTTCTTTCTCCACACCTCACACAACCCCACACACATGCCAAAAAAAAAAACTAGTTCTGAATTTTTTTCAATTTTTATTCGCAGGTCCTTCCAAATGCCTCTGCAAATGCTGGTGGTGGAAATCTTGATGTTCTGCGAAACAACTCACAGTTCCGTGGCTTGCTTTCTTTGGTGCAGGCTAACCCTCAAATTCTGCAGGTTACTTTTCATCTTTTTCTTCTAGTTGTTCTACTCTATATGAGATATGCACTGATGTACAAATCCTGGCATGCAGCCTTTGCTTCAAGAGTTGGGGAAACAAAATCCACAGATTTTGCAACTGATTCAGGAAAACCAAGCTGAGTTCCTGCGTTTAATCAATGAACCTGCAGAGGGAGCTGAAGGGTATGAATTGCAACAACTGGTGATGTTAGTATTTATATATTTCAGCGTTTGTCTTTTGTGCTTGACGCGTGATACCGTAAATCAGGAACTTGCTAGACCAGTTTGCTGCGGGAATGCCTCAAACAGTGGCTGTCACACCTGAGGAGAACGAAGCCATACAACGTGTAAGCCAACAGTAGATCTAAACTCCACCCTCTCACTATACGTGTTCTTCTGCAATACCACAAATTGCTCATGTCATCTTGTTGCTTTTATCCACGTTTTTGCACTTGTTAGTTGTAACATCATTGCACATTGTTCTTTTGTGCAGCTGGAACAAATGGGCTTTGATCGCGATCTGGTTCTGGAGGTATTCTTCGCGTGCAACAAGGATGAGCAGTTGGCCGCAAACTACCTCTTGGACCACATGAACGAGTTCGACGACGATGCCCCTGAACCGCCGCAATAAGATGGCTGACCCGTTTTTAGAGATACATGCCAGTCAAGCACATTGGGTTGCAACAGTGGTCACCAAGACTGGTGATTTATCCCCGTTTTAGAACATCCAATCCACCCATCCATCCAGGCGTGAGAAAAATGTTTTTGAGCTTCTCTCATCATCATTCTTTTTTCTGCTTTGGGATTTTTATGATGATTAGTACATACTGTAGATGACATTTACAGACTACATATAACCAAATGTTTTAAGTCTTTAGTGTCGGTTAACTGCATTGGGGGAGAATGAGTTAAAAAGTTAAGAGAATTCCATGTGGTTTGACTTCATTTGCTATGCTTTGTTGGAGGTGGTTGTGCACGCTCAAAACGTGCTTTACCAGTATGATCCATCCCTTGACAGCCCATGTGATATGGGCCGAGTCCCTTCCCGGCCCATATATTATGGCCCTCAAGGAGGCCACAATCCTGTTCCGGCCCATAAGTATGGGCCGCTCGTTAGTCATAGTTCTGTTGCACCTAATGGGCCGGGCAGCAGGTTCCCAAGGGGTCGGAACGCAGGGTTGTTTGCTCCATCCGATGTTCTGACGCAGGGTGGTTCGCTCTTCGGATTTGGAGATTTCAAATTCATACAAAAATTCATACAAATTTTGCTGTTACATGGAGACACGCCGTTCTAACTTCCAACCTTTTTAACCATTTTAACCACCACCAAGCTCATGCAATTCGGCAAAACTGTACACAACGATTTCACGTTGATCCTTACTGACACAACTGATCTCAAAATTGTCTGATCAGCCACAAGGAAATTCGAATTTTAGAACTCAATTTTAAGTCAAAATTGGGGGTTTCTTCATTATAGTCTATTTTTTCAGCATGGATTTTTAAACAGCTAATAGCACATGTATATAAGTTTTACACAAATGATTTTTGGTTGCTTCATTCATTTTCCACATCTTAATCATTTAAAACGATCAGCCGTAGAATGAAAAGAAGGCATGAATTTTTATATCAAATCAATAAGTTAGTATTCCCCGCAAAAAAAAAATCAATAAGTTAGTAGTACTACTATCATCTAATTCACCAGCAAACGCAACTAATTAATTGAGCGTAAACTGTTTCCAATCTATGCACATCACGATGAATTCACATGATATTATATCACACGGTAACGCCGGCTTCATCGCCACTCCCATCGTCGAACAAGGTCCTCGATCTTCCCTGCAAGACAACCAAATCATCATCTACCAACCAAATCCACAAACGGGGTAACATACTAACATTAACCAAGATTAACTGCACAGCAAGTCATCAACTAATCAGCTACAAATTAAGGCAAGAGCACCTGTGAAACCAGCTCTCAGATGATGGTTAAACATCAGCAAACTTCTCTGTAAATTACCTGTGCTAGGCGTGGGCCATTTAGGAGTGTCCTGATCTGCCACAGCTACTGCCAATCCTGTGTCGTCGTTGTCACAACCAGCTCTACCTATTCTTCGTTTCTTGGACCATGAAAAATCAGGCCATTTTGTGATACGCAGAATGCGGCCTCCAAGCTCGGACACGCCGTCACAGTTGAGCGCGCCGTTGTAGCGGCTCACAACGTCATATCTTATGTAAGCTTTCCTGTGAAATTTGGAAGAAAAGAGGTAAATGGTAATGGAGGTCAAAAGGATAGTTGAAACAGGCAGAAAAGATATGCCTGCAAGAACAGGTTTTTTGACTTACCCTGTGCTTGTGCCGTCAGAATTCACGGGAGTTATAAGTTCTTTCATATGCTTGTTCGCTAAAATTTCTTCAAGCGCGTGCCTAATCTGAAATGGATAAATTGTCAAGGGGGATTTTCTAGGGCTCGCCACACCAAAAGGCAAGCCGATGCAAGATGGTTAAAAGGAAAGTAGTTAGCAACAAGATTGTTATCGTTCCAATCTCGAGGGATGAATCAAAGCCGGTCACACAAGAATTTGTGCAATGTTAAGGAGGCAAAAAACAATAGCATAGTGATGAAGCTGATGAAGTCACAAAGTTAACAGACATACACCTGAGAATAGCATAGTCCTTGGGATCAAACCATGTAAGTTTTAAAGGGCGTCCCATCAGATCATGTCCCATAAGATGGTAAAGTGCCTGCAAAATCAATATAAACAATGTTGTCATCTTCAAATTTTGCAACATGAATCGGCAAATAAAAATAAAAACTATGCAGTGATACACCATATATAAATCATAAACAACAGAGATAAGGCAGAATTACACTCTCAGCAGCTTGTTCTGTAGAAAAATCAACAATTGCAAGATGTTGCGAACTACTGAGATAAATACCAAGAATCTCACCAACCTCCTGAAAAACGTTCTTCCTGTAAACCAACAATTGGAAATTTACAATCAATGGTTTAATTTTCAGAAAGAGAACCAGATATACTTCCAAAAGCCTTACACTTGATCATATTCAACATCATTGGCCATTCCCCAGCTAGCAATCATGGTTCTTTGTGGTACTCTCTCTTGGACTTGGTCTTTTGCGGGTGCTTTCGGCTGTACAGAACATCACACCAAGATTACATGAAGTACCAAAGGATTAATATCTAGAAAGAACATTAGATTTCGTGGAGGAGACTGGAGATTAAGAACACGATTTTTTTTTTCAAAAAAATGACAATTCCCTTTACCTGCTAGTGATGCACGTATGTACATCATGGAAAAAAAATCAAGTACTTAACTTGTATTTTTTCCCCTAAAATTTTGCATTTCCACGAGAGAACAACTATTATGGTAGTTCCGAGTGAACACGAGCACATTGGCAGCAAAAGCCAATGAGAACATAAAAGGATCGTGTCCCAAGAAATTTTGACTCGCATTGTAAGACCAGGTCAATAATAAGAACATGAATTAAAAAATGATAATTCCCTTTACCTGCTAGTGACAGCACGTATGTACATCATGGGGGAAAAAAATCAAATATTGTTTTTTTCCCCTAAAATTTTGCAATTCCACGAAAGAACAACTATTATGGTAGTTTCAACTTAACACAAGCACATTGGCAGCAAGAGCCAATACCAACATAAAAGGATCTAGTCCCAGGAAAATTTAACTTAATAACTTGCATTACAAGACCAGGTTAATAATAGGAACTCAATTACATAGTCTCTAGTGTAATACATAAATTGACACAACACATGGCGAGAAAACAAACATATATGAGGTATTAAACCGTTAGTTAGTGAAAGATAAACAAACAAGGGGCCACCAGCCCAACGTATACTGATATACCATGCTCCATGTCATTATGGGCATTTTCTTTGAAAGTTTGATGAAAATGTCATAATGGACATTTTCTTTGAAAGATTGATGAAAATTTCATAATGGACATTTTCTTTGAAAGATTAATCAGATTGAATTGGAGGTAACAGTGACTAGGTCTGATTAGAACGATCGATAGTTGCAGAGCTTCTCTGTTGAGAAAGTAGACATGGATACGAACAAGCCAGCCTCAATCATCACAGATACGAGCCCCTAAAACACGAGCCGTTCACCTCTCATCTTCTCCAACGTATGCAACGCAGGCAAAATCACGGAAATCATTTACATACCACCAGACATGAGCGGAATAGATGGCAATTCATACATTGCGCGGTGTCATCCTGCAGAAGAAGGAGAAGGACGGCAACACACAAACCCCGCCGAAAAAGATTTGGATAAAAGATTTACCTTCTCGAAAACGATGTAGCGGCGGAAGTCTCTCGGGCCGGCCTTGCGACTGCGGGGGAGGGCGACGAGGGAGCGGGAGCGGCAGGCCGCAGGCGGCGGACGCTGGCCTCTCCAGCTGAGGAGGACTCGCTTCCCGGCTGAGCCCCCTCCTCCCCTGTCGCCGCCATGGTTGACGATCGGGAACAAGTAGAGAGTTCGCCGCCTCCTCCCAAGTGACTGACACGAATTTTTTTTTATTTTTAGATTTATTTTTTAAAATATTTACAGAAATATTATAGCGGCAAAAAAAAATTACAGAAATAGACCCTGTCGCCCTTGTAGAGGGCGGCAAGCTGACGTGGCACACGGCGCCCACACGGCGCCCGTGTGCATTTTACGTTTAGGTCCTTACCGCCCTTTGTAAGGGCGGCAAGGGTGGCTATTTTGCGTTTTGCCCCTTGTCGCCCTTGCAGAAGGCGGCAAGGCCCTAACTCCCACTGCCAGCTGTTCCTTACAAATGACGAATTTTTTTTGTTTTTAGATTTTTCTTTTATAATATTTACAGAAATATTATAGCGCCGAAAAAAATTACAAAAATAGATCCTGCCGCCCTTTGAAAGGGCGGTAAGCTGACGTGGCACACGGCACCGTGTGCGTCTTGACGGTGCGCACGGGCCGCGGTGTGGCAAAATTGCTCCGAGGTCCCTTGCCGCCCTCTGCAAGGGCGGCAACATCCCTGCCCCCTGCCCCTGCGCCTTTCCGAGTTTACACGCGTTTTTCAAAAATTCCAAAAGAGAACTACTCCGAAAATTTCCAGAACGCACAACTTGGTTCTGTAATTTTTCGGAAGATCCGAAAATGATTTTCGGACAACTCCGATGGGAAAAAAATTAGGGCAACTTTAAGGCCCCGTTTGGATGGGATTAGTAAAACCAAGTTGTGCGTTCTGGAAATTTTCGGAGTTGTCCGAAAATCATTTTCGAAACTTCCGAAAAATTACAGAACCAAGTTGTGCGTTCTGGAAATTTTCGGAGTTGTCCGAAAATCATTTTCGGATCTTCCGAAAAATTACAGAACCAAGTTGTGCGTTCTGGAAATTTTCGGAGTTGTCCGAAAATCATTTTCGGAACTTCCGAAAAATTACAGAACTAAGTTGTGCGTTCTG